>CM028130.1:487425000-487967500 GCA_016271365.2 Neoceratodus forsteri
AACTGCCAAACAGTAGAGGTAAGATCCTCATGGGGGCAGTCCAATGAGGAACTGGAATGGGTGACACTTCCTCCAGGTCTAGGTGCTCTGCTAGAAGCTTGCGTTTAGGGTCTTGCACCTCCGCCTTTCAATCGTTAGCCTGCTGGAGGATACGGAGGAGTTCCGTGAATAAGGGGTCTTTGGGAGGTGACTTGGGTGACTCCTTACCCTTACTCCCCATGGTTCCTGATTGATCTCTGGAAGAAAAGGTGGAAGAGTCCTAGGTGGGCCAAGCGGTCCTTATCTGCCGTCAAAGTCTATGTTTCTATGACTCCGAGGACTCCTCACTGTCAGAGGCCCTAGCTCCCGACAAGATGACCTCCTGAGTGTCTCCTCCTGAAATATGCACCATGGCCGAATGGTGAGAACCCACGGGTGACAAGGAGCGAGGGGTGGGGGTAACCACCGGGCCGGCAATCTTGTCCAGGTCAGATACCAACTGGGATCTAGTTCCTGTCACCAGGTCTGAAACATGGCCTGGAGGTCCTGCCGAGGTTGAGATTGAGCTGTGGAGGAGGAGGCGGCTGGTTGTAAGAGCGCACATCCCTGAATAACAAGGGGCTACCATGGCCCTGAAACGGGTGGCGATAGCCTGATACCTGATACCCGGTAGTAACCGTGGGGTGTAAGGTGCAGACGTTGGGCCCGACGTCCGATAACCTGGCACTGGAAAGTCCGGATAAGGAGGGAAGCCCAAAGGGGGGCTTTGGGGGACTCCATGTCGGTCCAGAGGAGGCCCGAGGCCTCGAAGGGCCTGGAAAAGTATCCAGCGTCGGAGAAGCCGGCGTCAGAAAATCTGGCGTCAGGGACGGCATCAGGTTGGCTGGCGTCAGGGGTGGCCATAAGGGCCCTGACAGTGGCTCCAATGGTAGGTTACCAAAAGGGTCAGACGGAGCCTCAGGCATTGGAGGTACAGTGTCTGATGGAGGAACCCCCGGCATCGGGGAAAATGTATGGCCCAACAGGAGAGGAAGGTCCTCGGGAGTCGGCGTGGGGACAGACTCTGATGTTAGACTCTTTGGGAAAGGATCCGTGGGAGATTTGGGAGTTATCTGCACTGGAGTGGGGGGGGGGGGATGCACCATATTCAGAGGACCCACTTTCCCCTCCATCTTGGACTGAAGGTTGGAAACAGGAGGTTCCACTGGGGGAGGCGGAGGGGAAGGTTCCTGCACAGAAGAAACCTGGCAGGAGGGCTGGCCATGAGTGATCAGCGAGCTTGACTGTCAGGTGTTCCGGCATCAGCCCCTGATGGGCGAGCTTCAACTGGGGGGTAGCCAGAGTCCCCATCGACCGACTTATTGGTCGATAAAGAAGGAGAAAGCACTGTGTGGGAGGAGGGCGAGCCCCCGACTGGCTTGTCAGCAAGTGCTGTGCAGGTTCCCTCTAAGATACGAATCAACTGCCTTACCATCGCCCGGGCGGCTCTGGAAGAACCAGAGTCCGGCTTACTGTCGGAGACCGTGCAACCGCCAGCGGTCTTGGCAGGCGATCTATCGGTGAAGGATCCAAGTTTGGAGCCTGTCTTGATGGGCCTGAAAGTAGAGGAGGTACCTGGAGAACCTGATGAAGAAGCCTGGACTGTCACTAGGGAAGGTGGCGGGGGAGTGGCCTTGTCCGTCGGGGAGACCATGATCTTAGGTCTGGTGGCCTTGCTGGAGGAGACCTACTCCCAGTCCTCCCGCTCCCAGTGCTTCTCTTTCTTTCTTTTTATTTCTGTGCTCCGAAGAGGGTGAAAAAGCAGATTCCCTCAGCTTTTGCATCTCCTGCTCTAACGAGGCCATTCTGGACTTCAGAAAGATGGGCTTCCAGAGTTTGCTGCCTGCAGCGTTTGCGTGTGGCCTGGTTAAAGGGCTTGCAATCCGGGCAGGCCTCGGTGTCGTGATCCGGACCTAGGCAGATGAGCAGAGTTTAGGGCCATCCTTGTGAGGGAGCTGCGTGTCACACTTCTTCTTGGACTTCAGAGTCTCAGACGGAGAAGACATAAAAATAAGAATAAACAAACTGGTTTTTCAAGAAAATAAAGAAAATGCTAATACAAAAATGGTGACTGACGGGAGCACCGTTCACCGTGAGGTCTCAAGAAGAGGTCAATGTGGTGGAAAGAGAATTGAAGGCAGGCGCGGACCACCCACTATATAGGGTCACGCTGATGTCCTGTTATGTGACGTCTGTGGGCAGTCCCCCACCAGACACTGCGAGCAAAAGTTTGCCATGTGGTCCTTGTGATGCTTGGCCAGCTGGTTATGATTGTTGTATGATATTTATAACATAAAAAATATAGTAGGTGATTGTCTCACATAAGACAGCCCGTGCTTATGGGTGCCCCCCCCCCCAGCCAAGGTTTCAGTGAAGCTACAGTGACAAGTGACCTGAAACCAGGAGTAATTAAAAGACCAGAGAGACTTAATTAAGGGTCTCCTGTTTTTCTGTCTTAATTAGAACTTACCCAACTGCCAGGATATAGGGCTCATAAAGTTTTATGATTCCTATAGGCAGAACATTTTATACCAACCTGGTGTTAAAAGTTGTAAAACCCTTTGCTATGCCTTGGGAACAGGAATCAGCCACCAGTTCAAAGGAAAGGCTTGATTAAAGACTGTCATAATTTAGGAAATGTCTTTTTCCTTCTGAAGTCACATTATTTAAAATATACCTCCTGATAGGACATCATGTTTGTATTTTTTTCTATTCTAAAAGGGAGGAGCTAGATGACTCACCAAGGGGGTTGGGAGATGGAGTTGAAATGTACCCTTGTAAATGGGGAATATGACGTATCATTTAGGGACTCAAGAAAGACAGATCTCTGATCTAAGGCACTTATAGATGAAATACATTAGATAGAAAATGTCTAATTGTATTGTGGTAGGAGTTTGTTTTGTACTTTGTCCTTGTTCTTTTAAGCGACTGTATTCTCTTTGATATATTGTTCTGTGTTTACATTTTTCATGTTTATTATCTTTTAGTAAAATCTTTTTTCCAAGATATTGCCTGGGTGTGACTTCCAAGTTCTTTCTGCATGTGATGTATATGTGGTTAAGTTTGACAGCTGTTCTGGAGAGCTTGATGTGTTACTAAACTGGGAAAAGGTAAAAATATACCTAAGGTCTTTTACAGAGTTTTAAGGGTTCATTTTGGAAGCCTGGTTTGGTGCACCTGGCAAAAGATTGTACAGCAATCCCCAAAGAGGGTACGTATCTGAGCCTGTACATTGGGTATACTAGCATAAGGTTCACAGTTTGAATCCCCCAGAACTTGAGACTAAAGGTGATTTGGACCCAAAAGCAGACAGGAGGGTTACCCTTTCTGTTACCTGTTCACACTATTGCGCTCTGAGGTTGGCACTTTGGGAGCAGAGGGCCTGACCTGCTGGGTGTGTTTGTGACAGTCCTGACGCCAGAGGGTGCACAGTCCTACACGTTACGACCTACTGCAGGAACCTTCTCGAAGTGAGATATATTGTTCCTGTGGAACAAGAAAAAGCCACGGTTAGGCTGCCCATGTCCAGAGGTGGAGGCAACACACTTAAAAAAGTATAGTGAGTTTCGGTCCTGTCTCTTAAGAACCCAGGCTGGCCCCTTCAAGTAACTGAGGGCCCCGGAGTCAGCATTCAGGACTGGCCGACGAGGTGACATGCCTACCCTACACTTGGTCTTTGTCAATATCACTCTGCCCATTCTGTATTCTGCTCCCGAGTTTCTATGACCCAAGTGCATTATTTTGCTTTTTTTTTTGCATTAAAACCCAGCTGCCATACCCTTGACCACTCTTTCAGTCTTCTCAGATCTCTGCTCCCCCCACCACCACCACCAACTGTCCACTCTGTTGCAGATCTTGGTGTCATCTGCAAAGAGACAGACCTTCCCTTCCAGTTCCTCTGCTATGTCACTTATGAAGATATTAAAGAGGACCAGTCCCAGCACTGATCCCCGAGGTACCCCACTTGATCACCCTCTCTCTCTCTCGGAGCAAACTCCGTTTACCATTACCCTCTGTGTCCTATTCACTAACCAGTTTCTTACCCAGGTAGCCACCTTATTAGCTACCCTGAAGTTATCCACCTTGCTTACTAGTCTCCTGTGTGGAATGGTGATGAAAGCCTTGCTGAAATCCAGGTAGGCCACATTCACCACTGCATCCTGATCCAACTCCTTGATCACCCAGTCAAAGAAATCTATCAGATTTGTTTGGCATGACCTTCGCTCCATGAAACCATGTTGCCTTGGCACCTGTAATCCATTGGATTCAAGATATTTCACAATTCTTTCTTCCAATAGTGTTTCCATTTAACCCACCACTGATGTTAGGTTGACAGGCCTATAACTGCCCACCTCTTCCTTGCTATCATATTTGTAAAGTGGTACTACATCTGCCCTTTCCCAGGCCTCCAGGACCACGCCAGTCTCCAGTGATCTGTTAAACAGGTCTGTCAGCTAGTACCTCCCTGGGCTCACTCAGTATCCTTGGATGTACCCCGTCTGGCCCCACAGCTCTGTCTACCCTCAGGTTAGCGAGGGCTTTCTGGACTCTCTCTCTCCATAGAGAATGGACTAGTGTCCATTTCCCTCCCCATCAAAGGTCGAGGAGCCTTTTCGTGGTCCCTCCCCTTCACCTTCTACCATGAACACTGAGCAGAAGCATTTGTTGAAGAGGTTTGTTTTTTCTTGCTCCCCTTCATACGGTCCCCCTCCCTCTTCAACCATACAATCTCTCCCTTTGTCTTCCTTTTCTCGTTAACATACCTAAAAATGTCTTGTCCCCTTCTCATACTCCCTGAGCTATTCTTTCCTCAGTCTGTGCCTCTGCTCTCCTTACTGCGTTGCCTGCCTCTCTCCATTTTCCCCGATACTCTTCTCTGTCCTCCTCACTCTAGGTCTCCTTTATGCCTACTGAATGCTATTCTTTTAGCCTGTATCTTTTCGGCTACCTCTTTTGAGAACCACAGAGGTCTCCTCTTTTATGTTTGTTTATTTGCTTGGCAGAGGTTTGTTGCCTTCACTATGCCTTCTTTTAGTTTGGCCCACTTTTCCTCCCCCCAATTATCTCCCCCTGCCAGGTCATTCCTGAAGCATTCACCCACTGTCGTTGAGGCACAGGTCAGGAAGCACAGGAAAAACCAAGAGCAGTTGTAGAATTTGCAGAAAGTGTTTATTAGTACTAGCACTAACATAAAAAAATAAACTTGTTCAGTAGAATTATTTACAAAGGCAAACTAAACAGAGAAGATCCATCTGAGTTTTCCTTCAACCTCTGTGTGTCCCAAAACATTTCAATTAAGTCTTTATAACATGGCAAACCAAGCTGTAGACAAGAGATATAATAGGTCAAAATGCATCAGGTGGTTCAATTTGGAGACAGCATTAATCCCCTAGTAATGCCCACTCCAAACTGAAGTACTAATATCGGCCACAGCAGTGAAAGAAGCAGTAATCACAAAATGATACAGAAAACATTAGAAACGCGAAATGACCTTCCCACCGATCTACAGGGATAATATTGTATCGCACTAAAAAGATCTTAACACCGAAACAAACTTATAATTAGTAGATATTTACACATCGCACATAGAGAAAAATGGAAGTAAAACAAATAACCTTTAGCATTTGTGGAGAGGTTGAGATCGCTGCATGCAACAGTGAATTTGTATTATAGTGGCGAGAAAGCAAACATCAACAGAGAAACACTGTAAAAGAAATGTAACCCGATGTGTTGGTGGCCCGGAAGAAAAGTTACAGTGACATCGGACGTCTGAATCTGAGGAAGCAAGCCACGTCTCCAAATATGCAAAACAACATGGAAGACAGGACGACACAAGATCGCGGTAGGCGAAAAGTGATAAATTGTAGTCCTCCTCATCTTAATATAAGAATTATAGCAGTAAAGAATGTCTGTAACATTAGCTAAAACTGTTGAATCCTACTTCATTGTCACAAAAATGTGATATTGTGCTTTCAACATCAGCATATTAATAAGTATGATTTCTGTAATGATGTGCCTGAAAAAAGTGCAATAAACATTTGGAAAGATTTTAAACCCTGTCTGTGTCATGTTTGAAACACAGTACATTAAACAGAAACATCACCTAAAAGCGAAAATGACCATGTTACAAGAGCATTAAGCCACTCCGAAGGAGGCATCTACTGGGCAATTAATGCATGGTTGGGTGGTTGTAGGCACTCTGCCTTCAGGGACCTCACCCCCCAAAAAAAAAACATGCATTAAGTCCCCAGTAGATGCCTCCTTTGTCGGGGCTTAATGCTTACTTACAACCCCCCTCCTTAACAAGCATCCTGCTTTTTTTTTTTTCTAAAATGTTCTTGTCAATTTCATGCAGGTGCAGCAAGAACACAATGTCCCATAACTTAGGCCCCTTCTCCACAGCTTCTGAAAAATGGCTTAAAAACTGCTCTCAGGTTAACCCCTTGAGTTCCCAATAGCTTTTTGCAATTATCTCAAACTATAATTATATACATTTCAACAGTAACCCTACATAATCTCTAAACAAAGGGACCCCAATATCAGTTACATTTCCACATAATGATTTGCATATATTTTTATACCAGCAGATATTCAAGGGAGGAAAAGACAGAACAGCAAGTGATGGTAGAGAGATAGCGATAGGCAAAGAATTGCAAGACTGTCAGGGTGATCAAGTCCTAGGTCTCACAGGAAAATCAGGCTGCGCAACCAGACAGACAAGAGACAGGAAAGGAAAGAATAGAACAGGTCCCTGCATTCAAACTCTCCATAACAACTGGGACAGGGTCCTATTCAACCCTGTCACACCCACCTTAGTAAATTCAGCTCTTCTGAAGTCCAGGACTCTTGCCATTGTGTGGCTGGATTCTGCAACTGTTCTTATGTTGAACCACACTGTATGATGATCACTGGTCCCCAGATGGCTTCCCACCCTGACATCTGCAACACTGCCCCTGTTAGGAAGCACCAGGTCCAGTATTGCCCCATCACGAGTGGGTTCACTGACTAGTTGCCCGAGGAATGCCCCCTGCAGGAAGTCCAGGATGTCCCTGCTTCTGGCTGAAGTTGCAGGGAGGCTCCAATCTACATCTGACAGACTGAAGTCCCCCACCAGCAGCACCTCCCCCTTTTTCGTCATTTTGCCAATTGTTTCTAACATTACCTTATCTGTATTCCCCACATGCTGAAGGCCTGTAGAACACACCTGTCCAAATAGTGCTTCCACTTCCTGACACAAGAGTGGCCAACAGCACTTCCACATTCCTAAAATTCCCTGTATTTATGTTGTTTTTATGCTTTCCTTCATATGAGGCACCACTCTCCTTCCTACCCTGTCCCTCCTGAACATCATGCTGCCTGGTATGACCATGTCCCAGTCATGGTTGTCAGTGCACCATGACTCGCTAATAGCCACATATCAAGGTCGGCCTCCACCATTATGGTCTCTAGGTCAGGGATCTTATTTCTGGCATTAACACAAATGGCCTTCTAGAGTTTGTTAGCTCTTTGCTTGTCACTTCCCCTTTACCTTTCGTTCCTCCTTCCTCCCTTTTCTCTTCTTAGTGCTTAGTTCCCTTCCTTCCTCCTTCGCCAACACCTACTTCCTCGATTAACTTGCTCCATGGTGTGACTCTTGCAACTCAGTATCTCCCTACACTGTCTCAGCCGGGGGCTGTTTCTGCCTCTCCTTTCTCCTGGGCACTCGGGGAGCGGTCCACGTATGTTTTGGGGAACCAAATAGAAAATGTTTTCCTCTGGTTTTCTGAATTCAAATACATTTAAAACAGGTGTAGAATGTAAGAGCGATTGCTCAGAACAATGGAATACTTATTCATATTTTGTTACATTGTTCAAAACTTAATGGACTTAGAGATAAATGGCTCTTTCAAGATTTGACAACCCTATCAAAAAAAATCACAAACAGGCAATATTTCTCAAATTCCGGAAATCTAGCAATTTTATATAGTGTTGAATCATTTACACTAGCTATTCTTATGGATAATAAATTCAATAATAAAACAAATGTTTAAAAATATGTATGACATTTTAACTTGTTTCGTTTTGCTGTTATTGTGTAACACTTTTGTAATACACAATTTATTTTTAATAGACCTGACATGACCATTTGGCTAGGCAAGTTTTTCTAGAGGAGGGGAGGAGGGCTTACGAGCTGCCAAAAGTATTTCAGAGACCTTCTGAGATACCTTGTACCTGTTCATGTCCATCTCTTGAGGAGCCAAGCCTGAAGATGGAGGGAGTGCAGGCTGGGATGAACCAGGTGACCCCGAGTCAGCAAGTCAATCCTGAGTGGAAGAATCCTCGGTTTGCTGACTGACAGTCTGCTCAACAGAGGAAATCATATCTGTCGAGGCCAACAGGGGGCTACCAGTATCACCTTGCCTCTGTGTGCCTCCAGTTTGAGTAATACCCTTTGCACTAGAGGGATTGGTGAGAATGCATACAGAAACAGATTTTGCCATTGCAGTCTGAATGCATCCTGAAAGACAATGTCATGTCCTGGATTTCTGAGGCAGAATTGAGACAGTCTGCAACTAAGTGGGGACGCAAAAAAAAAAGGTCCACATCTCGGGTACCCCACCCATCGAACAGCAATCTCACAATGTCTGGAGCTAGTGACCACTTGCCAGGATCGGCCTTTGTTCAGCTGAGTTAGTTAGCCTGCTAGATTATTTTGGACTCCTGGCACAAACTGTTTGCAGCAGGATCCCCTGCTCTAGGCACCATTCCCAGACTCTGATCGCCTCCCTGTAGAGAGGGTAAGACTATGCTCCTCCCTGCTTGTTGATGTACTACATGACAGACTTGTTGTCCATCTGGAGGACTGTTTTGTGGCTGACTAGGTTCACTAAGGCTCTCAGGCCATACAAAGAAGTTTGCATCTCCAACACACTGATATTGAGATGAGTCTCTGATGGGTCCCAGACACCTTGCATTTGGAGACCCTGACAGTGGGCTCCCCACCCCAACAAGGAAGCATCTGCAATGAGAGTCCCCTAAGACTGCTGCTGTGAGAAGCGGAAGCCCTGTAAGAGATTGTCCCTCATTGACCAACAAGTGAGTGACTGAACCATGGGCTTGGCCACCTGAATGGGGTAAATCTGCAAGTGTGATGCTTGTGACCGCTGTGCATCCACCGAGTTGTCCTCATGTGTAACCATGCCAGGGGGACTATGAACACTGAGGAGGCTATCGGACCCAGCAGCATTGCATGGAGTGGGCTTAAACAGATTTACGCTCCTTTATGTAGTATGACATCTGGAAGACTACCTGCATTCTGTTCTCTGGAAGAAAGGCCCAGGCTTTGGTCGTATCAAGAAGAGCTCCCATGAATGGCAACTACTGTGAGGGTTGGAGCGGAGACTTCTCTAGATTTAGCAGAAACCCCAGCAAGGTGAGGAACTGAGTGGCAGAGGTCACTGCCTGTTCGATCTCCTGCCTAGCTGGGCTGGCAATCAGCCAGTTGTCCAGGTATGGAAACATTTGGATCCCTAAATTTCTACGGTGCACTGCAAGTACTGCAAAGCACTTTGTAAAGACTTGTGGCTCAGAGGAAAGCCCAAAAAGCAGGACACTGAACTGGTAATGCTGTCCTAGCATAATAAAATGGCGATATCTGTGGTGGCTGGGGTATACCAGTATGTACTGGTATGCATCCTACATATTTAGGGATGCTAACCAATCCTGAGGTGTCAGGGAGGGAAGCAGAGAACCTAGAGAAATCATCTTGAATTTTTCTTGATCTATAAAATGTGTTTAGATTTCTGAGGTCAAGAATGGGGAGCATGCCCCCTACACTCTTTGGAACTAGGAAGTAGTAAGCATAGAAAAGTCTGTGTTTCGTTCTGACTCTGGCACTATTTCCACTACCCTGTTGCTCAGAAGGCCCACAATCTCCAGTGCCAAAAGCTCTGACATATGGGCTGATAACAGGGACTGCCTTCTAGGCGGATAGTCCAGAGGGGATTTCTGTGAAATCCAGGGAGTTTCCCTCTTGGATGATCCTGAGGACCCACTTGTCTGTCATCATGGACTCCCCACTAGCGCTAAAAGTGGGCCCCCCCCCCAAAGTAGGGGCGAGATCTGCCTCAGGTAGCTGAGCTTCAGTTGGTGGCATTAGTTGCTTTCGGCACCTGCACCTTCAACTGTACCTTTTTTAAGGCTGGGAAGGCTGAGATTTGCTACTTTGCTGTAACAATTCTGGTTATTTAACCCATTCTGTACCTACTAATCATTTAAAGTTACCATTATATATGTCTTCCTTGGCACAACGTTCTTTTGTTTACAAATTTTTTATTTTTTTTTTGTATTGTCCGTTTATGCATGTCCCCTTACCAGACCAGCTGGCAGCTCCTTTGGGAAGCCAAGCCTCGCCACACCGCCACCTCTGTTCGCCATCCGCTGCTCCCTCAAGTGCTGTCCCCGACCAACCTGGCATATCCATTCATCCCCCTGACGTGTGCACACAGGCACACCTTCAATCCTCACCGGGCAGTGAGGGTGCAACTTGGGGGCTTCCCGGCGATGAAGGGTGGGCTGCTGTCATTTGGCGGCTTTGGCAGCCATTTTCCTTTGTTCCTGGTGTCCGGCCCCACTGGAGCACACGCCATGGCCTGGTGTTCACGCATGCAACGTGTGGTCACCCACGCTGCAGTGTACGATGCCGAAACCAGCCACCAGGGAGCTGCCAAAGAGTGATGTGCTGTTGTTCTCGGGAGAGTATTCATAGAAACATAGACTTTGACGGTAGATAAGGACCCATGGGCTCCATCTAGTCTGCCCATTTCCCACCTACAGGATAGGTCAGATCCTAGTTAACCAACAGCCTATTTCTTCCCTACCCCACAAGAATTGCCTTATGTCTGTCCCATGCATTCTTGAATTCTCCCACAGTTTTAGACCCCACAACCTCCTCAGGAAGGTGTTCCATGCAACCACTACCCTCTCTGTGAAATAATACTTCCTCACATTGCCCTGAACGCCCTCCTTCTATCTTTAAATTGTGTCCCCTTGTTCTTGCAAGTCTCTTTTTCTGAAAGATGCTATCCTCTTGGACTTTGTTGATTCCACTGAGGTACTTAAAAGTTTCTATCATGTCCCCCCTCTCCCTTCTTTCCTCAAGGGTATACATATTAAGCTCCTTTAGTCTCTCCTCATACGGCTTCTCTTGCAGACCCTGCACCATTTTAGTTGCCCTCCTCTGGACTACCTCTATCCTATCTATGTCCTTGCAGAGATGGAGTCTCCAGAACTGGATACAGTACTCCAGATGGGGTCTCACCAACTGTCTGTACAGAGGGATAACTTCCTGTTTTCTGTTGCTGATGCCTCTCCCTATGCATCCCAGTATACCCCCAGTCCTCCCTACTGCCTTCTCACATTGCTTGCTAACCTTAAGGTCATCTGATATGATTACCCCCAGGTCCCTTTCCGTTTTTGTTGTTGTTACTACCTCCCCACCCATTGTGTATTCTTCCCCTGGGTTCTTGTTTCCCAGGTGCATTATTTTGCACTTCTTTGCATTGAATCCTAGCTGCCATACCTCTGACCATTCCTCCAACCTTGCCAAGTCCCTTTTCATCCTTTCCACGCCTCCTTGTGTATCAACCCTGTTGCAGATCTTTGTGTCATCTGCAAAAAGGCATACTTTTCCTTCCAGTCCCTCTGCAATGTCACTGATGAAGACATTAAAAAGGACTGGACCCAATACTGAACCCTGCGGTACCCCACTAGTAACCCCTCTTTCTTCACAGTGGACTCCATTTACAATTACCTTCTGTGTCCTGTTGTGCAGCCAATGTTCTACCCAGGCTACCACCCTGGGACCCACTCCCAGGCTGGTTAATTTGACTATTAATCTTTTGTGTGGGACTGTGTCAAATGCCTTGCTAAAGTCTAGGTAGGCCATGTCCACAGCCCCTCCCTGGTCTACTACTTTGGTCACCCAGTCAAAGAAATCTATTAGATTCGTCTGACATGACCTTCCCACTGTGAACCCATGCTGCCTTGGGTCCTGTGCTCCACTGGCCTCTAGGTACTCAACTATTCTTTCCTTCAGAAGTGACTCCATCACTTTCCCTACCACAGAGGTCAGACTGACAGGTCTGTAGTTTCCTGCCTCTGTCTTGGTCCCACTTTTGTGAAGGGGAATCACATCCGCCATCCTCCAGTCCTCGGGTATCACACCATCCTCCCATGATTTATTAAAAATAGTAGCTAGTGGTTTCACTAGTTCCTCCCTTAATTCTTTTAGAATTCTGGGGTAAATTCCATCAGGACCCATTGCTTTGTCCACCTTCAGTTTTAGGAGTTCTTGCAGAACCCTTTCTTCTGTGAAGGGACTGGGATCGACCCCTATCAAGAGTGCTTCTGTTAATTGGATTAGGCACTTCCTCCTCTTTTGTGAATACTGAGCAGAAATATTCATTCAGTATCCCTGCTTTTCACTGTCCCCTCTGCCCACCCACATTCTCATTCTATTCAGCCTCACTATCCCTCCCTTTGTCTTTCTATGCTCTCTGATGTACCTATAAAAAGTTTTATCCCCCTTCTTAACTGAGTTGGCTATCTTTTCCTCAGTTTGGGCCTTTGCTATGCTGACTTCCCTTCCTGCTTCCTTCTGCCTTAACTGGTACAGCTCTCTGTCCTGCTCCTTCTGTGTTTCCTTATACTTCCGGAATGTTATCTTTTTCTTCCTGACTTTCACAGCCACCTCTTTTGAGAACCACAGTGGCTTTTTCTTTGAGATGCTCTTGGACCCTCCCTGCCGGCCTCCACTCCTATCATCCCGCTTTACAAAGTTTTTAAGGACTGGAATTCTCTCCCATCTGACCTGCATCAGCTCATGTCTTATACTGCTTTCAAATTTAACTTAACACAGTATTGTAATAACAGCTGTAAATGCAATTGTTAGAATCATGTTTGATACTTGTCATTTGTATTTATTTATTTAAAAGTTGGTGAGTGAGAAAGACGCACTGAGCCAAGGCTCGTTTCCAGGTGCGACCCTAGGGGGAGTAGGATACAATACAGGTAGAAATATAACATTACAACAAAATGGTCATAGTACAAGTAATATACACACAATAAGGAACAAGGCCGTATTAACAATTTTATTCTTGTTGTGTTATCTTGTACTGTCTGTAAATTGTTTTTCTTCCCTCTGATGTTTGTCCGGGTTCTCCTTAACAATGGGCACATATGCCCTTGGAGTTACCCGGTTATCAAAATTAAAATAATAAAAAAAAAAAATTTGTTTTGGGCTTCCTTGCCCTATCCAGAAAAGGACTGCTTGATCTGAAGGAAACCATGTCCTTTGCCTTTTTGAAGATTAGAAAAGGCTGACCCGTAAGTCTCAAGGGTCGTTCTTGTTTTATGAGACGCCTCAAGAGACTTCTATACCTGCTGTCTAAACAGGTAAGCTCCATCAAAAAGAACATTTATAACCTGTTGTTGGATATGTTGAGAAGAGCCAGACGGTCACAGCCAGGAATACCACCTGAAGCAAATGCTTGCAGCAGCACGCCCACTAGCCAAATACTGGTAGATTTTGTATCGGCTAGTAGGATTTTCCTTTAACTAGCCCGCAGGCTTGTACTGGAGACGGTAACATTTCAATAAGTACAACAGCTGGGCCAGTGAAAAGTCTGTAGGGCTAGTGGATTTTCCAAGTCACTAGCCCTCCTGGCCAGTGGCTGCAAAACTTAATTTTGACCCCTGGATGCAGTACCAAAGGTATCCATAGCAGCTTTAAGCTGGTGACTGTAGGACTCAATACCGCCTGTGACAGTCAGCAAAATATCTTGTTTAATCTCCCTGTTCGGCAGACTGACAGAGATTTAAGTTTGCTCCAAAGGGCATACTCATACTCAGAAAAATGCCCTTGCTAAGTAGCAATTCTCATGCTAAGGGTAGCTGTGGTGCAGGCACGTTTGCACACAGTGTCAATCTTGCACAACTCCTTGTTAACTGGGTGTGCAGTTACCTCTTGGGGATTAACGGCCCTGTCATTCTCAAAGAGAACAACAATAGCATCAGCTACAGGTTGAGAGACATACACTGGCTTATCTTTGGATATAGTGTAGTGTATTTGTCAGACTGCTTACTGACAGATGGGATCAAAGCAGGCTGAGCCTACACCATCTTAGATAATGTCTCAATTGCATAAGGAACTGGAGGAACTAAAGTGATCGGAATACAGGAAATGTTAAGCCACTCCAGAGAGACACATTTATGCTGGTCAATGGCAGTAGGCTCGAAATTCAGCAAAGAGTGCATATTTCTGAGCAAAGCCTTGAAAGTTAGATCCTCCTGAGATGCAGACAAAGGACTTGGGTCAGAAGTGTCCAGGCTAAAGAAAGTCATTGTTACCACCTTCAGAAAAGATAAGGTCAGGGCCTGATTTGTCCCTCTCGAAACCCTCCTCGGAAGGGGGGGGGGTCATAGAGGGGTGTGGGTTGATAGCCACCCAATCCAGAATGTGACTGCAGCTACACCAGGGACAACGATCTTGAAGGACGAGGAGCCGTTATCAGGGGTGACGCCAAAGCCAGAACTGAATTCGGCGTCAGGAAGAGTCCCAACGCCAGGAGTGGTGCCTGGGCTGGCACCAGAACCAGCGCTGAGCCAGGTCCCAAAGGGTCCAAGATCAGTGCTGGCACCAGAACCAGCCACAGCATTGATGACAGAGCCCGCAACAAAGTGCCCAGTAGTGGCACCGTGGCCAGTCCCATCTCTACGTGGGATTGGGATATGGCCAGTGGGATAGGAGTTGGCGATACAGACCCCATGCACACCCCATGGGATGCTATTTACCCAGCCTGAGGGCCCTGCCTGTAGCTCCAGTTCCACTTGTGTAGAGGGGCCAGGCACCGGTTCCACTGGCAGAGGCACACGGGCCAGACACTGCACTCACTGCTCCGTAAGACCGGCCTAGTGATGGAAATGCCCACCTGAGTTTCCACTTACATACAGACAGGGACTCTGGGCCTCAGATACAGACCTCATAGAGTCTGAGACCCTTGGCACCAAAGGGTTCTGGCCCCTAGAGACCACAGATCTCATGGCAGACTTTGCAAAGGGTGACCTAGATTGATGCCATTTCTTCCTCTTCCCAGATGGATGAGAAAGAAATCGAGGCCAAATGGTACCAAGAACCCGAACAGGATCAGAAACTGGCCTGCTTCTTTCTAGGCTTCTGAGAGGACTGTCCTTCCCCACAGGCACTGGACTGCCTGACATCAGAACCCTTCCCTAACTGGAAAGTGGACTAGACACGACCCTGCTGCCTGAGCAGACTATCATTGTCCACGACCCTCAACCACTGATGCCTGGCAGGGTTGAGTGCTGTGTATAGACATAAAATTCTGGCTCCCCACAGGCAAGTGTGTCACATATGCACTCAATGGCTGGGGAAAAAGGAACTGAGGCAACTGAAGGCTAGTGCCGAAGTGAGCCTATGCCTGTGAGTCTTGTCTCGAAAAGCTGCGCATGTGCGCAGCCTGCCTTGGCACCTACCCTCCTGAAAAGTTCCATCTCCCGCAGGTTTCTAGTTCTCCCGGCTCAGACCCACTAGTGGGAATCGACGGTGCAGATTAATTCCTGGAAGATCTTGATCTGTTTATGCAGCGGATATGCTCGTACTGCATGCCTGACAATCAACGGCCTCTATCTGAGCATACTCCATTCTCCCTGCATGGTAGTTTGCATGGATTTACACCATGGGAAAGAGTTGGGGGTCTTTGTGGAAACCAGAAGAGTGTCTGGCCTCTTCTCTGCCCAAAGCTCATCTAGCTCTAGTATGAAGCAGGTTTGCCTTATGGTAAGAACAACAGACTTTCCAGCACGAAGATTCCCTCTCAAGATCCTCCTCACGGTCTAAGTATATTCCACTTTTCTGAGGTCCAAGTATTGCTCAGAGCCTTGGTCCTTTGAACTTAACAAGGGCCTATAGCATCTGTGTTCCATACACAGATCTCCTGCATGTTGGGGATTGGGAGGGGCTGTGTGCTCCTATGCAAGCCTATGTTCCCTGTCCTCTGGACACCAGGTTGGCTTGGGAAAAATTACTGGTGGAAAGTCCCTTAGCAGGGGGATGGGCAGATCCTGAGGATGCCTTTTTTCTTTTGTGGTGATGTGTTCTGGAAATACCCTGTTGCTGGACTGTAATACTGAAGGTATCCACAGCCAGACATCTTGGTCAGTATAAGATGTAAAGGGGCCATTGTATCCCTGGGAGTTTCATAATTCCCCGCCCTCCATCCAGAGCTTAGTGTGAGAAGTGCCCAGCTCCTAAAATCCCTTGTTCATCTGTTACGCAGGCAACTGGAAATGGAATGCATGCTGTGATCTCTTCCCTGTAATGCCGCATCCAGCTCTCTTCATCACAAATGGCTTTATTTGTTCCTGCATGTTCCAATCTGTAGGGGTCTGAGATGGAGGCCTGCATAATGTAGGTCAAAGGCATCCTGACGTCCATCACATTTTAGTCAAAAAGAGCTCACGACCATCGAATGCAGTTTTTGCCTGTGTGTCTTGCACTCTGACACCTTGCTGTGCATTTTTACCCTTCCCTCCCGTAAAACAATGTTTCAGCCATGGGTGAGGCATGCAGATACTTGAGCAGCAACCTCGAATGCCACAACACCAGGCGTCCCATTATAAATCTCCAATCCTGATCGGAAGATTCAGCAATATCTGCAGAAAAACCTTTGAAGAATTATGCTGAAGAATCTGGTTAAAATGAGAAAATAAAATAAAATGATATGCTTCCACACAGTGTATGGTCGGGAGAGGTGTGGTGTGCAGTCGGCAGAGGTGTGCAGTCAGAAGCAGCGTGGTGACTGGTTGCAGAGGAGCTGCAGTTCGAGCTGGAGTATGTAAAACGACCAGCAGCAGAAGTAGCTGCTTTCAGGTCTGGAGCGTCTTGGAAGAGAGGACTGGCAGCAGCAGCTTCGAAAGACATGGTTTCTTGGTGACTGAGGCTGGAGGAAGGGTGTTGAATAAGTTTTTAGTGTAGGTAAGGATAGCTTTCTGCAGGCAGATGTACAAAGGTTTTAGGGTGTCTGTTACTTGTGTTAATAGGAGGATGTTCCATGTGTTAATAAGGAGGCTATTTCCTGTGTTAAGGAGGCCGTATCAAGTATTAATAAGTCATGTTAATAAGGTGGCCATTACATGTATTAATAAGGAGCTTGTTACATGTGTTATTAATGTGCTGGTAACTTGTGTATACATTTACTAACTCCCAACTCAGATCCAAGACATGACCCACAAAAATAAAAAATGCAACGTAAGCTGAGCTTCCAAACCAGACCTCATGGAGAGGAAGATGAATCTCAGCCTCTCATCTTTCAGCCAAGCAACAACCTGCTCACTTTTAGCACATACAAGCACCTTCATCATACCTGGTTCATTTTGTAAAAATCCAGCGCAGGTCGGTTCCACCGGACATCATCATCATGTCGGCGTTTCAGCCCTACCCCACACTTCCGTACATTCAAGCCGCAGGGCTGAGAGTGGCTGCGCAGTAGTCCCTGCTGACGCCGAACAAGTTCTGGGGTGGAAGAAGGAGTGCTACTAGCTGAGGGCCGGCTCCCAGCAGGATCCTGGATATGAATCGGTGACAGGGAGAAACGTCTGTGGGAGCAGAAATGGATCCGCTCATCTGAGAGAAGGTTGGCTCCTTGGAAAGGCCCCTCATTGCCATCCCAAATCCCACTGTTGGGGGAGAAATTGCAGGAGGCAGGTGACTCTGGCGACAAGGCCAGGCTGAAAAAGGTTGGACTGCTGGTCTGAATGCACTGGAATGAGGCACTGAGGTCTTTTGGAAACCTGAGAGTGGAGGGTCTCTGTACGGAGCTGGGATGTTGTACACCTGCCCCACCCCCTCCACTGTTGCACCTCCGTTTGACAGGTGTCCAGACTTTGGAGCTGCATGGCCGCCATGTGGAGCGGCAGCGAGACAGGTCCTCCGGCACAGAGAGGGAGCGGCAATGGCGTTTGGAAGGTGGAGCAGGTGGGGTGGCAAAATTTTCAGTGGCGCATGAATCAGACAATGCGTCCCTTGCTGGTGGAGTTGATATAGTCCGTGTCTGTGGAGAGCTCCCCCTACCCAAATTTGTTGGGTTCAGTCTGCAGCTGGAGTGAAGAGTGCTGTAACCAATGGCATTCTGTAGCTCACAGTTTGGAGACTGTCTCAGGACACCCCAAGGGTTCTCATCTGAAAGATAAGAAAACAGATGGCGGGGGGCTCAGTTTTGTTTATTGTAATTTTGCTATTCATCCATCTTTTCCCATAACCCATCTGAAAATTCTGAGGCCCCAGTACAGGTTTTTGGGACAGTAACTTTTTGTACTAACCAAACAATTTTTACATAAACATTGAATGCACTGCATTAGGTGTTGTGGGAAACTAACCATCATCTTAGAACTGGAGCAGCAGCACCAGAATAGTTAAGGTTGAGTGGAGTGCTCAATGTTAAACCCAACATTTGCACCTTAATAACTCTGGAAGTGTTCCACAGAACAGCCCATACATTTGCATGCACAGTCTGGTTAGCACAGTCTAAAGATGTGGAAAATTTCATTGTGGTACCTCGTGTGGATTCTGAGATCTGGATGCCACTTATTTTGTAAAAGGGTCACCGTTGTCCTATACTTATACTTTTTTGCTCTCAAGTATAGGCTAGATGGTACAGAATATTTTCACAAAACTTTCAGAGTAGACGTAGCCTATGCCAAGGTAGCGCCTTTCAAAGGTTTTGTGAACAAATATTACACAGTACCAAAGTTATAAGGATCTAAATGTTGTTTTTTCTCTGAACATGCTTAGTAGAGTTTTTGGATAACTGATATGAACAGTAGAAAACACTGATCATAAGCATTTACTGATTACAAAATTAATGCTTTACTTGTGAGAAAAAATACCGATCCCAATGGCTGTCACCCTGTTTTTTTTTTTTTCCACCACTAAAAAAAAAAAAGAAAAAAAAAATTATGCATTTTCAAAACACAAACTCCTGCACCTAAGTGAACGGGACCCGATTAACAAATACTTGAATCTAGGTAAATGGTACTTGTTTAGCTAGATTCTGGTGTTTGTTTTTTGAAAATTGCTCTGGAACTAACATTTCTGGGCACCTAAACATCAGGGTGCTCTGCTTAGCGGGAGAAGTCGCTCACCAGAATTCTCTGTATGAGAACAGTAGGACTTTGACATCTGCAGCCGCAGATGAAGACGTGCTGCCAGCGTGTGTCCCAGCAGTGAACAGGCGATTTATCTCTCTTTCTTGTATCTATCAATCTATCTATCTAATCTAGCTACCTGTCTATCTGTTTACATATACATATTTTTTTTTTTTTAATATTTTTATTCCCTCTCCCTCTTAGCTCAGACAGCCCTCCTTCATTCTTCCCTGAGCCTAGCGGACCAGGGTGCCCACCCCCCTTATACCAATTTGTAGTAACTTCTCTCCCCTCCAAGTCACCCCTCACCCAAACAAAAATATAGGTGGCGGCACTGGGGTGTCCACCCCCAATGTTGCTGAACAGTAACCTGACACTGGGGTGCCTAATCCTCAGTGTTGGCTTCTCTGTGAAATAAGAAAACCATCTCTTGTTGATTTTTTTTTAATTTACTGTTAGAAGCCTATGAAAAAGAAAACAGTCCCTCGCCAATCTGACCCTCCTGACCTTTACCCATCTCAACCCGACCCCCCCCACTCAACAACCACCCACCCCTCAACACATACCCTCACTCACCTGAACATGTACCATGATGCAGAATCACTCTCCGATCGAAGTCATGTTTTGCTGCTGGAACTGATGACTGTCATGAGAAAATCAGGTTAGTCAGGTTTAATGCATTTCAATGGGGTTTGAACTTTTACTCACAATTGTCATTTTTTATATTTTTACACCAAATTTTCAATATGGCCTTTTTGGGACCCCATCTCATGAACAAGGGCGATGGAATTTTTCAAATCCAACCTGAAAGGTAACTTCACCTTTGCTGCACAAAATCACCTTTTGGACTAGATTAGAACGTTTTCACCTACCACGTTCACGAGGTGGGATCATAAGAAGACAGTGTTGAAATTTGGTGTACAAATATGTTAAAAATGACCACGTTATGAGTGAACATTGAAATATTTCAACATTCCCTCATAACTTTGCTAATATTCAACATTTTCCTGCCAAACTTTCAACATGGCCTTTTCGCGACCCCACCTCATGAACAAGATGGGTGAAATTTTTCAAATCCGTCTCGAAAGGTGCTCGCAGCTGAAAATCACACTCTGGGAAGAATCTGAAAATGTTCCCCTAAGGGGATCATTAGGCAGGGTCATAAGAAGACTATGATGACAATTTGGTGTAAAAATATGGTAAAATGACCAAGTTATGAGTGAACCATGAAATATTTCAACGTTCACTCATAACTTCACTAATTTTCAATATTTTCACTCCAAACTTTCAACACCCATTTTTTTTTACTCCACCTCAGAAATATGACAGATATCTTCCTGTGCAAGACATGTTTTCGCTCATGTGGTGCAAAATGACATTTCTGACTATTCTATAAATGCCACACATTGTGTTTATAAGGGGTAATCAAAAATGACCATCTTGAAAATGTGTGGGGGAGGGCTAGACGCCAAGGAATGCTTACACTGGTATGGGGAATGGTTGGTGGGGGGTGCCACTAGATGCCAAGGAATATGTGATAAGATACAGGGCCAGTGACTGGAGGGTGGGGGACAACTGCACACCAGGGACTTATTTTATTTTAACGGGGCCAGTGATCGGAGGGCAGGGGACCACTAGGCAGCAGGGACTTATTTTATTCACACGGAGCTGGCGATCAGAAGGTGGGGGAACCACTGGATACCAGGGACTATTTTATTCTACTGGGGACGGTAACTGGAGGGTGGGGGTACCCCCGGACACAAGGGATGTCGATGTTAATGGGGACAAGGATCAGAGGGTGGGGGAGATCACTAAGCATGAGAGAGATGTCTATTTTAACAGGGATGGGAATCAGGGGTTGGGGGGCCACTAGGCACCAGGGACATCCATATTTTAATGGGGACAGGGACTGGAGTGGGTGAGGTCAGCCACAGGAGGGGCACAAACCTGCTGCCGCTTTCCACGCAAATGAGTCCACATAATGGGTATGCAGATGGCCTCTTAGTGCCTTGCATGCCCAATGGGCTCATCTACATAGTGCCAGATGACTATCGCGCCAGAAACATCCAGCATTATCGGGTCTGGAGGTGTCGTTCCCTGGACTGCCAGGATCCATGTTGGGGCAGTGCTACTCTACTCAGCGCTGTGCCGACATAACCTCTATATTCAGTTGGATAGCGCTGGTGCGCTATCTGACTGAAGACAGCATCCTCGGGGTCATGGACAATGGTCAAGCACAACGCAAACCTCTGCGCTCTGCTTTGCCCACTTTTCAATATCTGGTCCCTGGAGTTTTAGTTACATCATGGTTTGTGTCCAGAACTCTGAGCATGGTTTTAATATGTCAACAACCCATACTTAGCATTCTGTACACACTGTGACATAGTAAAAACTTCAAATTACAGGTTCCATGAAGAGAACTGTGCAGAATGTTGTCCATGAAACAACTGAATACACAGTTTTTAACATTAATGGTGCTTCAGGTACAGTTAAACATGGATCATTTGGAGATCATGAATTTAATTTCTGTAAAACAAGAACATTACTAACTGCTCCCAATTAGCACAGATTTCCTGTCCCCTTTAAAGGGAATCCGTAAGACTTCCTACATAAATTATTATAAATGTTACTACGAGGATCCAGTATGTCAACTGCTGGGTTATAGTTAGAAAATGTCTTCACTAAGACAGAAAAACAGTTTTAAAATCATGACGTGTATG
Source organism: Neoceratodus forsteri (assembly GCA_016271365.2). Taxonomy (NCBI): domain Eukaryota; kingdom Metazoa; phylum Chordata; order Ceratodontiformes; family Ceratodontidae; genus Neoceratodus; species Neoceratodus forsteri. The sequence continues at coordinate 487,446,942 of CM028130.1, forward strand.
TAGGAATCCATTATGTGGACAACAAGGGTGCTGTGATGATGTCATTGTCTCACCAGTTCCAACAGTGTACAATGAATAGGGATGTAAGTTTGTCATGGCAGTCATACACGTCATTGATTCCATGACGTCTGATCTTTATTCAGGACTTCCATGACTTTCACTAGTGTCATCAGAATGTAGCAATGATGACAGTGTCACAACATTTACTGTTTACTAATGATTTAATGAACAATGAGTCATTAAAACCTCATCCATGACAAACTTACATCCCTAACAATGAAGCATGCTCCTACAGACAGGGACCCTGTTAAATCATGAAGAAAAGCACCAAATTCTTTTGTTATACTCTGCCAAACATAACATCCATGGTGTTCTTCAGAATAGAATAGGATCCCTAACAGTACAGCCAAACTGTTTTCACCTGCTGCACTGCATGCTGTTAACACTGGTGAGGCAGTGACATCATCACATCATCATTCCTGTCCACAAAATGGATGCCCCCACAGCCCAACTTAAAAGTATTTTTCAATGTTCTTTTCTAAATGTATCCATTTCAATCAATTTTTGCACAACTATGGTAACTGTTGCAGTAATCATTCAGGGAATTGTACATATTCCCTTTAAGGGTGAGAGTTTAGAGACAGTGAGAGTGTGTGTGTGTGTGTGTGTGTGTGTGTGTGTGAGAGTGAGGGAGGGTTAGTACAGATTACACTATATATATATTTTTAAAATTAACAGTAATTTGTTATGTTTGATTTAAAAATCAAAATGTTTGCAAAGGAATCCTTCACAACTTTTCTTTTTTTCCTATGTCATGTAAGGGAAAAACAGGTTACTCACCTGTAACAGTAGTTCTAGGAGTGGTATATGTTGTCCATTCACATTTGTTGACATGTCCTTTCCCTTTAAGAATCTTGCCAGAAAGTCTAAAACTTGGCTCCTCCCACTCGCCTAGGTGGTATATCCCTTTGCTCCTCACCATGACGCCAGATATTTGCTCGCTGGAAGCAGAGGGTTGTGCATTGAAGCCAGGGAGGTTGGGTGGGTTCGTGTGGATGAACAACATATATCACTCCTAGAAATACTGTCATGGGTGAGCAACCTGTTTTTCTAGGATCATGGATATGTTGTTCTATCCACACTTGTTGACAGATTCCTAGCAGTTCTCCGGGAGTAGGGAGGCAAGGCGCACAACCCCTCAATACTTATTTGGGAAACAGAGATTGGAGAACTGAGGCCCCAAAACCAGCATCCTGGCATGACTCTAGGTTGATGTGGTAGTGGGAAATGAAGGTGTTTGCAGATCTCCTGGGTAGGGATGTCCCTGGAAGCAGCCACCGACGCAGCAGTATGGCGGGTGGAGTGAGCTCTTACCCCTGTGGGAGGCTCCTTGCCTGCCAGCCTATAGCAGAGAGAGATCAATGCATGATGTAATCCATCTGCCAATTGTCCACTTGGCTGCAGGTCTGCCAGGTGCGGCTTCCGCATAGGTGACTAATAGCTGGCGAACCTCTCCCCGAATTTCAGCTGTTTGCTCCTCATAATAAGAGAGCGCTCATCTCATGTCTAAAGTATGGAGCCCGTACTCCGCCTCTGAGGTGTAACTGGGGTAGTACACCGGCAGAGTCAACAGCTGGTTAAGGTGAAACTCCGACACCACCTTCAAAAGGAACTTCCGGTGGGGGTGCAGGATGACCTGGTTCTCTACTTGTGCATAAAATCCCATACTACCTGGGGGCCTGAGCTCAGCTGGAGTATTGGTTTTCAAACGAAAGGGCCAAGTGGCTCTTCTGGCCCATGAGGGCAGGGGATTATACTTCACAACACTCCATGTAAGAACTCCCTCCCATTCAGTAGAAGCTCTCCTGGCTTTCCACAGAGCAGAAAGGGTCCTGTGAAAAGTATGTTACAAGTTACCTCCTCCCATTTGTACAGTTTCAAAGGCCATGGGTAAATGAAGTTATTACACAAATTTCTTGAATGCAAAGAAATCTGAGGAGTTCTGGTTGAGGCAGCAACCAAGATAGCCACTTAGACCCAAACTCCCACTCAACTTCAATCACCTTCAAACGTTAAGGGTGGTACCTGCCACTGAGCTGAACTGCCAGCATTTACAGTGAGAACAGGAGGACCAAAGAAATCAGGGATAACCGACCCCAAAAGTCCCTAGCAGACACAAAGACCTTAAATGGTGCTCATCCAACAACTCTCCCTCCAGGGCCCTGAAGCAAACATACTGCTCAGGCAATGATGACTGCCGGTCAGGAGTGAGCACAAAAATTATCCAAACAGGAGTTGACAGAATAATAAAATTGATACAACAGATCGACATTAAAGTGTCTGGGATCCACCGTGACCTCTGTAAACTAGAACAGAGGATGACCGACATGGAAAACCACGTGGGCAGTATGCAAGATGACTTATCAGCCATGGGAGAGTTATCATGTACCCACTACAGAGGGAGAGGACACTTACACTTACTCAACAGGCAGAGGATGCAGAAGCACCCACAGCAAGAATGAGAGGACCAAAGAAAGTTGGGGGTGGGGTGGGAGGACTGATCCCAAAACCTCTAGCAGAATCAGAGAACTCAAAGCGCCACTCTCTCCTTCAAGGCCTTGGCACATGTACAACTTGGGCAATGAAGATGATGGCGGACGGTCGAGAGCGAGCACCTCAACTAACAAAACCAGTTGTTGCCAGCACAATGAAAAAGCTACAAAAGATAGACAGTAAAGGGTGCGAGATCCGCCATGACCTCCGTAAAGCTAGAACAGAGGACAGCCGACACGGAAGATTGTGTGAGAAATATGCAAGATGATTATCAGCCATAGAAGAGCCATCACATACCACTACACAGGGAGAGAAGAACACTTACTCAGTAGGCAGAGGATGCATTAGCCATCACAAGAATGTGCACATTTTTGGATTTCCAGAAGGGGTAAAATAGTATGAGCTCAACAAATTTATGAACTTTTGGTTTACAACAGAACGACAATTGGGAGAAAAGTACGACCTGGGCATCAAATGGGCACACAGGGCACCCCCTCATTCTGTGGTTATCAAATCCCTAAAATATCCAGTGAAGGAGCACATCTTATACGGGGCCTGGGCTAAAAAACAGACTTTAACCTGGACGGTCACAGGGTTTACAGAGACCAGGACTTTCCTCCGACCATGCTACAGAAATGGGAAAAAGTTCATGGTGTTATTAAGGCATCGAAAGAAAAAGGAATCAAAGCCCTAATGCAATACCCGGCCACGCTTGTGGTACAGGCGGAGAAAGGACCTCAAACCTACGACACACTGTTATCTGTAGTCAAATACCTCCTGGCCCAGGGAATCAAGCTCCTGGATTTACAAGAAGACCAGACTGAAAAAGAGATCCTGGATGTGGTATGGAAGCAGGCTGGACAGAAAAATGAACAGATTTTCCAATCAAGCAAAACAACTATGGTTTCCTTCTGGCAGTTTAACATTTACCCCCAATTTCTTCACCCGCCAGACATCCATGGGTATCTACTGATTGTTCAAGGTTCACCAACTTATTCATTCGATTTTCTCCAGTTAGGCACCCCATCAAAAGTGGACCCACTAGGCCGGCTCAGATGGTACAGTCCTGGGGATTCTTGAGAGAGAGAGAGAGAGAGAGGGCCATGGCTTGGCAATTTCCCACAGGCTACAATCACGCACAGTGTGTTTTCCTGCCCACCTTGCAAAAGCCATACCTAAATCAGGAACTGATGTGCTAGATGGTTTGCATAGAGGGGAAAGCCAAAGACCGTAAGATGAACTATGAAGCATCAAGTTGCCCTCAGCACAACATTCAAGTAGGTAAGGGCAGAGGATCAATCATCCATCTCAGACTTGAGAACACAAAAGGGTGAGGATTTTTAGGACTGCCCACTTACAGGTACTTCACAGTATATGGTCAGGACTGGAGAGACTTTAGACTCATTTGGGGGTATCCACCCCTGTTGCGGTTCACTGCACACTCAGTGTCTTTGTGATGAGACATGTTATACGATTTTACACTATTCACTTTCAAGCGGGTGCCGTGTGTGTGTGTGTGTGTAAGGTGGGGGGGGGGTGGCTTGTTGAGGGTGGTGGGAAGAGGAATGGATCCCATGCTAGTGAAGAATCATTAGTCTATTCTCATTCAGTTTAGGGATGGGATTCATTTTGGACATCGCAACATCTGGCCTGGGTGCCCCTGTAGTAGTAGCAGTAATAAAAAATGTATTTTTATACAGGAATAATACATGTCATTTGGATAATACAATCCAGTTTTCAAGACAGTCCTGTGCAAATTTTCCAGGTTCCACATAATCACACCAATACAAACAATCTAATACAAAATATACATAAATACACAATTACAAAATTACAAAACCATTCAAACAAGACAATAAAAGTCCATATCAGACACAAACACACGAATAAACATAGTACATCTTTAACCCCTTCAGAAATTTTTTCACAGTTTTCTCAGATCGCAATAATGGAGGGAATGTATTCCAATTTACTGATGCTTGTGATGCTAATGTTCTATCCCCAAATTTATTTTTACGCTTATCTGGATCAATTCTATTTTGATACAAAACCCTTACCGAATGTTTCATAAGTGCAGAATCCCTGTCTGCCAATAATTTGGCTATGTTACGAGTTAAGTGAATTGCCCTACATTTATAAATAAATAAGAACCAACCTTTCCTATATTCCAGGTCAAGCGATAACCAATTTAACCTCATTAACAAATCACAATGATGAGTCCTAAAACCACAACATAAGACATATCTTGCTACTCTATACTGTAATTTGTCTAATTTGTTTAGAAGTTGTTTAGTAGCAGTCCTATAAATAACCTCTCCATATTTAATCAGTGGAAGTATGAGCTGTTCTTAAATCAATTTATTGTCTTGCATCTTAAAACACTTTGATATTCTCTTCAAAGCTCCTAACTTTGTGTGTGTTTTAGTAATAACAGACTCTATATGATTTTTAAAGGTTAATAAAGAATCAATATTGACTCCCAAATAGCAATATTCGGAAACTTGTTCCATTAATGTTTGATTCAATGATGTGATCTGTACATCCGAGAACTCCTGTAGTTTATTAATACCAAAAAACATGAATTTGGTTTTATTTACATTCATTATCAATTTTGACTTGGTGAACCATTCCTGTACCCTGGTAAAGTCAGCCTGTAGGTTTCTCTGGAGATCCACCAAGTTATTCTCAAAGGCCAGTAAGACTGTATCATCAGCATACATCCTTATATCTGTATGCCGAATCACTGATGGTAAATCATTATTAAATATGAAAAATAACAAGGGTCCCAAAATGGACCCCTGTGGAACTCCCCTTTTGATGGTTCGGGGGTTTGAAAGATGATTCTGTAACTGTACCATCTGAGATCAGTCAGTCAAGTATGACATAAACCACGTCAGTGGATCCCCAGAGAAACCCAAACCGGTCAACCTCTCAGATAAAATGGAATGGCTCACCAAGTCAAATGCTTTTGATAAGTCAATATATATTGCTGCTGTATCCTTACCTTTATTCAAGGATGTACATATCAGATCACTGAATTCAACCAAAGCCGATGTGGTTGAAAAACCCTTCCTAAAACCTGACTGACATTTTGTTAACAAATCATATTTTTCTAAATATTCTCCCATTTGCTGGTTTACCAGTCTCTCCAAACATTTGGATAAAACAGGCAAAATAGCAATAGGGCGGTAATTATTAGGGGATGTTTTGTCTCCAGTCTTACAGATAGGTACTATCTTCCCTGTTTTCCATAGGGTAGGAAAATGCCCTTCCTGTAAACTCCAATTAAATATGGCTAAGATTACATGTGCTATATCTGGGGCAGCTATTTTTAGAAATCATTCCTCCAAATTATCTAATCCTGCGGATTTGTATGGATTTATTCTTGACAGTTCTTTAGTAACTTCCAATAATGTTAATTTTTTGAATCTAAAAGGGGGATGTTGATTAGGAGAGTGTTCCTCACTTTTAGTGTTAATTACCATTGATGTATCTCCTGATTGTCCTAAGTAAGGGAGATCAACAAAATAATAATTTAAAATATTTGATACATCCCCTGGATCTTCTATTATACTTTTATTTACTTTAAAATTTAAATTAACCTGTTCTCCATGCCCTCCAGGATTTGACAAATTTTTTTATAGTCATCCAGAATTTTTTGGGATTGTTATGGTTTAATTTACTACGATAATAAGATGTTTTTGCCTTTTTATTAATTTTTGACACTCATTTCTTTCGAGTTTAAATAAATTCCAATCATAGATTTCTTTTGTCTTTTTAGCTTTCCTCCAAATTCTATTGTTAACTCTAATTATCTTTTGCAGTCTATCTGTTATCCATGGAAATTTAGGCAAATCACTGGTTTTTTATTATTTTGGAGGCATGGGTGTTACAGATTTTTTGGAAAGTGTCAGTAAAGTATTCAATGCTAAGATCTAGCTCTGGTATTAATAAGCATCTCTCCCATCTTTCTGATCTAATACTCTCCCAAAAAAATGAAGTTCTGAAAAATGTCTCCTATCACGAGACCAAGTTTGTTTTAAATACTTTCCAGACACTCCCCTAGGATGTGTAATGAGAACAGTCCAAACAGGATTATGGTCACTAAAGTGGGGAGGCAAAATTCCCTGATCCCTTATTTGGAAAGTTTGGGAAACAAAAATTAGATCTAATATAGATCCCTTACCTGTAGTATTTATATACCTTGTTGATGAATTAATCAATTGAGTAAGTCCCATCTCATTCGTAATTTCTTTTAATTGTTTTCCTCTGACATTTGCCCAATCACAATTGAAATCCCCCATTAAGACAATAGGTTGTCCTGTATACGATCCCCTATTTTGTGTAAGACCCCCTCTATAGTTTTTAATTTTGTTCGAAAGATGAATAAATCACAGCTGCTACTAAATTTAGGGGAACAACAGAAATGACTAAATAATCTATATTTCCCTCATTTCCTGCCATCATTGTTTCAACATACCCCAATGAGTTTTTAACAAAACACATTACCCCTCCCCCTTTACCTTTTCTATCTTGTCTAAAAGTCTGATATGCTGGCACACTCATTTCAGTTGTACTAATTTTTTCATTAAGCCAAGTTTCACTCAGGCCCAATATACAAGGGTTCTGAGAATCTATAATAGTTGCCAGCAGATCAGACTTTTTTGATATACTACGAGCATTATCGTGTAAAACAGTTATTTCATTTGAAACATTAGGTCCTGGATACAGTTCAACATCATCATCCCCCCAAAATCAATACCAAATAACATGCATCCATAAAACTGTCAGGTGACTTATTGAAACTTGGAGGCAAACCCTTTAATTTAATACCAGCTCGCATGTAATTATTCCAACAATTAGTAAAAGTATTTCTTCTATTTAAAAACAGATACCCATCTTGATAAAGATTAGTTCGAGTAATAAATGGCCAGATTGTTTTAGTAGTTCCGAAGTCTGATTCGCTAAATATAGTGCCTGCAAAAATCAGACCGAGGACTACATATCCCAATATTTGCGTTGAAATACATTTTCTAATAAATATTAAAACAAATCCTGTGTTCTTGGAAATATCAGCACCCACTATACAAGCAGGATACCACCTCCTCCTTTTAATCAGATAACCTTATTATTTACACCTACCTACTAAGGCAAAGATATCCGAGAATTATAACCCCCTTACGTTTACCATAACAAATTCCCTCTACTTAATTTTTTTTTTTTTAATTCGGAGTGGCTTCGCGCGGTGAGCAGCACGGACTTTTAAATTGCAAGCCCCACCTCTGAAGCTCTCACACTGACTCCCCCAGCAGTCTATCAAAGTCCCGAATCAGCTGTGCCTTTTGTTGTTTCGGCTTGTAGATTTTTACAGCGTCTGCTTTCAGAAGGGAAAATGATACTGGGACAGGAGCAACAGCACACTAAAAAGGGGACAGCTGGCAAAAATCACCCTTTAGTTGTTCTCAGTGCACACAAGCAGCGCGGGCTTTTAAATTGCAAGCCCCACCTCTGCAGCTCTCACACTGGCTCCCCCCAGCAGTCCATCAAAGTCCCGAAGCAGCTGTGCCTTTTGTTGTCTCGGCTTGTAGAATTTTACTGCGTCTGCTTTCAGGAAGGAAAATGATACTGGGACAGCAGCAACAGCACACTCTAAAAAGGGGATAGCTGGCAAAAATCACCCTTTAGTTGTTATCAACTTGTAGTACCCCCCCCCCCCTTGTTTGGCATGTAAACTCATGGAGGTGAGGGGAGAATACTGTCTCCCGAATCTACCTCCTTCAGAGGCCACCACTTGACTACAGCCTAGTGAGAGTTCAAAGAAGGAAAATTCCTCTGACTTGGGTTCCATACCCAACTTAGTGCACTTCACCAAAGCACTGTTGTGGCATACATAGGGCCTGTGAGACATAAGTTCAGATTGGAGAGACTTAAAGTTGTTGTTAGGAAGTCACCATATTTTCCAAGCAGCCCACACACACACAGAGCCGGTCTTGATAGAGACATTCTATGTAGTCTTTGGGTCCATTACCATTTCTGATCTGCAACAGAGTTGATGCACAAGGAGGCGTGGAAAGGATGAGAAGGGACTTGGCAAGGTTGGAGGAATGGTCAGAAGTATGGCAGCTAGGATTCAATGCAAAGAAGTGCAAAATAATGCACCTGGGAAGCAAGAACCCAGGGGAAGATTACACAATGGGGGAGAGGTAGTAACAACAACAAAAAAGGAAAGGGACCTGGGGGTAATCATATCAGATGACCTTAAGGTTAGAAAGCAATGTGAGAAGACAGTAGGGAAGGCTGGGGGGATACTGGGATGCATAGGGAGAGGCATAACCAGCAGAAAACAGGAAGTTGTTATCCCTCTGTACAGACAGTTGATGAGACCCCATCTGGAGTACTGCGTCCAGTTCAGGAGACCCCATCTCTGCAAGGACATAGGATAGAGGCAGTCCAGAGAAGGGCAACTAAAATGGTGCAGAGTCTGCAAGAGAAGTCGTATGAGGAGAGACTAAATGAGCTTAATATGTATACCTTGAGGAAAGAAGGAGAGAGGCGATATGATAGAAACTTTAAGTACCTCAGTGGAATCAACAAAGTCCAAGAGGTAGCATCTTTCAGAAAAAGAGGCGTGCAAGAACAAGGGACACAATTTAAAGCAGGGGTTCTGGGTCAACGTGAGGAAGTATTTTTTCACAGAGAGGGTAGTGGATGCATGGGGCAGCCTTACTGAGGTGGTTGTGTGATCTAAAACTGTGGGAGAATTCAAGAATGCATGGGACAGACATAAGGCAGTTCTTGTGGGGGGTAGGAAGAAATAGGCTGTTGGTTAACTAGGATCTGCGGCCTATCCTATAGGTAGGGAAATGGGTCAAGCGGTCCTTATCTGCCGTCAAAGTCTATGTTTCTATACTGGTACTTCATACTCTCTTGTTTTACATGTTTCTTGTTCTAATGTTGTTGTTCATCTTTTTTTGCTGGGTCAAACAGTCATATGTGGGCAAGTGGTAGCTAGTCACTTAGAGCTACAAGGATTATACTTTGGCATAGCCACAAGACACTTTGAAGGGGGATGTTAACTATCTGCTCTCTTAATATAATGGTGATAAACGCTGCGAAGAGAGCCAACATTCTGCAAGAACTCTGGAGAAGGAGATGCGATATAGGGCTAATACAAGAAACACACTTATATGCTACAGAACACCTGAAACTCAGAAGGACATGGGTGGGAGCTTGCCATGCAGACACCCATCTGACAGAGAAAAAGACCAGAGCAGTCATTCTGCTTAGGAAACAGGACCCAAAATAAACCTGATCACATATACAATAAAAAACTGGGTAGACTGTATCTGGAATGATGGGAGCCCAGGTGCTACAACTGGCCTCAGTATATGCCCCCACACCTCCTTCTCCAGACTTTTTTAGAACAGTTTTTAGTAAGTTGGCACAGTTACGAGAAGGGCAAGTAATAACTGGAGGTGACTGGAACTGCATGGAGGACTACCTCCTGGACAGAACACTGGGCACCCAGACTAGGGACAGAGTTTGCTTCAGGGTCTTTAGAGCTTTTGTGGCAGACAGAGGCTAGGTGGACCCCTGGCAGCTCCTGAACCTGACTAGCAGGGACTACAGTTCTCTGTCCCAAACAATTTATATTCATGGATAAATCACTTCTAAACCCAAAAGCGCTGGGCAAGGGGTGGCCATTTAATCCATTACCATTTCTGACCACACCCTCACTGGTCTCTCGCTAAACACTGGTCCCACAGACTGGAAGAAAAAATTACTCACCTTAGTAATGTTGTTTCTTCTAATGGAGTCTTGCTGTATTCTGACTATTGCAGTTAGGTCCTGCCTTTCAACTGCCCCGGAGAACAAAGAGTTAACTTTCAATGGCCAGCATGGAACGTTCAGTGCGAGCTCGGTTGAAGCAACCGTCAGATCTTTACGAGCAATACTCACTAGAAGTTCTGTGTGGAAACTGTAAAACTCACACTAGCCAACTGGCAACTAAATTTATTAAAAAAGGGTTTTTTGGTTTCAAAGCAAAGACTCAAGTCAGGAAACCCAAAAAATAAAACAACACACACCCAAAATAAAGGAGGGTGAAAAAAGGGGCACCTCTAGGGTGCCAACACTCTTCCTGCCCACCCACATCCCAAAAACCAGGTTCTGAGAGGGGAGGCGGGGAGTCAGAATACAGCAAGACTCCATTAGAAGAAACAACATTACTAAGGTGAGTAATTTTTTCTTCAAACATGAAGTCTTGCTGTACTCTGACTATTGCAGACTACCAAGCAGTACCTCCATGGAGGAGGGACAGAACCTACTTTGGGAATAGGCTCTGAAGTACTGCTGTGCCAAACTGAACATCACTCCTAGCCTGGATATCCAGACAGTAATGCTTGGTGAATGTATGGACTGTTTTCCAGATGGCTGCTTGACAAATTTCTAAGATGGGAATATCCCTGGCAGCAGCCAGGGAAGCAGCTGTACCTCTAGTAGAGTGAGCCCTCAGGCCTGAGGGTGGGGTTCTACCCAGTTTTTCATAGCAGAATTGCATACAAGAGACAATCCACCTGGCAGCAGATCTTTTAGTGGCAGGTCTGCCCTTACCGACCTCTCCATATGTGAGGAACAACTGGAGGGACTCAAACCTGTGACCCTTGGTGCGCTCTATGTAGTCGCTGAGGGCCCTCTTAACATCCAAGCTGTGCAGCCTCCTCTCTCCAGAGGAGGAATGGTCAGTGAAGAAAACAGGGAGAGACACAGACTGATTAAGGGTGAAAGCTGAAACCACCTTAGGCAAAAACTTCCTGTTGGTTCTTAGGACCACTTTATCTCTATGGAAAGAGATGAAATCAGGCTCCACTGACAGCGCTTGCAATTCACTGATACGCCTGGCAGAGGTAATGGCTACCAAAAACACAGTTTTCCAAGTCAAGTACTTAAGCTCTGCTGAGGACAAAGGCTCAAAGGGTGGTTGCATAAGCTGAGCAATGCAAACATTAAGGTCCCAAGCAGGAGCACGGTCCCTAAAGCGGGGATTGGTGTGCAGCAATCCCTTGAAGAACTTACAAAACACAGGATGGGCTGACAGAGGAGAGGACTTGCCTACTGACAAGGAGGTAGAAACAGCTGCCAGATGCACTTTAAGTGTAGCTGGCCTAAGTTCCAAGCCATTACGATGAACCATATAGTCCAGGACTGTAGGCAACCCAGCAGATTCTGGAGAAGTATGCTTATTAGAGCACCAAATAGTGAACCTTTTCCATTTGGAGTTGTAAGTCTTTCTGGTAGAAGGCTTTCGAGAAGCCTTAAGGATATCCAGAACCCCTTGAGAAAGGTGTAGATCAGCAAACCTAACTCTTCAAGAGCCACGCCTTGAGATTGAGAGATTTGAGGTTCGGATACCAAATCCTCCCCGAGAGGATGTCAAGTGGTTGTAATTCCTGGGAAGAGACAGGGGAAGGTGGACTGCTAAGGACAGCAACAGTGGGTACCAGGGCTGTCTGGCCCAGTCTGCAGCAATCAGAATCACTTTGCATGGTTGAGACCTGATCTTGACTAACACTTTGAACAGGAGAGGGAAGGGGGGAAAAGCATACAGGAATTTCCCTTCCCAATTCAGAATCAGAGCATCCAGGGGGACTGAGCCCAAGTCTGGGGGTCTGCAACAAAAGAGAGGAAGTTGGTGATTGTCTGGGGCTGCTAAAAAATATATCTGTGGAGTGCCCCATCTCGAGAAAATCACTTTTAAAACTAGGGGATCTAGGGTCCATTTGTGATGGCCCTGGGATATCCTGCTGAGAGCATCTGCTAGGACACAGACTTCCCTGGGAGGTGAACTGCTATCAGAGGTTTGCAGGGAATAGGCCAGTGACCACAACTTCATTGCTTCTGTGCACAAGGCCGTAGACCGAGTGCCTCCTTGCTTGTTGATGTACCGCATTGTGGTGGTATTGTCTGTTCTGATCTGGACCACCTTGTTCTGTACAGATTTGGAAAAGGCTTGTAGTGTCAGAAACACTGCTCTAAGTTCCAAGAGACTGATGTGAAGCAGAGATTCTTGAGGTGACCACAGCCCTTGGGTGGTAAGATCCCCCAAGTGGGCTCCCCAGCCCAGCAGGGAGGCATCTATGGTGAGTATCACTGAATGAGACTGAGTGACAAAAGGAACTCCCTGTCTCAAATTGTCTTGATCCTGCCACCATTGCAAAGCCTGGATCAGGGTTCGAGTCACTGGGACTAGTTTGGTAAGGGAATCCTTTCTTTGGATCAGAAGGCTCTTAAATGGAACTGAATGTCCCTCATCTGAAATCTTGCCCCCTGGACCACTGCTGTAGAGGCTGCCATGTGGCCCAGGAGCTGCAGGAAATGCCTTGCTGGTCGAGACACCTGAAGGGTGAATGAAGAGGCCAGTTCTATAAGGGTCCTTGCCCTGTCCAGGGAAGGAAGGCTCTGCCCTATGTGTATCCAGCTCTGCCCTATAAAGGTGAGGAGCTGTACTGGCTCGAGAACTAACTTTGGAAGGTTGAGGAGGAATCCTAAGGAAGTGAGCACTTGCTGAGTTATTTGCAGATGTGACTTGACTTGGTCTGGAGACTGACCCACTATGAGCCAGTCGTCCAAGTATGGAAAGATGAGATCTTTTTTCTCCTTAGGAAAGCAACCACTACTGCCAGGCACTTTGTGAACACCCTTGGGGCTGATGTTAGGCCAAAGGGCATTGCTCTGAATTGATAGTGGCCTAAGGGCAGCTCGAACCTGAGGTACTTTCTGTGGGAGCACCTGATGGGAATGTGAAAATAGGCATCTTTGAGGTCCAGGGAGGCTAGCCAGACCCCTGGTCTTAGAGAGGGCAGAATTATTCCCAGAGTCACCATTTTGAATTTTGGTTTTAAAAGGTGCTTGTTCAGATATCTTAGATCCAGGATGGGCCGCCATTCTCCTGTTTTTGGGGGTTAGGAAGTACCTGGAGTACAATCCTTTGCCCCTGTGCAGGGTAGGAACCCTTTCTATGGCTCTGAGAGCCAGGAGGGAAGAAACCTCTGCCTCTAGGGCAAGGTCTCTGATGGATTTGCAGGTGGAAAGGATCTGGTTCTCATCTTGGGAAATTTTTTGAAGCTGAGAACCAGTCCCTGGCTTACTACTTCCAGGACCCACTTGTCTGATGTCAGAGACTTCCAGTCCTGGACAAAGTAAGCCAGCCTGCCCCTACAGGTATTGGAGAATCAGCCCGGGCAGACCCATCAGGGTGTCTGCTTAGCAGGGGCTTTAGGCTGAGAGGTGGAAGCAGGCCTGCTCATTCCCCGTCTGCCTCTCCCTCTGAAGAACCCCCTCTGAGCATAAGCAGAAGAGGAGGCCTGGGCATGGTAAAAAGGCCTTTGAAAGGGCCTGCCACTGGAATGCGGTCTCTGAGGAGTGGCTTGCCTTTCTTTGGCCTGAGCACTCCTGTAGGTGGTCCTGTACTCGTCCATCTTTTTCATGTAGTTCTCTGTCTGCTCCCCAAACAGAGAATTACCAATGACAGGGAAATCCATGGCCTTAGCCTGGGTATCCTGTGATAGGCTAGTACATCTGAGCCAAGCCATCTTCCGAAGGGCCACAGATGTAGCCATGACTCTAGATGAAACATCATTGGAGTCCACAGCAGCATGAAACTGCACCTTGGATGCCTCAATCCCATCCGCAGCCACCTGCTCCAGCTCCTTGGCAAGCTGGTCAGAGGCCTGTTTAGCCAGATCAGCACAGTGTCCCACCTGCACTTCTGGTATCTAGCTGTGTAGGCCATATAGTTAGCCTGCCTGAGTCCCAAAGATGCTGCCATGTACTGCTTCTTTGCCATGGCATCAATCCTCCTGGACTCCTTATCTGGGGGGGTGTGATGCCAAGGGAATATTTGCCTTATCACAGGCAGCAGCCTGCACTACCCCAACATGGCTGCATTGCTGGGAAAGGAACTCCGTGTCCGAGCCTGAAAGGGTATACCTCTTGTCCATTTGTCTGTCCACAGGAGGTATGGAGTTAGGAGTCTTTAGAATTTTAAATGTCTGTTTCCCAAAAGATTTATGGAGGGGAATAGACAATCTCCTGGACTCTGGGATGTCCATCATCTCAACAAAATCAGGTTCCTCCTGATCCTTTACTGCTTCTTCCATTGGAAGCTGGAGGGTTTCAGACACTTTCTTGTAAAACATAAAGTGGGATGGGGACTCAGAAAGCCTAGAAGGAGAAACACCTGAAGGTCTGTCTGGGGAGATGTCCGGGTAAATAGGCACATCCAGACTTTCATCTTCATCCTCATCCTCCTCCTCCAGTTCATAAAATTCTTCTAAAGTATAATCCGGAACTGGGGGAACCAACCGAACCGAGCCCCTGCCAGATGGTGCCGGTTCGGCCGGAACCGAAGTTAGCGATTGAACTATCCTTATTGCTTTGGCTATTTCATCAGCGGTCGGAGAAAGAATTTGTGGATCCGAACCGGATGATTTTTCTCTTCTCTTTCTTTTAACCGGAACCGACTCCTCAGAATCGGCTCTCCTTTTACCCGAAGAAGTTTCACCCTGGTCAGAGGGCACTCCTTCTGGTTTGGTCAGAACCGAACCGGACTGGCTATCCGGGTCAGCGGACTTCTCGGCCTCCCTTTCCCTCAGTTTACCTACTCTCTTATCCAGGGTAGCATTGGCAAAACATTTACAAATTTGGCAGTCTGAATCGAGGTGGTCAAACCCCAGACAATAAACACAGGTGGTGTGGGGATCAGCCTTAGCAAAGGCTTCCCCACACACACTACAGTGTTGAAACCCAGTGGGTCCGTTTTTTTTCTTGGGTTTCTCAGACATGGCCAATCCTATCCAAAACGTACCCTTTTTTCAGCAATCCGCCAGGCAAGACACCCCTATCGGTTCCTGACCATGTTATGGGTCTTTGGAAAAAAACTTAATTAAATCCGTTTTTTTTTTTTTTAGAACCGATATGGACCAGTTACCACACTCTAATAAATTCAAAACTTTTTTAAGACCAATCTGATCGGTTCAAACTGAACCGATCCAATATTTACAAGTTCCACACAGAAACTAAATGCAAAACCTATCTAGTACTCACGGTACCACAGACAGAGACTTAAACCGACAGGTTCAGTAGCAGAAATTCGGTAGAAACCGAGCGAAAAAACGACACTTTAACCAACTTTTTTTGAACCGAGCAAAGAAGAAATCTCCGGAGCGACTGTTCAGTGAGGCGGAGTAAAGCATCTGACAGTTGGAGTTTAAACAACAGCAGACAGGGGCTTCAACCGAGCTCACGCTGAACGTTCCATGCTAGCCATGGAAAGTTAACTCTTTGTTCTCCGGGGCAGTTGAAAGGCAGGACCTAACTGCAATAGTCAGAATACAGCAAGACTTCATGTTGTTTGAAGAGTGTATGGAGATTGAACGCAGACCTACTGGACAATGAAGTGCTAATCAGTGGTACCAAACAGGTGATAACCAATTACTTCCAAGAAAACAGGGAGGGTGAGACAAAAGATAAATTCAGAATCGGAAGGGACGGACTTAAGGCTGTTAAGGGTCACCTTATTTCCCAAGTGGCCTACAAACAAATACAAGCACTGGTGCCTCCAGGTAAAGGTGGAGAAACAACTTGTGGACCTAGAGGGTGAACATAAAATTACAGGTAATGCAGGCCTCCTCCCAAAAATTAGATTAAAAATCACAGAGCTAGCGCAGAGAAAGTCTGAGAACAGCCTCAGATCTGTGAATCAAAAGAATTACAAATATGGCAACCTGGCAACCAGCCCTTTGCTTATGTAAACCAGAGACAGACACATTGCTACAATCAGCAGCAGGGACCCCGCCAATGGCAATGTCACACACCTTACCCACATACCTACAGAATTCCACATGTTCTATGCTATAT
Organism: Neoceratodus forsteri; assembly: GCA_016271365.2. Taxonomy (NCBI): domain Eukaryota; kingdom Metazoa; phylum Chordata; order Ceratodontiformes; family Ceratodontidae; genus Neoceratodus; species Neoceratodus forsteri. Next base: position 487,463,412 of record CM028130.1, read on the forward strand.
GCAAAAGAACTTCAAGCTGGACTGACGGAGGTCACAGAGGAAGTACTGTTCCAGATCTCCCTTTCGACTTTGTCTGAGGAACAGCAGGGTGATTTGGAAGCCCCATTCACTGAAGCTGAAATTATGCACATCACTAAATCCACAATTCTAGCAAAGCCCCTGGCCCAGATGGCTTTATTGCTGACTTTTATAAGAAATCTGCAGCAGACTATGCACCCGCACTCACAAAAATTTGCAACAAGGCTCATGAGGAGGGAGAGATTCCAGACTCATGGTCAGAAGCAATGGTCTTAGTTTTGCCCTAGTTCTGCCCAAGGCCAGAAAGAACCCCACCCAATGTGGAGGTTATGGCCTAGTCTTGATCCTGAACCAGGATGCAAAGATTTTTGCAAAAGTGATCACCAACAGGCTCCAAACTGTAATCCCTACTACTATCCACCTGGATCATATCAGGTTCATACCTGGGTGGCACCTATAAGACAATGTATGCAGACTGCTCAATGTAACAGCAAACAGCCACCACCTCCTGACAGGAACCAGAGAGGCTATAATCACTGTAGATGCTGAAAAGGCACCTGACTGCCCAGACTGGACTTCTTTAGATGCCACCCTCCATAAACTGAAATTTAGGAATAAATTTCAGGCAAGGATGAGGGACCTTTATGTGATGATGAAAACTAAAGTAAGGATCAACGGTACCATCTTTGACTGATTTCTGACTGAAAGGGCACCAGGCAGGGCTGCCCCCGTCCCTGCCCCTTCTTACCTGCACTCAGTATGGAACTCCTGGCAAAGTGGATTAGATTGGCAGCATGTTTAAAGGGGATTAAGGGGGGGGGGTGGAGAAGAGCTGGGTTGTCGGGGTGCCGTTATTGGCGTGTGGGAGGAGTGGGATCAAGCGTGCCGTTAGGCTGCTCTCCTCTCCCAGAACACCTTGCACACACGATCCTGCAGCTACACACCATGGGCGGTCATGGGGCGTGCCCACAATCCACGCCATTCACTTAGGCGGGCAGTGCTGGGCGAGGGGGTGCAAGTTACACTGGGGGGGTGGGGTGGAGAAGACCTGTGAATTTCCTACAGGAGACTATGCACTCAAAGATGGTGGATACCCTGGAGCTCCCTACCCAGGAGATCACCGAGGATGATGAGGAGGATGAAGGCTATCGAGAGATGATGGGTCTTCCACCTCCAAAAAAAAGATAGTGTTACCTATTTACAAATCCTTAAGAAAAACTACCATGAAGCTACTCCAGACCCCACACACACACACACTTCTCTCCTGGAGTAGACAAAAGAATTTGACAAAAAAATATTAGATGGCAAGACATTTTTTTTTTAACTCTGTTTTTCTCCCACACCACTGAACTCTCTCCAGTGACCCTATCTTACCACACTCTCTACCTCCCTGCGTGGCCCTACTGTGTCCTCCTCCGCTACTCCCTGGCACCGGGCATCTCTCCCCCCCCCGGTCTACCCTACGGGGAAAAGCCGCCCCTGCCCAGGGCGCTCTTTCTATTAGGGTTGAGACACCGGGCCGGAAAGAGGAGGAAAGCGGAGAGGACCTTCAGGCCAGACTACGGGAGTGTGGAATGCGGAGGGAAGACGCCTTCGCCTATCAGCAGCGAGGGTTTTTTTCCCCTATTTTTTCTACGTTTCTTGGAGCCGTAGTTCCACTCCTGGCGTACACCCTGCGACGCTACGTTTGGCTCACCCCCCAGTCTCCGCCAGAGGGCGCTCGTTGAGCGACCCGCAGCCTTAACCCACCCCGGGAAGAGAGAGCTGTCCTCTGGATGCTCAATCTCTTCCTGCCCCTGCCAACCCCCAGCCACCCAGGGCCATTCCTGAACCTGGGTCGCCGGTGTGGCGCGAGGTGTGGCATCCAGCGCCTCAACCCTCAGCGCCACCGGGCCGGCTGTAGATGGCAAGACATGATGCTGAATTTTTGTATGTTCATCCAATCCATGAGGGAATAGTGCAGGCTGCGGCTTGGGACAAAGTGCCACTATCCTCTCAGCCTCCTGAGAAAAAGAGTCCAGAAAGCTGGACTCTATGGCAAAAAAAAAAATCTTACACCACAGCTTCTCTACTTTTGCGCCTGACCACTTATTTGGCATACTCTGCCAAATATCAGAAGGCCTTCTGTTCTGGCCATCTTGAACCAGAAATCAGAAAAGCTGGTACAGGAAATTGTGGAAACTGTGAAAACTGGACTAGAGGCCACTAAGTACCAGTTTCACATGGCTGAGGACAATAATGATGCAGCTACCAGAGTCATGGCTCAAGCCATTTCACAGACGCCTGGCCAAGGCCTACAAATTTAAACACAGGACACAGTCTATAGCTATGGACTTTCCCTGTGAAAATACATTTTTGGGGGATAGGACTGAAGCATTTATGAAAAAGGTGGAAGAGTACAAGACCACCTATAAGAGCAATGCTGCTAAAGAGAAAGCCTCTACTTCCCAAAAGCCCCAGTACAGGGGAAATAGAGGCAGAGGATTCTATCCTAGGGCATTTTTCCCCATGCCAATGACCATGGACTACTCTCAAATGAGAGGCTTCTTCAGAGGAAGAGGCAAGAGGGGTCAGAGAAGAACTGCCACGGTTCCTGCGCCTTCTACCCACCTAAGCCCAGACTTCGGCAACCAGGTCGCCTCCCCTCTCCTAGCAGGGGGCAGGCTCTTCCACTGCCTCCAAAACTGGAACCACATTACCTCAGACAAGTGGGTCCTGGAGGTAGTGGAAAAGGGCCTATCACTTCAGTTCAAAAAAATTTGCATCTCTTAGGGGTCCCTATCAAAGTTCCTAACTCCAACATAAAAATTCCTACTGGAGCTGGAGGTAACGAATCTACTATCAGCAAAAGCAGTGGAGAGAGTACCATCTTTCCAGATGGGAAAAGACCTCTACTCCAGATACTTCCTCACAGAAAAGAAAAATGGGGAGTGACGACCTATTCTCGACCTCAGGTACTTAAACAGGCACCTACTGAAACCAAAATTCAAAATGGGCACTATCACAATGGTGATTCACTGTCTGCAGCAGGGAGACTGGCTAGCCTCCCTGAATCTCAAAGATGCTTATTTTCACATTCCAATAAGGCAGTCCCACAGAAAGTTTCTAATGTTCAGGCTGCCATCAGGACATTACCAGTTTGCAGACATGCCATTCGGCCTAACATTGGCCCCAAGAGCGTTCACCAAGTGCCTAGCTGTTGTGGCAGTTTATCTCAGGAAATAGGGCACTGCAGTCTACCCGTGCTTGGATAACTAGCTTCTAGTGGGCAAGACCCCCTCATCAGGTCAGAGAGGCTCTCAGTTACACAAAACAACCTCTGCAGTCTCTGGGCTTCCTCATCAACAAAAAGAAATCCCACTTGGATCCAACACAGCTCCTCACCTTTATAGGAGCAGAGCTGGATACACAGCAGAGCAAGGCTTTTCTCCCAGCAGACCGGATCCAACATTTCCTGTCAGTGGTAAACTCCTTTGTCCTGGGCCAGCACAGGCCAGTCAGACATTTTCTAAGGCTCCTGGAACACATGGCTTCCATGACAGCTGTTGTCCCAGGTGTCAGATTCCGAAAGAGGGACGTACATTACCTCCTGCGGTCATACTGGTCCCAAAAAAGACATTCCTTGTCCAAACTGGTTCCGGTTACAAAAACCTTACTCCAATCTTTGGACTAGAGGAAGGAAACGGCCAGCCTTTCAGTGGGAACCCCTTCCAGCTTTCTACTCCCACAAAGATCACTACCACAGATGCCTCCCTTCTGGGATGGGGAGCTCATCTAGACAACCACTCTAAGTGACACTTGGACTCCCAAGGAATCTGCAAGCCACATCAACCTGCTGGAGCTCATATTCATCTACTTTGCCCTGAAAACCTTTTCCCCCCAGGTAAAAGGTCAATCAGTGCAAATCAGGACAGACAACACTACTGCTATGTTTTCAATAAACAAGCAGGGTGGTACGAGGTTGACTGTGCTTTGCACAGAGGCAATGAAAATCTGGGCTCTGGCTTACTCTCTCGATGTGAGCCTCTCAGCCATACACCTCCCAGGCAAGGACAACACCCTGGCAGATGCCCTGAGCCGCATCAGCCAAGGGTACAACAAATGGACTCTTAACAAACAAGTCCTTGCCACAGTCTTCAGAAGGTGGGGCACACCAGAAATAGATCTGTTCGCCTCTCACCTCAACCATCAACTACCTCTGTACTGCTGCAGGCCCCCAGCACTAGGGACTCTCCCAGCACATGCCTTAATTCTGAATTGGGCAGGGAAGTTTCTCTATGCCTTCCCTCCTTTTCCTCTGATTCACAGAGTGTTGCTGAAGCTGAGGGCCCAATCAGCAACAATGATCCTGGTGGCATCAGACTGGCCAAGGCAACCTTAGTATCCTCTCCTAGTAGCCCTGTCGCACAGCCCTATTCAGCTTCCTCTCAGTCACTCTCTCCTGACTCTACAACAGCTAGGAGTGACCTATCCAAATCGGAAATCTCTCCAACTCAAAGCTTGGCTCTTGAGGAGGTAGAAGTACCCAGATACCCAGTATTCAGAACAGGTCCCTAAAATCCTGAGGGTGGCCAAAAGCTAAGTGGGAAAGATTTTCTTTCTGGTGCAAGAAAAGGCACATAAATCCTATCAAAGCCTCAGTCCCCAGTCTTTTAGATTATTTGGTTCATTTACTGGCCTCAGGCCTAAAGGTTTCATCCTTAAAAGTTCACATAGCTACAATTTCTGCTTACCTGTCCACAGGCAATTTATTTATTTAGATTTTGATAACCAGGTAAGCCCATTGAGACCAGAGGTCCCTTTTTCAGGGGCGACCCGGAACTGGTTACAGCAGAAGATTACATACATTGGAAGCAATATACAGTAGTTACAGTAGATACATACATTGGAATGGGCATTAAGCACTTCCAGAGAGAAACAGCAAGCTCACAGAAAGTTATACAGGTGCACAGTACATTAGACAATATTACACAAGAGTTTCGTGGGAGAAATAGTAATGGCAAAGTACAAACACAACTCAAACCCAGGCAGGGGGCTTGCGACTGCAGCCGCAGAGACTAAGTTCCAGTAGGTACACTTTGAAGCCTGACTTAAACCCATGGAGAGTGGGCTTGTCAACCAGACTTGCTGGGAGGGTGTTCCATAAGTGCGGAGCAGCGTACTGAAAGGATCGCTTGCCTTGGCTAGTGCGTACCCGCGGAATGTCGAGGGGACGGCCTGCTGAGGATCTCATGTCACGGCACTGTACTTTGGGAGTGAGCAACCCACACAGATGGGGAGGAGAGCCGGTAGTGGTGAATTTAAAGGTCAAACAAATAGAGGAGTAGGCCAACTTGTGCTGTATAGTGGGCCAGTGGAGGTCCACAAGGACCTCACAGTGGTGCCTCGGTTGGGGGGGGTGGTAGTATTGAAGCGTGCCACACTATGGTAGAGTACAGTAAGTTTACTTGGTTCCCTCTCCTGCAGGAACTGTAGTAAAGGGGCCCCATAGAGGAGGGAGGGGAGTAGGGTGCAATTGTCTATGGCTCGCCGAGCCTTGCCAGAAAGAGAGTTACCCAGCTGGTAAAGGAGTCCAATCTTCTGGTGGATGGACCTTGTTAAGGAGTTGATGTGGGGTTTGTAGAACAGCTCCTGGACAAGGAGGATCCCAAGGTACTTAATCCTGTCGATGACCTCAACTCTCTTCTCCTGGGCTGTGTGGAGCTGGAGCAGATCACACCTGTCAGTACCAAGGCATCTGGTCCCAACCAGAACAGCCTTAGTCTTCTCTTCATTCAGCACGGGTGAGTTGGTGGAGAACCAGGTTTCAAGTGCAAAGAGACTGACCTGCAGTTTGGCAGAGAGCTAAGTAGCGGGTCACTGCAGTAAGCGACGGTGTCATCCGCATAAAGGATGAGGTTGCTTAGTCTACAAACTCCCTCAATGTCATTGACAAAGAGGGTAAATAGCAGAGGGCCAAGGATCGAGCCCGGGGCACCCCAGAGACCACAGGTCTGGTGCTGGGTTGGGTTCCTCTCTGTAGAACTTTTTGGGTTCAACTGAGCAGGTAGCTCTCGAGCCAGGAAAGTGAGAGCACATCCAGTCCTAGTCGGTGGAGTTTGGAAAGAAGTAGCTCGTGGCTGACCAAGTTGAATGCCTTGGACAGGCAGATGAATAGAACCCCCATCAGGGAGCCCCGATCCATGGCATTGAGGATGTCAGATACGAGCCAGATAAGGGCTGTGTCAGTGCTATGGCCTTTCCTAAAGCCATGTTGTACATCAGCTAGGAGTAGGTGCTGCTCGAGGTAATCCTGCAGTTGACTGTATACCAATCTCTCCTGCACCTTCCTGAGAAGGCAGAGTATGGAGATTGGCTTACAGTTCCCCACTTTGTCCCTGGGTCCTTTTTTATGGACAGTGACTATGGTTGCAACCTTCCATTTACTTGGGACAGTTTCTTCAAGGAGGGACCTGTTGATGAGCATAATTACAGGGTAGGAGATAGCACGGGCAGTGGCCCGCAGCAGCCTTGGTTCAAGCAGGTCATGTACCAGGGAGGAGTCAGGGTTTATTTTGAGTATAAGGGGAAGTACACTACCGGTCAAAAGTTTTAGAACACCCCCAATTTTCCAGTTTTTATTGAAATTTACGCAGGTTAATGTCTCAATGTACTCTGAAATTAAAGCATAGAACAAATAAAGTAGCCACCTTTTGTAGATATACTGTAACCGCCGAACACACTCCTGGCATTCTTCCTACAATGGACATCAAATATTGTTCGGGAAGTTCTTCCCAACACTGTTGCAGAAGTTCCCACAAATGTGTTGCACTTGTAGGTTGCTTTGCTTTCACCCTTCTGTCCAGTTCATCCCAAACCAGCTCGATGGGGTTTAAGTCTGGAGACTGTGCTGGCCATTCCATGATTTGAAGCCTACCGTCTTGTTCTTTTCCTCGAAGGTAGTTCTGACATAGCCTGGAGGTATGTTTTGGGTCATTATCTTGCTGTAGGATGAACCCCTGACCAACTAGCGTAGACCAGAGGGTATTGCATGGGCTGCAAAATGCTGTGGTAGCCCTTTTGGTTCAGGGTGCCAGTCACTCTATGCTGTTGTCCTGTGAGCGCCTATCACGCAAGCTGTTGACTCTCAGAAACTTGTCTTCTGATTCTGTTGTGGCTTTGAGTCTGCCAGACCTCTTTCTGTCAGAGTTTCCTCCAGTTTCCAAGTGCCTTTTGATGGTGTAGGAAACTGTACTCACTGACACCTTGGCTTTCTTTGCAATTTCTCTACAGCAGTTTTTGCTAATCTAAACTTTTTTTTAACCTCTAGCAGTTTACCGCTTACCTTTGTACCATTTCAGGTTATTCACTGGACTTGAATTGCTTAAATTTCAATAAAAACTGGAAAAATGGGGGTGTTCTAAAACTTTTGACCAGTAGTGTACATCTGTAGGTTTGATCAGTTTCAGGTGGAACTGAAGCCGAGCATGCTCCCAATCAGCACTGCTATTGCAGGGAACACCAGAGAGGACAGGGGGTGAGAATCCGCCTGGGTTGCAGAAGGAAGCATTGAATGCCTCTGCTACTGCTGAATGGTCATTGGACAGGGTATTCCCAACCAGGAGTGCACCATCTTGGGCATTAGGGGCACCCTTGAGAAGCATGTTAATATGGCCCCAAAATTTCTCAGGATCTCGTAAGAGTGGTCTGGAGATCATGCAGGTATTTGGACTTCGCATGTTTGGAAGCTTTCTTGCATTGATTCTTCCGTTCCCTGTACTTCTCCCAGTCAGATCTGTGGCCTGAGGATTTGTACAGTCCCCAGGCTCTGTCTCAGAGCAGCGTACTTTGCTTAAGGCCAGGGCTAAGCCATTTATGGCACTTGCCCTGTACCCTTAGTTTCTTTCGCGGGGCATGTAAATTGGCCATGGACAGAAACGAGTTGGTAAAGTAGTCCAGCGCCTCATCCAGAGTGGGGAAGGAGACTATATGATCCCAGTCCACGGCTCGCAAGTCAGAGCAGAAGTCAGCTGGTATGAGTCTGCTAAAGTTCCTGGCTTCTATTACCCAAGCAGCAAGTTTAGGGGGGCTTATTAGACAGCATTAGGCTTATTAGATGAGGAGAGACACAATTTAACAGAGAGGGCGGTAGCAAAATGGAATGCACTACCAGAATGGGTGGTATCATGTAAGTTTGTGAAGAGCTTCAAAAGGGTATGGGACAGGGAACAGGGAGAGTAAGGGTGGGGGTGGCAGTGGGATGACAAAGGGAGGGGTGGTGGGGCAGCTGCAAACTAGGGGTGCTAGCTGCACACTCGAGCAGACTTAGATAGACCAGGTGGTCTGTTTCTGCTGGCACATTCGTATGTTCTCACTGGTGAGTGATCACTCAATGAGTCTGCTATGATCCCGGCTGTTAATATACGGTCCGAGCATGAGACCAGTACCCAGTCAAGTAAGGAATGATTCCCAGACTTGGTGTTATGCCTTGTACGCAGATCGATGACTTGGGTCAGGCTGGAGTCAAGAACAGGGTTCTTGCTAACGGAAGTCCCCAGGGCAATCCAGTTCTGACTGAAGTCCCCAAGGAGAATCATCTCCCCCAAGGGGTGCTCCACCAAGGCATGGGTTAGAGATTCAAGGGAAGAGGCAGCCGATTGGGGTGGGAGGTAGGCACACCCTATGTACAAGGGTTTGGTGTTCCAAGGAGCACTTTAGTAAATATGATCTCACCTACTGAGTCACAAAGGGGAGGGTGATCAAGCTGCGTAGCATGTAAATTTGTGCCGACATAGATAAGAACCCCACCGCCTTTTTTCCCTATGCTATCCTTTATAAAAGAATTATAGCCGACCAGGTCAACTTTGTGAGGGAGGATTTGTGGCTTGAGCCAGGTCTCAGTCACTGCTAGTACATCGGGTTTGTACAGTGCTGTCCAAGCTTCAAGGTCTTGGACTTTATGCCTTAGGCTGCTGATGTTCATGTGCACCAGCTTGAGACCCCTGGCACTGGCCCAGAGAAGGTTCACAGGGTCACAGAGTAAGATTAGGGGAGTGGGGACCAGGGTTTAATTCAACATCCCCCCTAGTGAAAGCTTAAGCCTGGCAAGGTACCCAATTTTGGAGGGGGTGAAGAGGAACCTCCGTCGGTCACATGCGTTGAGGTTGTAAAATAGGTTATAACAATTTCCATTTTGGGTTACTCCATACATGAATAGGAGTAGCGCGTTAATCCCCTCCTCAAGAGGTTAGAGAGGTCCGGGGGTGGCGGTGACCAGTGTTCCCACCAGGGTCTGAGGGATGGTGGCCCCAGGAGTAGAGCTGGTCAGTCCCCAGTATCACAGCTATATATGCAAAAGCTGCCATGGGTCCCAAGCACCACATTTTTGCAGATCAGGGAGAGGATACCTGGCTTAGGATAAGACCGGGTCAGACAGGTAGTCCTCAGCAGGAGTTCAGTTCTAAGGAGAGTGTAGTAGATTATGTCCCCTCCTGCATACAGCCTTGTGGTGGTAGTGGGGCCGGGTGCACAGTGAGTCCTGTCTTATGTGGTAGGAGAGTATGCCAACAAGTGGCCGAGAGGCAAGCTGAGACTAGAAACTACAGCAGATAAGATACAGCAGGTAACTGGTATAGCTCAATTACAACAGTAGAAGTAGTAGGGTTGTAAGTTAATTCAGCACGGTATCACAGTAAAACTAGTTAGCTGTTATATAAACCCCTGAAATGACAGAGTCAGCTGTATGGCAAGAGGATATAAGCAGCAGATCGATCACCTATAGGACTAAAAGGCTATAGTAATTAGAGTTGGGCTATATAGTTGCAATCATTCAAGGCAGTGAACATCAGTATAGCAAGTCAGATTAAGACCAGTCAACAATATGACAAGAGGATATCAGCAGTAATTCTAGCACCTGAGGGATAAGTATCCTTTTAGATAGTAAACTAGATTATTCTATAGCAAATATTCCAGGCTATGATCATCATGCTAGCAAGTCAGCTGAATATAAAGACTCCAGAAATTAGCCAGTTAAGTTATAATACAGTTGGATATTAGGCAACAATTTTAGCCCATTTCGGAGCCGGTAGCTTTAGGGGTTGAGCGACTGGATGAAGAGTTACAACTATTCAAGACAGACCACATCAGACCCAGTGGCTGTCACAAATGGGATAGGTCCTCCCGAGTTAGTGGGAGGGGTTTAGGTCCATTCAAGGGGAAGAGAGAACGGGGCAGGTGGGTGAGAAATTTTGTCCAGGTAGTTGCAGGCTTCGGGGGAGGACCACCAGTGCCAGTGCTTCTACCCCAAGGAGAAGATCTTGAAGAATTAGTCCCGTAAGAAGATCCGTGGCAGGGGGAGGTGACCCGCGGCAGTGGGCCACCCTTTCAAACCCCCTGATATAGTCTCAAGTAGCTTCTAAGAGGAGCAGTGCTCGGAGTTGGCTTTTTATTCCTAGCCGTTCAAGCATCACTGGTTGCTGGGCCAATGGGCTCGGTATCCTGTTATAATCGCGACTGAAAAACCGTGATTAAAAAATAGTAAGCACAAGAAGGGCGACAATACATAGCGGCGGATAAGCCGTTATAGCGAATAAAACTGCAATCCCCCATTACAAGTATTGCGACTTCCAAATTGGCGATCAGGAGAACAGCACCAGTCAGACCTCCAACTTGAAACCCCTCCCAGCAGTAAACAGCAGTAAACTCTCACAACTACACTACTTAGAGCAATGTTGTTTGTTTGGTTCGACAGGAAGAGAAGGCTGTTATAAGGAAGGAATTGTGTATAGACTAGTAACCCCATAACTGCAAACCTGCTTGAGACTGATAGAATAGTGTGTGATTAATGATGGCATAAAAGCTTACAGGAGCTAATGATAATGCTGTAGTGGTCCTCATACATAGAAATAAAGTCCCCAATTAATGTTGCCATGAATAACTTGTGTTGGTTTGTTATTAACTGGGTACTAGTGACATATGGAATGCAGCTAGCTATTTCCATTCAATCTGTTTGGGGTTTGCTGTTCATAAGTAAGTATTGAGTTATGTGGAAGAAGCACTTTAATCTAAATGTATCCTGCGTACCTAGTAGAGTGGGGCTTCATATGCAGTATGGTTTTCTACGTGGTTTGAAAAACGGTGTGTAAACGGTACATTAAAGAATCTGGAAACTGTGCATTGTAAGACAAAACCCTTCTTTACTGCAGGTGCTTTAAAAAATTAAACCATGCTGTACCTTACCTGATGCATTTTGGATAATATAACTCATCAAAGCATCAGCAATAAATTAAACAATGCAGCACCTTGTACAATGACCCTATTAAACATGCCTCGCCATTATTACAGTGACACTATTTTGTGCGGCGCTAAGAAGACAACGAGGTATTATAGCTCGCGCTGTTAAATACTCGGCTATTTGACAATCGTAATTTTCACATGGAACCATGGGCTCTGAGTGCCTTTTTTTTTTTTTTTGTACTTACTATTTATTCTCCTCCTCTCGCCCCCAGCTCTGGTCTCCTCGGGATCACCTAGGAGTCATCCCTCTGCGGTTCGCCTCACCTGATCGACCCTCCTTCACCCATATAGCCGCGATTTTACTCCCCCCCCCCCGGGTGGGGGCAGGCACCAACACCCTGAACATCTCGTTTTGTTGGTTGGGAAGGTGCCAGGAGGGCAGCCGCAAATTGAGGGCAAGCTCCGGTGATCCGTCTCCTCCAGAGCTGGAAGGGCTTTTTCCTCCTGTACTAGGGAGTGGCTAGCGCGCTGACGTCAAGACGCTGCCACAGACGACTGCCCCTCCCGACCCCTTTTTCTGCGCTCTGGCACACTTACTATGCCTCCGGCTTCTGCCAGAAGCCAGCCAAGCACCGAATGGGAACCCCCCTCCCTCCTGGGAGAGGATAGCTGTCCTCCGGACGCTCAATCCTCTCCCTCCCCTGCTGACCCCCCGACAACCCAGGCTCGTTCCCGAACCCGGGTCGCTAGCTTGGCGCGAAGTGTTGCGTCCAGTGCCTCAACCCTCAGCCCAACCGAGCCAGCACCTTTTTTAAATCTGGCGCTCAGGGATAGGCGAGGAGTGCTTCGGTTGTTGAAAACGGCTCCAATGGGCTCTGGTAGTCGGGGCCGAACAGTCCAGATGCAGTGGCCCAGGAATGAAACCCTCCAACCGGTAAGTGGCTCCGGTAATCTGATTCGGTCTTGAAACAGCACTGAAAGCAGTTTGCTTTGAAGCAGTAGATGCAAGCAGGTTGCGGCAAGGTGTCCAATTGTCCTGATAGTTGCAGGCTTCGGGGGGAGGTCTGCCAGTGCCAGCGCCTCTACCCCGAGGAGAAGATCTTGAAGAATTAGTCCTGTAAGAAGGTCTGTGGCAGGGGGAAGGGATCCGCGGCAGTGGGCTACCCTCTAAAACCCCTGAGATAGGACAAGTCAGTCATTTCATTGCCTGTTTTCAAAAAATTCTTTAAAGGCCTCCTCTGTCTTCAGCCCCCGATTAGGGAACCTGTTCCTCCTTGGGATCTCAACCTGTGCATTACCAAGCTCTTGGAGCCACCTTTCAAGCCCATGGTTAGGGCCCATTTAAAGTACATCACCTGGAAGACAGTCTTTCTAGTTGCCATCACCTCTGCAAGAAGGATTTCAGAGTTGCAGGCACTCTGTACTGAGCCAAACTACATAATTCCTCAAAAGAGCAAAGAACGAACAAGACATTTCTGCCCAATGTAGTCTCTGAATTCCACCTTAACCAGTCTATTACCCTTCCTGTAGTCTTCACTGAAAAATCCACTCCTGGAGAAGAGAGACTCCATAGTTTGGATGTGAAAAAGAGTCCTCCTATATCCTACTACTTGGAACACACCAACTTACCCAGCTTTTCCTTATCTATGGGGAGGTAGATAGAAGAAGGCCAGCCACTAAGAGGACCATCTCCCTCTGGATAGTCTCTTGAATTCAGTTTTGTTATGACAAGGCTAATAAACAGAACCCTGAGGGCCTCAGGGCCCATTCTACCAGGGGCAGTGCTGCCACAGTGGCAGCTGCAAGGGATATTCCCTTGCTTGACGTCTGAAAAGCAGCCACATGAAAGACTGTACACACATACACAAAGCATTACTGCCTGGATGTACAGTCCAGATTTGATACCAAATTTGGCAGGGCAGTCCTGCAGAGCCTCTTCCCTAAGCAGATTCTGCACCCGCCTCCCAAATGCACTGCTTTGTAGTATACATATTGTTACTGATGCTAAAGGACCCCTGGAGTGAGAAGAAAAAAATTACTCACCGTAGTAATATTGTTTCTTCCAAGGTGTCTATGCTAGGATGCTAATAAACTAACATCAGGCCTAGCTTAAAATTTTCAACCTCCTTTTCACTCTCTCCTATCTTCTTGCCTTTTTCGGACTATCCTTTTATTCATATCAGGGTGGCCAACCTGATATTCTTCATTCTTATCTATCCCTTGTCTGAAATGCAGCCTGAACCCCCACTTTTTTGTCTTAAAGACATCCTTAAAACCTGTTCCCCATTACACAAGTTCCTTAGTCATAATTAAGAAAACAAAGGTATATGTGTACTGAGAGTCCAAGGCTGCTGTTCAAAAAGTTATCACTAGGTTTCTGTTTCCAAATGAAGAAAGAAGACAAGGTTTTCGTTTAGTTAAGCTGCCATGTGTACTAAGTGGAGCTTGCCCAGAGGGCACCACAATTTTTTCAAAGCTAGAATGGGAACATGTCCATGTTAAGGTGACCAAGCAGGATTTGAAAATCATGCAATAACATGAACAATGAACAATTGAAAAAAAAACATATAAACTGTGCTTTAAATGCAATTCAAAAGTTCAGAAACAAATTTGGCAACAATCAAGGAAGCAGAGTCCTCTTCAGTTAGGTTACTTGGGGAGGGAGGATGGGAGCTTACTGATGATATAGGACACTAACAGATCTTACAACCAGTTTAAGATGCATAAAAAACGCATACTTCTGCGTTTATCATTTTATTGTCTCAATAAATCAAAAATAAATAAATAAATAAAATACTTGTATACAGAAAGGAAAATAAATGGTGTTAGTCCTTCACACCTTCAGAACACAGAATATTATTCTTCTTCCTTCAGACAACATAAAAGAATTCCTGCAGTCTCTCCTTTCCATAGAACAGTGTCCTATATCATAAGTAAGCTAGCGAGTGTGGGATATTGGAGGTCTGGGCTGTAATTTCTACTGCCAGACACACTCCAAACGTCTTTCAACACTCTGCATCTACTATTACTTGACTTCTCCAGTTAAACATCCCCAAAACCACCAGGGAGAGCCTTTTTAAAGGCTATAGTGCTGCTGTGATATTTTAAATATAGCAATTTGCGAGCATGAAACCGGGAGTAGTGTAAGCTTAATGCTTCCAGTTTTACATGCATAAAATCACTCGCTCTAGCGCATGCAGAGACGAGCGTCATAGCGCGTATCTACTGTGGACACCAGGCCAAGGGCACTACAGTATAACTAGACGTTGTCTGCTGAACTAGCTGAAATTTCATATCTAGAGTTGCTAGCTGTAAGTACTTACAATCATGAAACAAGCCAAAAATTGCTGTTCCTCATGTAAAATGTACACTATTGGGGAAACAATCCCCCAACTTTATTTGTAATAAATGCCAGTTAGTTACTACATTGCAAGAGGATATTAAATGCCTCACAATTAGATCCATAAGCAGTACTGAGAAAGAAGCACTTGAAGACTATATAGACCAGAAGTCAATGTTGTTAATTGTAACACGGCTCTCAGTCGGGCGGCGGGAAGGAGCGCAACGATTGGCGGAATCGCCACAGCTGACTGAAACCGAGCGGGTATTAAGCCAGACATAATGCCCGCTCGGTCGGTACCAGCTGTGGCCATGGAGGCTGCCGAGAGTAGCAGCCCACTGGGGCAGTACCCAGATTGGCCAGGAGGCAGAGGGTGCAGGACTGAGAAGCCAAGAAAGCGCGGAGATGAGGCTGGCAGTGAGAATGTTGCTAACCCCTGTCTTGTTTACCAGCAGCGATCGGCAGCCAGCACAGCGATCGAAGCACCGCAATCATGCAGGACTTAACAGGTAAAGCCTGTGTTCTCTCCTATAGCGCTGAACCAATCCTGGCGCGGGAGGTGATGCGGTAACATGAAGCTCATTGTCGCCCTTGACGAGCCTATGTTACAAAGCGCATTAATCACCTTCAGCCTCGGTCTCACCGGTGATTAATGCCCGCTGGGAGCTCGGCTGCGCCGCACGGAACTCTCTAGCGGGCATTAATCCACCGGTAGAGCCTCAGCTGGCGTGATTAATGCTTACTTAGTGGGTTTCAGCAGCTAGAAGAGGGATTTTTGTTACTAAACCATTAAACCAAAAATTTATTGGCAAGAAAAAACAGTATTTTTATTTTATATTTGAAACGATATACTATACAAAATAACACGATACACAGCTCAGCTGTGATTCCATATTTAGGTTCGGATTACACCTTGAACCGCTTGAGTTTCACACTAGAGAACCCTATGAGAACGGAACCCCTTGTTGGGTATGTTTGCCCATGCATTATTCTCTATTGTAACACGGCTCTCAGTCATGCGGCGGGAAGGAGCGCGACGATTGGCGGAATCGCCACAGCTGACAAACCGAGTGGGTATTAAGCCAGACATAACGCCCGCTCGGTCAGTACCAGCTGTGGCCCTGGAGGCTGCCGAGAGTAGCAGCCCGCTGGGGCAGTACCCAGATTGGCCAGGAGGCAGAGGGTGCAGCACTGAGAAGCAAGAAAGCGCGGAGATGAGGCTGGCAGCGAGAATGTTGCTAACCCCTGTCTTGTTTACCAGCAACGATCTGGCAGCCAGCACAGCGATCAGAGCACCGCAATCATGCAGGACTTAACAGGTAAAGCCTGTGTTCTCTCCCTTGGCGCTGAACCGATCCTGGCGCGAGGTGATGCGGTAACATAGGCTCGCTGTAGCCGCCGACGAGCCCAAGATACAGCGCATTATCACGTTCACCTGGTTTCATCGGTGATTAATGCCCGCTGGGAGCCTCGGCCGCGCCCTTGCACGAATCCCCAGCGGGCATTAATCCACCGGTAGAGCCTCAGCTGGTGGTGATTAATGCTTACACGTTGCTACATCAACAACTTGTACTAACAAGTCTATTATAGGACAAGAAACGGACTCTATATTACACTGTGCTCCTCCCCTCAATGAGGGTTGTATAATAAGTTCTACACCTGCCAATATAAATCCAGAGTTTATTCCCCAGGCATTATTGCCCCCAGAAAGAGATGAATGGGTGACCATTTCAAACATTAAGACTAAAACATTGCAGTCGCAACTCCATTGTTGCTCCTGCTCCTGTTGCTCCTGCATTACCAATGCACAATTATTTTCACCCCCTGTCCTTTATAAATGATGATGGACTGAATAGCCCTGAAACTTTGAATGAGTGCCCTACTACGTCAGGAATTAGTACTGTAGTTACCACAATCACCAATTCCCTCTTTCCCTTAGTATTTTCCAAAACTGATGACCAGCTAATGTTGCCTAATACACCTCCCATTTCTAACAAATCACAAGAGAAATATTCTCACCCCGAACCAAAAGACATAAAAGGTTTTGCCCTGGGTAACTCCATTATTAAATATACTGACAGAGCTATTTGTAACCCAGATAAAACCAATAGAACATGCTCTAGTTACGGGGGGGCCAAAGTGTCCGATATAACACCTATGGTTAAATCTATTTTATCCCAAGCAGGAAAAAATCCTTTGGTAGTTGTCCACCTTGGGACTAATGACATCAACAAAACACCAATCGAACAGCTGAAACAAGACTATGTTGCTCTTCATAATATTCTTGAAGAAAAAGGGTGTAGTACATGTTTTTCTGAGATTTTACCAGTTCCAAGAGAATCCCCTCGCACTCTAAGTAAAGTTAAAATTAATAATGAATGGTTACGTAAATGGTGTCTTAGGCAGGATCTTCCTTGCCTAACCCATTGGGAAGAATTTAATGGCTACCCATCCCTCTTTTGCTGGGATGGTTTGCATCTCAGCAGAAGAGGGAGTACACTGTTGGGACACAAAATCAGCACTTTTATTCATAGCCATTTAAACTAACATCAGTGGGGGAGACTGGGTTTAAACCTAAATCTCTTAATACCTCTAGTTCCATTCATAAGAAACAACTACTTAACATTCTGTCTCTTAATGCCTGTTCTCGGAGTACTCTTAAATTGGCTGAATTAGAAGCTAAAATTCAACTTCACAATCTCAGTTTAATATCTATAACTGAGACATGGGGTAACTCAGATAAATTATGGTCAGTAGAGATACCAGGACTTAAACTTTACACTAAAAATAGATTAGGAAACAGGAAGGGTGATGGAGTATGCCTCTACATAAAGAATGATATTCCATCGTTTGAGATTACTTGTAACACCCAAAACGAAAGTATATGG
Organism: Neoceratodus forsteri; assembly: GCA_016271365.2. Taxonomy (NCBI): domain Eukaryota; kingdom Metazoa; phylum Chordata; order Ceratodontiformes; family Ceratodontidae; genus Neoceratodus; species Neoceratodus forsteri. The sequence goes on from CM028130.1 coordinate 487,480,872, forward strand.
GTCACCCTTCAACCATATGGTCAACCAAAGATGGTAGTAGGCACTTGTTACAGACCTCCATCACTGATTTGGACTACACTTTATCCTTAACAAAAGAAATATCTTCATTAGCTACAATGGTATAGTCCTCATTTTAGGTGACTTTGACCTACCATCTATTGAATGGGAGACTAACTGGTAGTTCTCAACACGACAAGCTTTTTTTTTTTAATCAACAATCATAGAATTGGGTCTTGTTCAATTAGTTAGGGAACCAACCCGAGGGAATAATATTTTAGACCTTCTCATCACTAATGATGAAAATAAAATAACTAATCTTAATATTATAGACCCCTTGTGCAGTAGTGATCATATGGCTGTTCAATTTTCCATCTCTTATGATTCATATACTCAAAACAGTAAACTTATGATCAAACAATATGAAAAGGCAAGACTTTTCCAAGATTAACAAAACTTTAAACAACATCGATTGGGTAAATAGCCTTTCATCTCTTAATACTGAAGAAGCTTGGACATATTTCAAATCAAAAATCTATGAACTTGAACATCAGTATGTTCCCGTAAAAAATAAATGTAACAAAAAAGGAAAGATACCTTTGTGGTTTAATAATACCATTAAAAAAAGATCAAACTTAAACAGTCATTATTTAAAATCCTAAAAAATTGTGCCAACAATACTAGAGAGGAAGCATTATATAAATATAGAAAACCCATTAAGGATTTAAAAAAATTCTATAACCACAGCAAAACGTAATCTTGAATTTAGAATAGTCCATACTAAGGATTCCCATAAATCACTGTATTCCTATCTTGATGAAAAAAAAAAGGGAATAATAGATCAGTAGGCCCAATAGTCATCAATGGCTCTACAATTGTCTCTGATACGGAAACAGCAACAGTACTTAATTACTTTTGTTCTGTTTTCTCCCAACCTGATATTTGCAATCAAACTCTTAAATTCATTACTTGCCCTAATGACTACAACATTTCTTCACAAGACATAAAGTCAGTACTTAAAAGCATGAATAAAACTACTAGTCCCGGTCCTAACAACATTAACTCTAAATTTTTGTTAGGTACACTGAACACCATTACTCTACCACTCACTATAATATTTAATAAATCTCTACAAGAAACTAAAATTCCAACAGATTGGCTTACAGCTATTGTCACTCCTATTTTTAAACAAGGGACATGTTCCAAAAGAAAACAATTACTCACCTCAGTAATTATGTTTCTTCTAATGGAGTCTTGCTGTATTCTGACTATTGCAGTTAGCTCCAGCCTTTAAACTCCCCCGGAGAACAAAGGGTTAACTTTTCTATGCATGGCATAGAATGCTGAGCTCATGCTCGGTTTAGGTCTCTGTCTGTTTCCCTTTGAATCTAAACCGTCAGATTCTTACGAGCAACAACTCACTAACCCTCCTATGTGGAAATTGTAAAAAAAAAATTTACTAGCCAACTGGCAACAAGGAGTTTTGGCTTCCCAAAAAAGACTCAAGTCAGGAAAACCAAAAACCAACCCCATAAAGGGGCAACAATAACAAAAATCACCCCAACAAATAAAAGAAGGGTGTGTAATAGGCACCTCTAGGGTGCAACACTGCACCTGCCCACCCACTTCCAAAAAACAGGTTCTGAGAGGGGAGGCAGGGAGGGAGGTCAGAATACAGCAAGACTCCATTGGAAGAAACATAATTACTGAGGTGAGTAATTTTTTCTTCAAACAACACGAAGTCTTGCTGTATTCTGACTATTGCAGACTACCAAGCAGTACCTCCATGGAGGAGGGACAGAACCTACTTTGGGAATAGGCTCTGAAGTACTGCTGTGCCAAACCGACCATCACTCCTAGCCTGGATATCCAGAGAGTAATGCTTGGTAAAGGTAAGGACTGTTTTCCAGGTGGCTGCTTGACAAATTTCTAAGAGAGGGATATCCCTGGCAGCAGCCAAGGAAGCAGCTGTACCTCTTGTAGAGTGAGCCCTCAGGCCTGGGGTGGGATCTTTCCTAGTTTCTCATAGCAAAACTGTATACAAGACACAATCCACCTGGCAATAGTTTTCTTGGTGGCAGGTTTGCCTTTTCCCACTTCCCCATAAGTGAGGAATAACTGGAGGGATTCAAACCTGTGACCCTTGGTATGCTCTATGTAGTAGCTAAGGGCTCTCTTAACATCCAAACTGTGTAGCCTTCTCTCCCCTGAGGAAGAATGATCAGTGAAGAAGACAGGGAGAGACATGGACTGATTCAAGTGGAAATCAAACCACTTTGGGCAAGAACCTCCTATTGGTTCTAAGGACCACTTTATCTCTATGAAAAGAGATAAAACCAGGTTCCACTGACAGGGCTTGCAATTCACTGATACGTCTGGCAGAAGTGATGGCTACCAAAAACACAGTTTTCCAAGTCAAGTACTTAAGCTCTGCTGAGGACATAGGCTCAAAAGGAGGTTGCATAAGTTGGGCAATGCAAATATTTAAGCTCCAGGGAGGGGCAGGATCCCTAAAGGTAGGATTGGTATGAAGAAATCCTTTGAAAAAATTTGCATAATACAGGGCAGGATGACAGTGAGGAATGTTTTCCCACTGACAGAAAAGCAGAAATAGCTGACAAGTGTACCTTAAGAGTAGCTGGTCTAAGGCCTAGACCATTAAGATGGACCAAATAATCCAGAACTGTAGGCAATTCAGCAGTGTCTGGGGATATATGCTTCTTGGAACACCAAATGCTGAATCTTTTCCATTTGGAGTTACAAGTCTTTCTGGTGGCAGGCTTTCGAGAGGCTTTGAGAATATCCAGAACCCCTTGGGAAAGATTTTTTTAAATGTATTTATTAAATTCTCGGATTACAAATACCTTTGAGCAGAAACTGCTCGTTTACAAAAGTTCCACGTCAAAGGATGAGGGACATACATACAGAGGTAGTAAAAGAATGCACAATAAACAATCAAAACAACTAAAAGAAAAATGAAGATACTCAGTTATAACATACTTTGAGATAATATTCATATAACGAGCAGCTTGAGTGAGGCAGCTGGCTGCGGTAACAATAGAGACAGAGGGCACCATGGGCAGTTAGTATTGCAGGCGCGACCGGGAGAGGAAGTTGGCAGGCTAATGGGCCACTGTCCGATGGTGGTGGAAAATGTCTTGTACCAGTGGAGATCGGAAGCAGGAAAGGAGTCACAAGGAAGGCCCGGTGCCAGAGGGAATGAGACTGGGAAAGGGCGGGCTGTGAGACATGAGTGAGCTGGGAGGTGTTTAGAGAGATCTCTGTTCGGAAAAGCAGTCACATTGCATGGTAGAGGTGAGGTAAAGTTTGAGATTCCTTTTGAAGGGTCCAAGTGTAGTAGAGGAAAGTGCTTCTTTATTGAGGGAATTGAACCACTGAGCGGCTCTATAGATAAAGGACCGCTGACCCATGGAGGTACGACATCTAGGAACCTGAAAGGTTAGAGATTGGGCACCACGTGTTTGTTGAGTGCCACTGTAAGTAGTAAGGAGTGAGCTAACACCAGGTGGCATGAGACCGAGGAGAATCTTTTTGGTAAGTAAGCAGGTCTGGTATTGTATTCTGCTGAGCAGGGGTAGCCAGCTGGCCTGTGCATAGAGGTCACAGGTGTGAGTTTGTTGGGCCACACCTGTTAGTAGTCTACAGACTTTGTTGAGAGAAACTGAGATCCTGCAGAGGGCACTTGTTGACGCAGAGCCATAGATGGCAAGGCCATAGTCAATGATAGAGGTGACAGAGCTGTAGATGGCTAGCTTATGGGCATCCGCAGGCATACAGTGCTTGTGTTTGTGTAGTAGTCCAATCCGTATATTGGCAGTCTTGGCAAAAGTGTCAATATGCCGAGTGTAGGAGAGGGTACTATCCAGGGTAATACCAAGGTACTTGAACTCCTTGACATGTTCGAGTGGGTTCCCAGCGTGGTTCTTGATGGTGAGGACAGAGAGTTGTGCCTGCTCGTCGTTTACAGAAGGACATGGCTTTAGTCTTGCTGTGGTTCAGGACAAGTTTGAGAGAATTGAACCAGTCTTCGATGCGCTCGAAGTCGAGCTGCAGCCGGGATTCAGGACTAATGTCATGGTGGCTGGAAAACAGGACTGCATCGTCTGCGTATAGTAATATTTTTTGGTGGCAGGCACTGTGGAGATTGTTGATGAAGAGGGGGAAGAGTAGAGGGCCCAGAACAGAACCCTGGGGGACTACGGAGCGGACCGGTTTCTCATCCGAAGAGATCCCTGCAATCCTTACACGCTGGATCCAATTATCAAGGTAGCTGGTGAACCATGGAAGGGCATCGCTGGAGATCCCAATGGAGGACAGTTGCTTGAGCAGTAGGGGTGGTTAACTGTGTCCGAATGCCTTGGTAAGGTCTATAAATACTGCCCCTCCACAATTCCCTTTGTCAAGCGTGGCATGGATGAAGGTTGTAAATTCCAGTAGTGCAGTGGTGGTGCTGTGCCCTTTTCTGAAGCCATGCTGCTCTGGGCATTGTACATTGTACTTATCCAGGAATCCAACTAGTTGGTCTGACACTATTCGCTCCAGCGCTTTAGATAGTGGGGGGAGGAGTGAGATAGGTCTGTAATTGGTGTGGAGTGTCCTATCTCTGCTCTTGTGAACTGGTGTGACAGTGGCTTTCTTCCAGAGAGAGAGAGAGGGGGGAAATGGCCCAATCTAAGCAAGAGATTGAAGATCTTTGTAAGTGGTTCTAAGATTTCATTGAGGACTTGTGCCAGCAGCTTCAGGTCAAGGGAGTCACCACTGTACCCTTGTTTGCCGATGGCCTTTTGAATGTATTTTCTAGCTACTTGTGGTGGGACCGACTTAAAAAAAAAACTTTTGAGTTGTACGTTCTAGTTGGGGGGGTAACTTGGGAGGAGCTGGAGGGGAGGTTGTCGAAAAAATTTGGTGGAAGGACACTGTCCAGGTTTGTAAATGCATTATTAAAAGTGCTGGTGATGGTACCTAGGTTGAGTGTAGGACTGCCATGAAGGTTGAACACAGTGGGTGGTGCTTTAGGATCCTTGACTGTGAGTTCTTTCGTATTGTTCCAGAATTTTTTTCCCTGGCCCCAAGAGTTGGTCAGAGCCTCTTTGTAATAGCTGCGTTTAGCATTCTGCATTTTTCCAGTGCAATCATTTCTGGCTGCTTTGTATAACTGTATGTTTACTTGCGTCGGAGTTGCACGAGCACAATGCCAGAGGTGGTCTCTGTGCTTGAGTAGAGTTAAAAGGTCAGTAGTAACCCAGGGGTTGGTCTGTTCTTTGACCTTCATCTTTTTCATTGGTGCATAGAAGTCACTGGCTTCGTTGAAACGTTTGATAAATAGGTCCAGAGCTTTGTTGGTGTCACTGAGGGAGTCAAGCACTGCCCAGTTCAGCCTGGTTAGATGGGATTTTAACAGCTGGAGGTGCCCTTGTTTGATAACCCTGGCATAGATAAGCTTGGGAGGGGGCTTGTGGTATTTGTTTGACCAGGAGCAGATGACAGGCGAGTGGTCACTTATTGTATCCGGGAGTACAGAAACATTGGAGATGCGTTCAGGGTGGTTAGATAGAATCCAGTCTAAAAAGCGTAAGGGAGCCTGTCCTATAGTTACACCTAGTGGGGGCACTGACCAGTTGAGTGAGGTGATGCAAATCTGAATACTCTAGCTCTTCAACAGCCATGCCTTGAGATTGGGGGCCCAAAGACTGGGGTACCAAATCCTCCCGAGAGGAGGTTAACAGATTGTAATTCCTGGGAAGAGACAGGGGAAGATGGACTGTTAGAGACAGCAGCAGGGGGTACCAAGGCTGTCTGTCCCAGTCCGGAGCAATCAGGATCACTTTTCAAGGTTGTGACCTTATCTTGACTTGCACTTTGAACAGGAGAGGAAAGGGAGGGAAGGCATACAGGAATTTCCCCTCCGAGTTTAAAATCAGAGCATCCAGAGGGACTGAACCCAAGACTGGGGGTCTGCAACAAAACAGAGGAAGTTGGTGATTGTCTGGGGCTGCAAAGAGATTTATCTCTGGAGTGCCCCACCTGAAAAAAACACTCTCAAAACCAGGGGGTCCAGGGACCATTCGTGATGGCCCTGGGAAATCCTGCTCAGTGCATCTGCTAGCACATTGTCCTTTCCTGGAAGGTAGACTGCTATCAGAGAGGTCTGCAGGGAGTAAGCCAGGGACCACAATTTCATGGCTTCCGTGCACAAGGCCGTAGACAGAGTGTCTCCCTGTTTGTTGATGTACCACATGGTGGTGGTATTGTCTGTCCTGATCTGAACCACCTTGTTCTGCACCAACTGGGGAAAAGCTTGCAGTGCATGAAACACTGCCCTGAGTTCCAGGAGATTGATATGAAGGAGGTACTCCTGGGGAGACCACAGTCCTTGGGCTGTGAGATCCCCCAGATGAGCTCACCACCCCTCGAGAGAAGCATCCGTGGTAAGGACCATCGAATGAGACTGAGTGACAAAAGGGACCCCTTGCCTTAAATTGTCCTGATCCTGCCACCAATGAAGAGCTTGGATCAGTGTTTAAGTAACTGGAATCAGTTTGGTAAGAGGGTCCTTCCTCTGGGACCAAAAGGCCCTCAGATGTAACTGAATGTCCCTCATCTAAAATCTTGCCCCTTGGACCACTGCTGTGGAAGCTGCCATGTGGCATAAGAGCTGGAGGAAGTGCCTTGCTGGTCGGGACACCTGAAGGCTGAAGGAGGAAGCCAGATCTATAAGAACCCTTGCCCTTTCCAGGGGAAGAAAGGCTCCTGCTTTGACAGTATCTAACTCTGCCCCTATAAAGGTAAGGAGCTGAACTGGTTTGAGAACTGATTTGGGGAGGTTGAGAAGGAAACCCATAGAAGTGAGCACTTGCTGAGTCGCTTGCAGGTCTGACTTGACTTGGTCTGGAGACTGACCTACTATGAGCCAATCGTCCAGATATGGAAAAATGGAAATCTTTTGCCTTCTTAGAAAGGCAACAACTACTTCCAGGCACTGTGTGAAGACCCTTGGAGCTGATGTTAGGCCAAAGGGCATTGCTTTGAACTGATAATGGCCTGAGGGCAACTTGAACCTGAGGTACTTTCTGTGGGAGCACCTGATGGGAATATGAAAGTAGGCATCTTTGAGGTCCGGGGAGACTAGCAAGTCCCCTGGCCTTAGAGAGGGAAGAATTATTCCCAGAGTTACCATCTTGAACTTTGGTTTTAGAAGATGTTTGTTCAGGTATCTTAGAACTAGGATGGGTCGCCACTCCCCAGTCTTTTTTGGGGTAAGGAAGTATCTGGAGTACAGACCTTTTCCCCAGTGTAGGGTAGGAACTCTCTCTATGGCTCTTAGAGCTAGAAGAGATGAAACCTCTGCCTCCAGGGCAAGGGTCTCAGAGAGACCTGCAGGTGGAAAAGATCTGATTCTCATCTTTGGAAAATTTTTGAAGCTGAGAACCAGTCCCTGGCTTACTACTTCCAGGACCCACTTGTCTGATGTAACAGACATCCCATCCTGGACACAGTAAGCCAGCCTGCCCCCTACAGGAATAGGAGAGTCGACCAACAGGGCAGACCCATCAGGGTGTCTGCTTGGCAGGAGCCTTAGGCTGTTGGCTGGATGCAGCCCTGCTCATCCCCCTTCTGCCTCTCCCTCTAAAGAACCCCCTCTGTGAAAAGAAGAGGCCTGTGCTTGGTAAAAAGGCCTATGAAAAGGCCTGCCCCTGCCCCTAGATTGCTGCCTCTGAGGAGTTGCTTGCCTTTCTTTGGCCTGAGCACTCCTATAAGTGGTCCTGTACTCATCCATCTTTTTTCATGTAATTCTCTGTCTGCTCCCCAAACAGAGAATTACCCACCACAGGAAAATCCATGGCCTTAGCATGGGTGTCCTGTGAGAGGCTAGTACATCTGAGCCAAGCCATCCTCCAAAGAGCCACAGATGTAGCCATGACTCTTGATGACGAATCATTGGAGTCAACAGCAGCAGAAATTGTACCTTTGATGCCTCAATCCCATCAGCAGCCACCTCCTCCAGCTCCTTGGCTAGCCAGGAACGCCTGCTTAGCCAGTGACAGTACAGTGTCCCACCTAGACTTCTCGTGCCTGGCTGTACAGGCCATATAATTCGCCTGCCTGAGTCCCAAGCAAGATGCCATGTACTGTTTTTTTGCCATGGCATCAATCTTCCTGGAGTCTTTGTCTGGGGTGTGAAGCCAAGGGAATGTTTGCCTTGTCACAGGCAGCAGCCTGCACTACCCCAACATGGCTGCATTGCTGGTATAAAAATTCTGTATCTGAGCCTGATAGTGTATACCTCTTGTCCATACTTCTGTCAACAGGAGGTATAGAATTGGGAGACGTTAGGATTTTTCGTGTCTGCTTCCCAAAAGATTTGTGAAGGGGAAAAGACAGTCTCCTGGACTCTGGGATGTCCATCATTTCCACATAATCAGGCTCCTCTTCATCCTCCATTGCCTCCTAAATAGGAAGCTGGAGGGTTTCAGCCACCTTTCTGTAAAACAGAAAGTGGGAAGGGGACTCAGAAAGCCTAGGAGGGGATACACCCGAAGGTCTGTCTGGGGAGATTTCCGGTTCCACAAGCACATCTAGACTTTCACCATCACCATCTTCAAACTCCTCCTCCTCCTCAAACTCCGGTTCATAAAAGTCTTCAGAGGTATAATCTTGAACTGGGGGAGCCGACCGAACCGAACTCCTGCCAAAAGGTGCCAGATCGGTCGGAACCGGGCGAAGCGATTCTACAACCTGAATCGCTGTGGCTATTTCTTCGGCGGTTGGAACATGGACTTCTGGATCCGAACCAGACGATTTCTCTTTGCATTTTCCTTTTGTAGGAACCGATCCCTCAGGATTGGCTCTCCTCTTGCCCGAAGTAGTATCGCCCTGGTCAGAGGGCACTCCTTCTGGTTCGGTCGGAACCGAACTGGGCTGGCCATCCGGGTCAGTGGACTTCTCGGCCTCCTTTTCCCTCAGTCTACCTAATCTCTTTTCAAGGGTAGATTTAGGAACATTTTTTCATATTTGGCAGTCTGTATCGAGGTGTTCAAAAGCCAGACAATAAACACAGGTGGTGTGGGGATCAGCCTTAACAAAGACCTCCACACACTCACTGCAGTGTTGAAACCCAGTGGGCCCGTTTTTTTTCTTGGGTTTCTCAGACATGGCCAACTAACCAACTTTTTCCTTTATGCGCAACTGGCAAGACTTCTTTATCGGTTCCTAACCGGGTCACGGTATTGGAAAAAACGTTCAAGACACTTTTTTTTTTTTTTTTTTTTTTAAGAACCAATAAGGACCGGTAACCACACACTAAAGTAAAACACAAGGATTCACTACCAGTGATCAGTTCAGCCGAACCGCTCTAACACTTTTACAATTTCCACACCGAAAATCAGAACAAAACCTATCTAGTACTCACAGTACCGCAGACAAGAGACTAAACCGACTATGCGGAATAAATTTCGGTTTAAAACCGACCCTTAACCAACACTTTAACAGACTTTTGAACTGAGCTGCAAGAGAAATCTCTGGAGTGACTGTTCAGTGAGGCAGAGTAAAGAATCTGACGGTTTAGATTTAAAGGGAAACAGACAGAGACCTCAACTGAGCTCGAGCTCAGCATTCTATGCCATGCATAGAAAAGTTAACCGTTTTGTTTTCCGGGGCAGTTTAAAGGCTGGAGCTAACTGCAATAGTCAGAATACAGCAAGACTTCATGTTTGAATAGAACATTATAGACCTATAAGCCTCACCTCAATTCCTTGCAAGATGATGGAGAAAATTATTAAATCTATCACTGAATTTGAAATGGCCTCCTTAAATATTATAAATTTAACTCAACATGGATTTAAACAAGGTCGCTCTTGTACTACCAATTTACTTACTTTTTATGAATATGTAAGTAAGCACCTGGATCACAATATTCCTGTTGATGTTATGCTATTAGATTTTTAGTAAGGCATTTGACAAGGTATCTCATGCCATTTTAGTGGATAAACTCACTATTTTGGGTTTCTCTCCAGCAATCGTTAGGTGGGTGCATTGCTGGCTGACTGGTAAAACACAGAGTCAGGGTAAATGGAGTGCTGTCTGAGGGTGGAAGAGTCACTAGTGGGGTTCCCCAGGGCTCAGTCCTGGGACCCACTTTGTTTAATCTATTCATTAGCGATATGATAATAAAATCAACAAATATCATTACTAAATTTGCTGATACAAAATTAGGAGGAAGGGTAGATAATCTAGCAAATCAAAAAATACTTAAGCAAGATTTAACTACCGTTGAGCAGTGGGCAATAGCTAATAAAATGTGCTTTAATGAAAACAAATGCTCGGTATTACACATTGGCTAAAACAACCCCAAACAGATATACACACTTAATAATATATATATTAAATCATCCTTCAGTGAAAAAGATTTGGGAATCCTGGTAAATTGTAAACTATCATCAACAGATCACTGTAATAAAGAAGCCATACTGCTAATGCTTTACTTAGACGAATTAATCACACCTTTATTTCTAAAACTGAGCAATGTATAATCACTTTATATAGATCTCATATTCGGCCACACATGGACTATGGGTCCTCTTTTTGGAGCCCTTATCTATCTGCTGATATAAAAAGGATTGAACAAATACAAACATAAGGCAACAAAAATTATTCCTGATCTATCCCACTTAAATTATAAAACAAGATTGAAAAAAAAAAAAAAACAGGCCTCTATTCACTTGAACAAAGAAGGGAAAGAGGTGATCTCCTTCAGCTGTTTAAAATTATTCAGTCCCCCTCCTTAATGGATCCATGTGGCATTTCTTATGCAACAAGGAAGATTGTATCAAGGTTACACAATAAACAGTTAAATATCGAAAGGGCAAGAACAAATAAAAGACAAAACTTTTTCTCTATTAGGGCGTCTAAATTGTGGAATAAACTACCACAAAACTTAGTGGACTGTTCGAACATAACTATCTTTAAAACTCAATTGGATAACTGGTTCTTTTGCTGAAATGATCTTGGGAAACAATATCTCACTATGTGGGGGACAATCTCGATGGGCTTGGCCTTCTTTTGTCTTCAATACCAAGTAAACCAAGTAAACAACAGAACCCAATTTACTGGACAGGTAAAGGGAGCTAAGTGATAAGGAGCGACCCACAAAGCAAACCACTTCCATTTCATAGAATAAGTGGTCCTGGTGGAAGGCCTTCTAGCAGCCACCAAGACATCAGCCACCTTTTGGGAAATCCCAAACCTAGCAATGGCTATGTTTTCAGGAGCCATGCATGGAGGTGAAGTGATCTGAGGTCCGGATGGACCAGGGTTACCAAGTCCCTGGCATAAGGGCAGGGTTACTGGTGGTTCCACTGCCAGTTGCTGCAGTAAAGGGAACCAGATCTGTTGAGGCCATAAGGGAGCAATGAGGATTAGAGTTGCCCACTCCATCTGAAGTTTGAGTTGCACTCCCTAAATGAGAGGGAAGGCGTACAGGAACCTCCCCTTTCAAGAGAGGGACAACTTGTCTCACCAGAAAACTCCAGGCCCCAGAATGAGCGAGCAGAAAAGTGGCAGTTTTGCATTGTGTGGAGATGCAGAAAGGTCCAACTCTTGATGACCCCATCTGTCGAACAGATCTTTCACCACTGAGGTCAGCAGTTCCCATTCATGCACTCTGGACCCTGACCTGCTTAGCCTGTCTGCCAAGACGTTTTGGAATGTGTACTGTTTGACAGTTCTAGACCGTGTTCTTGAGCCCAATACCAAACTCTCATTACTTCCCTGTATAGGAGGTAAGAATGAGTTCCCCATTGTTTGTTGATGTAATGCATCACATTGACATTGTCTGTCTGTACCAACAGAGGACCGGGGACAGGTGAGTCTGGAAGGCTTGTAGGTCATACAGAACAGCTCTCATTTCTATAACATTTATGTGGAGGGTGCTCTCCACCATGGTCCACATACCCTGCATCTGATGGGGGCCCAAATGTGCCTCCCAGCCCATCCCCAAGGCATCTGTAGCTAAAATCTGGTGAGAGGCAGGGATCAGGAATGTAACCCCCATTAGCAGGTTGCTAGGTTCCATCCACCACATAAGCACCTTTTGTACAGGAGAGATTACTAGTGCTCTCTATTCTAGATTGTCTGAGTCGATCCCACTGGACTCTCTCAGGGTCCACCGAGGGATCTTCATGTGTAGTCTGGCCAGAGGTATAGTGACAATGGCTGCTGCCATCAGGCCTGGAACCTGAAGAAATATTCTGGCTGTGATACACCAGCTGTCATGAACCATCTGGGCCTTTGCAATCAGACGTTCATTCCTGTCCAGAGGCAGGAAGACGGAGCCTTGGGCTGTATCCAAAACTGCCCCTGTATCATAGAATCTTGATGACTGAAAAGGACCATAAAGCCCAACTAGTCTGCCCCAGTTTTCCCCTTCACACCTCCCCCTCCCATCCTGCCCCCGTCCTCCCGCTGGCAAGGAATCGAGACATATTTTGGTATACTGACAATAACCCCTAGGGAATCGAACAGCTGTCTTGTTTGGGCTACAGTGTGCAGGAGTTGCTCCTTGGAGTGAGCTTTCAGTAGCTAGTCATCCAAGTAGGGAAACACAAAGGCATTCCATGCGAAGGCTGCTGCTACTACTGCCAAGCATTTGGTAAAGACCTGTGGTGTAGATGACAAGCCAAAAGGCAGTACTCCGAACTGGCAGTGTTCCCCTTGAAACAGGAACCTCAGGTATTTCTTCTAAGGTTTTCAAATTTTGATATGAAGGTAGGCATCCCTAATGTCAAGGGAACAGAGCCAATCTCCTACCTGCAGTAGTGGGAATAGGCCCTTAAGACTGACTACTCTGAACTTTTTATACTTTTTTTTTTTTGGGGGTTAAAAAGTTCAGATCCCTCAGATCCAGAATAGGTCTCAGATCTCCTGTCCATTTTGGAACTAGGAAATACCAAGAGTAGAAACCTGTGTTTCTCTGTTCCACAGGTATAGGTTCTATTGCTCTCTTCTGAAGCAAGGTGTGGACTTCCTGCAGGAGCAAAGGAATACGAGCTGGAGGATAATGTGTAGGCACTGGTGGATGGTCTGGAGGTAGTTCTAGATGTTCCAGAGTATAGCCTTGTGCTACTATTTCCAGGACCCAGGCATCTGGTGGTGTTATATGGACTCGCTGTTAATCACTGAGATTGTATTAAATCATAATTAATTGCCATTGTATTGTATCATATCCCCGTTTATAAGGTGCTCCTATACATTGTTGGTTTTGTTTATAATGTGCTCCCTTATATATTGTTGATTTTTATTATCTGTACTGTCTCCCATGCCCCCCCCCCCGGACGCATCTGGAATCGAGCAGTTGTCTGCTCAGTATGCCTTTCCTGGTAAAACTTTTAAATAAATAAATCTAAGGTTACCTCCTTCCACTGGTTCAGTTAGAGGGAGAGAGACGACCCCAAACAACCACCCCTGGAGGCAATGGTGGCTGGGGATGTATAAGTCAGGTCAGGCAGAGCCAGTTGCGATGGCTCCTGCTGCACTGCTACCACTAGGAGCTTTTGAGTGGGCACCCAGAGTAGGCAGGGCTCCTGCTCCTTTGCCCTTACCTTGTTGTCTAGTAGTGGTACGGTGTCTAGTACTGGCCAGATGAAAAGGCACCCTCTGTCTCCTCCTTGGTTGGGTGTGATACAGGGAATATACTGATTTCAGGGTCCTGCCTAAAGCTTGCAGATTATATCTTGAACATTTGCACCAAACAGCTTGTATCCTCTAAAGGGGGCACGGAGAACTGACTGCTGGATGTCATTCGCAAAGCCTGCCGCCCTGAGTCAGGAGTACCTCCTGATGCATATCCCCGAGGCAGCTGCTCTGGCTGAAGCATCATATGAAGCAAGATATGTTATAGGCCATATGCAGTAGATGTTTTCCTACATCAGCCTCAGCCGTCAGGGCTCCGAGAAGCTCTTATTTAGGTGCACCTTCTGAGAAAGCTTGAGCAGCTGCTCCGGCTTTTCTTCAGAGTGTATTCTGGTATTTGACCATATGGGCACGGTAATTTGCAATTCTGAGGCCCAGAGAGACTGAGGAATAGGTTCTTTTACCTAGCACATCTAATCTCCTGAATTCGTTATCAGGAGGAAGAGAGCTAAGGTGTTTTGATGCCTTAGATCTATTATGGGCAGAATCTGTGCCTACAGATTCTGCCTCAGGTTGGCCTAAAAAAAAAAATATAAATAAATTAATAAATACATTTTCCTGAGAGGGCCTTGTACATCTTATCTGCCTTTCTAGCAATGGCAGGAATCACGTTGGGCCTATGCCAAGCAGCAAAGGTGGCATACTCCAGGGCAGGGAGGAGAGGTGGAATTATTATGGGAGGGGCATACAGCAATTTCAAGAAATCAGATTTTTCTTGGTTGTGTCTTGTTCCTCTGAATCCAATCCCATGGCAGCCTGTAACTGCTGCAGCATGGTTATAAAAGATGGGTCCTCGGGGGTACCTTGGGTGTAAACCACCAAGTCCTCACTGGTAGGACTTAAGCAGTCAGGCACTAGGACCACACAGAAACCTTTCTAGCTAGCAGTATACCAGAGGGGCCGCCCACTTCTGATGTCAGCCTACGCTATATAAGGCAGGTGGCCCACACACGCTCCTCAGTTCTCCCAGCAGAGAGCAAGAGTCCGGAGGGGGGAACTGAGGAGAACGCCGAGGTAACCCTGATAGCAAAAAGGAAGCAGAAGGCACTCCCCGATGGAAGGAGAGTGAGACACAGACAAAAGGGAGGGGAAGGAGGGAGGGAAAGGCAGAGCCTGCTGCAAAAGCTCCTCTCTATGCTCTACTATTATGGTAAGTGCTTATGTAACTACTATCGTACTCCGAGGGTATCTCTTGAAGCAGTATTTATCACAGAAGCAGTCAGGATGGGCAGGTGGCAGGTAAAAAGATAGCCTAAGGAGGAAGGCCTTGAAGAACTGCCAGGCCAAAACTGGCACACCTCCAAGAGGCAATGCCCAGATTGTAGCGCTTGGTAAAGGTGTAGACAATATTCCAGGTGGCAGCAGCAGCAAACGTCAACAGCAGATACATTACGATAAGTTACTGAGGTGGCCATGCTCTTGTGGAATGGCCCTTAACAGCCCCAGGAAGTTCCTTACAGTACTTCTGGTAACAGTAAATGATACAAGTTGCCAATCATTTAGACAATACTGTTTGAAAACTGGGGAGCCCCATCTCCCAGGGGCAAATGAAACAAACTGATTGGACTTACAAGAGTCCTTAGTCAGGTAAGTACAGTATCTCAGAATCCTATGTATATTTAGTTTTTGTTGACCGGGTAAGTGCACTAGACAAATCCTACCTATTTTCAGGCACAAACCGGGGGAGGGGGATACAGATGAATGCCAACTGACCTTGAACCAGATTAAGCTGTTGGTGGTATTTTTAATAAATGAGGGAAATTTGGCCAGGACACCGGGGAAATTCTCCTACTCTTTTCGATAAGCGCCATGGGATCTTTAACATCCACCTGAACTACCACCATCCAGGTAGATGGGACCTCGGTTTAACGTCTCATCCGAAAGATGGCACCTCAGAAGTGAAGCACCCCTCTCATGCTACACTACAGTGTCAGTATTGGGATATTAACCGAAGTGCCAGATGTGGGAACTGAACCCAAAGCCCTCTGATCTCCCGGCCTCAGAGGTGAGTGTGCTACCTATCCAAAGTATGGAGCAATGCCTCCTCTTGACTGGAATGCTCCAGGAAATGAACAGGAAGGTGGATGGACTGATTTAAAGTAAACTCTGATACCACCTTAGGAAGAAACTTATGACTGGTACTTACAAACACCCCGTCTTTGTGGAAAACTAAATAAGGCTCCTTACGCATGAGGTCCTGAAGTTCTGAAATCCTTCAAGCAGAAGTAATGTCAACCAAACACAAAGCCATGACAGAAAGCATAGCTCGCAAAATGCGGCCAGTTCAAAGGGAGGCAACGTAAGCTTTTCCAACACAAAATTCAGGTCCCAAGGTGAAACAGGATCCCGAATTGGGGGTTTTAAGTGCAAAATTCCCTGCAGAAAAGTATGGGACACATCAAGTTGGGCCACTGTGCACCCGTTCACAGGTACATGGTTCGCAGAGGTGGCAGAAAGATGTACCGTGATAAAAGAATATCTTAAACCCAAGTTAGAGAAGGACAGGAGGTACTCTAGGACCTGGTCCACCAAGCAGGTGAAGGGATCAAACTGGTGTGAAGCAGCCCATAGAGCAAACCACTTCCATTTCATCTAACAGGTGGCCCAGGTGGAGAGCTTCCTGGCCGTCACCAACACATTGTCCACCCTAGGTAAACTCCAAATCTGGCCATGGTTACCTCTTCAGGAGCCACACATGCAGATGGAATGACTAAACGTCCAGATGGACTATGGTGCCCCGGTCCTGGGAGAGCAAGCCGGGTGCATAGGGGCAGGGTGAGTGGAGATTCCTCTGCCAGCTGTTGCAGGAGGGGAAACCAAACCTGGTGAGGCCAGAAGGGAGCAATGAGAATCACCATTGTCCCCTTCATCTGGAGTTTGATTAGAACCCACTGAAGGAGCGGGAAGGGAGGGAAGGCGTACATAAACCTCCCTGTCCAGGAAAGGGACAATGTGTCTCACCAGAAAACTCCAGGCCTGGGAACTAGTGAGCAGAAAAGAGGCAGTTTTGTGTTGAGTGGGGACACAAAATGGTCCAACTCGGGTTGACCCCATCTGTTGAAGAAGTCTTTGGCCACTGAGGTCAGAAGCTCCCACTCGTGAACCCTGGATCATGAGCAGCTTAGTGTGTCCGCCAGGACGTTTTGGATGCCGGGAACATGGATGGCCGAGAGTTGAAGGCCTTGCTTGATGGCCCAATACCAGACTCATTGCTTCCCTGCATAGGGGGTAGGAATAAGAGCCCCCCAGCTTGTTGATATAAAAAAGCATGGTGAAAGCACAGGAAAAAAGGAAAAAATTACTCACCTTAGTAATGTTGTTTCTTCTAATGGAGTCTTGCTATATTATGACATATGCAGTGAGTCCCAACCTTCGAACTGCTCCGGAGGTGAAAGAGTTAACTTTCCATGCCAGGCATGGAACTTTGAGCACGAGCTCGGTTGAAAGCTCTGTCTGTTGTTCTTCAAACTCAAACTGTCAGATCTTTACGAGCAAAACTCACTAAGGTTCTGTGTGGAAGCTGTAAATCTACACTAGCCAACTGGCTACTAAATATAAGAACACATTTTTGGTCCCAAAACAAAGACTCAAGTCAGGGATCCAAAAATAAAAACTAACACCTGAACACCCCAAAAGGAGGGTGAAAAAACAAGGTGGGCATCTACTAAGTGCCAACACTGCACTGCCCACCCACATCCCAAGAGCAGAGGTTCTGAGAGGGGCAGGGGGGGTCATAATATAGCAAGACTCCATTAGAAGAAACAACATTACTAAGGTGAGTAATTTTTTCTTCAAACAACATGAAGTCTTGCTATATTATGACATATGCAGACTACACAGCAGTACCTCCATGGAGGAGGGACAGAACCTACTTAGGAAACAGGCTCTGAAGCACAGCTGTGCCAAACCGAGCATCACTCCTAGCCTGGATGTCCAGGGAGTAATGCTTGGTAAAAGTGTGAACTGTTTTCCAGGTAGCTGCTTGACATATCTCTAGGATAGGGATGTCCCTGGCAGCAGCCAGAGACGCAGCTGTACCTCTGGTAGAGTGAGCCCTCAGGCCTGAGGGAGGAACCTTACCCAGTTTTTCATAGCAAAACTGGATACAAGAGACAATCCACCTGGCAATGGATCTTTTAGTGGCAGGTTTCCCTTTACCAACCTCACCATAAGTGAGGAACAGTTGGAGGGAGTCAAACCTGTGACCCTTGGTACGTTCTATGTAGTAACTAAGGCCTCTTTTGACATCTAAACTGTGCAGTCTCCTCTCACCAGAGGAGGAATGGTCAGTGAAGTACACAGGGAGAGACACAGATTGATGAAGGTGGAAGTCTGAAACCACCTTAGGCAAGAACTTTCTGTTAGTCCTGAGGACCACCTTATCTCTATGAAAGGAGATAAAATCAGGCTCCACTGACAATGCTTGTAATTCACTTATGCGCCTGGCAGAAGTGATGGCTACCAAAAACACAGTTTTCCAAGTCAAGTACTTAAGCTCTGCTGAAGACAAGGGCTCAAAAGGGGGTTGCATAAGCTGGGCAATGCAAATATTAAGATCCCAGGCAGGGGCAGGGTCCCTGAAGTGGGGTTGGTGTGAAGCAACCCCTTGAAAAACTTGGAGAATACAGGATGAGCTGAAAGAGAAGAGGGTTTGCCTGCTGATAAGAAAGCAGACACGGCTGCCAGGTGCACTTTTAGGGTAGCTGGTCTCAGCCCCAGAGTATTCAAATGCACCATATAATCCAGGACTGTGGGTAAGTCAGCAGATTCTGGGGAGATATGCTTGTCAGAGCACCATATGGAAAATCTCTTCCATTTGGAATTATAAGTAGCCCTGGTGGAAGGCTTCCTAGAAGCCTTCAAGATATCCAATACACCTTGGGAGAGGTGTAGGTCAGCAAACTCTAACTCTTCAAGAGCCAGGCCTTGAGATTGAGAGATTTGAGGTTCGGGTACCAAACTCTCCCCTGAGCACAGGTTAACAGGTTGTGATTCCTGGGAAGACACAGGGGAAGGTGGACTGCTAAGGACATAAGGAGTGGATACCAGGGCTGTCTGGCCCAATCTGGAGCAATCAGGATCATCTTGCAGGGTTGAGATCTGATTTTGACTAGCACCTTGAACAGAAGAGGGAAGGGGAAAGCATAGAGAAACTTCCCTTCCCAACTGAGAAGGAAGGCATCCAGAGGGACTGAGCCCAACACTGGGGGCCTGCAGCAAAAAAGGGGAAGTTGGTGATTGTCTGGGGCTGCAAAAAGATCTATCTGCAGGGTGCCCCATCTGGCAAATACTACCTCCAGTACTAGGGGATCCAGTGACCATTCGTGATGGCCCTGGGAAATCCTGCTGAGAGCATCTGCCAGGACATTGTCCTTGCCTGGGAGGTGAACTGCAATAAGGAAGGTGTTCAGAGAGTAAGCCAGAGACCACAACTTCATTGCTTCGGTGCACAAGGCCGTAGACCGAGTGCCCCCTTGCTTGTTGATGTACCACATTGTGGTGGTATTGTCTGTTCTGACCTGAACAACTTTGTTCTGAACAGATTTGGAAAAAACTTGAAGTGCTAGAAAAACTGCTCTGAGTTCCAACAGATTGATGTGGAGCAGAGATTCCTGAGGGGACCACAATCCCTGGGTAGTGAGGTCGCCATGTGAGCTCCCACCCCAAGAGGGATGCATCTGTAGTAAGGATTAAGGAGTGAGACTGAGGGGCAAAGGGACCCTGTCTCAGATTGCTCTGGTCCTGCCACCACTGAAGGGCTTGGATCAGGGTTCGAGTCACTGGGATCAATCTGGATAGAGGGTCTCTCCTTTGAGACCAAAAGGCTCTCAAATGGAACTGGATGTTCCTCATCTGAAATCTTGCTCCCTGCACTACTGCTGTAGAAGCAGCCATGTGCCCCAGGAGCTGCAGAAAATGCCTCGCTGGTCGAGAGACCTGCAGGGTGAAAGAGGAGGCCAGAGAGACTAGGGTCCTTGCTCTTTCCAGAGGAAGGAAGGCTCTGGCCTCTTTTGTGTTCAGTTCTGCACCTATGAAGGTGAGAACCTGGACAGGCTCTAGAACTGACTTTGGAAGATTGAGAAGGAAACCTAGAGATGTGAGCAGTTGCTGAGTTACCTGAAGATGTAATTTGACTTGGTCTGGAGACTGGCCTACTATGAGCCAGTCATCCAGGTAAGGAAAGATGGCAATCTTTTGCCTTCTTAAGTGGGCAACTGCTACTGCCAGGCATTTTGTGAATACCCTCGGGGCAGAGGTGAGGCCGAAGGGCATTGCTCTGAACTGGTAATGGCCTGAGGGCAGTTCGAATCTGAGGTACTTTCGATGGGAGCTTCTGATAAGAACATGGAAGTAGGCATCCTTGAGGTCCAGGGACTAGCCAGTCCCTGGCCTTAAAGAGGGTAAAATAATTCCCAGAGTCACCATTTTGAATTTTGGTTTTAAAAGGTGCTTGTTTAGGTATCTGAGATCCAGGATGAGCCGCCATTCTCCTGTCTTTTTGGGGTAAGGAAGTACCTGGAGTACAACCTTTGCCCTGCAAAGTGCCTTTGAGGAGTGGCCTGCCTTTCTTGGCCTGTGCACTCTAAAGGTGGTCCTATACTCATCCATTTTTCATGTAATTCTCTGTCTGCTCCCCAAACAGAGAATTACCCACAACAGGAAAATCCATGGCCTTAGTCTGGGTATCCTGTGACAGGCTAGTACATCTGAGCCAAGCCATTCTGCTAGTGCCACAGATGTAGCCATGACTCTTGATGACACATCATTAGAGTCCACTGCAGCATGGAACTGCACCTTAGATGCCTCAATACCATCAGCAGCCACCTGCTCCAGCTCCTTGGCAAGCTGGCCAGGGACCTGTTTTGCTAGAGCCATAACAGTATCCCATCTGGATTTCTGGTATCTAGCAACATAAGTCATATAATTTGCCTGTCTGAGTCCCAAGGATGATGCCATGTACTGTTTCTTTGCCATGGCGTCAATCCTCCTGGAGTCCTTGTCAGGGGTGTGAAGCCAAGGGAATATTTACTACCTTGTCACAGGCTGCAGCCTGCACTACCAACATGGCTGCATTGTTGTATAGGAACTCCATATTAGAGCCTGACAATGTTACCTCTTGTCCATTCTTTTATCCACAGGAGGTATAGTGTGAGGAGTTTTAGAATTTTAACTGTCTGTTTCCCAAAACATTTATGCAAAGGAATAGACAGTCTCCTAGACTCTGGGATATCCATCATTTCTACATAGTCAGGCTCCTCTTGATCATCCACAGCTTCCTCCATAGGGAGCTGGAGGTTTCAACCACTTTTATAAAACATAAAATGAGAGGGGACTCAGAAAGCCTAGGGGAGACACCCAGAAGGTCTGTCTGGGAGATGTCCGGTTCAATGGGCACATCCAGACTTTCAAATCCACATTCACTCTCCTCATACTCCTCTTCCTCCTCCTCCGGTTCATAAAATTCCTCTAAATCATATTCTTGAACCGGTGGAACCGACCGAACCGTACGCTTACCTGATGGTGCCGGTTCAGTCGAAACCGGGGAAAGCGACTGGACAATTTTAATCACTTTGGCTATTTCTTCAGCGGTTGGAGAAGGAAATTTAGGTTCCAAACCTGCTGATTTTCGAGTCCTTTTTGCTGGAACCGACTCCTCCGAGTCGGCTCTCCTTTTGCCCGAGGAAGTCTCGCCCTGGTCAGAGGGCACTGCCTCCGGTTTGGTTACAACCAAACCGGGCTGGCCATCCAGGTCAGCGGACTTCTTGGCCTCCCTTTCCCTGAGCCTACCAACTCTCTTATCCAGGGTAGCTGCAGGAAAATTTTTGCAAATCTGGCAGTCTGCATTGAGGTGGTCAAACCCCAGACAATAAACACAGGTGGTGGGGGTCAGACTGGCAAGTGCTTCCCACAAACACTGCAGTGTTGAAACCCAGTGGGCCCGGTTTTTCTTTTGGGTTTCTCAGACATAGTGCCAGCCTAACCAAAACTTGCCCGTTTATGGCAATCCGCCAAGCAAGACTCTCTTATCGGTTCCCAACCATGTCACGGGTCGTGGAAAAAAACGTAATGAAATCCGTTTTTTTTTAGAACCGATAAGAATCGGGAACCGCACTCTAAAAGACAGATTAATGTATTTACAACAACCTGATCGGTTCAAACCGAACTGATAATACCGTTTACAAGTTCCACGCAGAAAGTACATGTAAAACCTATCTAGTACAGGATAGAGGCAGTCCAGAGGAGGGCAACTAAAATGGTGCAGGGTCTGCAAGAGAAGCCGTATGAGGAGAGACTAAAGGAGCTTAATATGTATACCCTTGAGGAAAGAAGGGAGAGGGGGGACATGATAGAAACTTTTAAGTACCTCAGTGGAATCAACAAAGTCCAAGAGGGTAGCATCTTTCAGAAAAAGAGACTTGCAAGAACAAGGGACACAATTTAAAGATAGAAGGAGGGCGGTTCAGGGCAATGTGAGGAAGTATTATTTCACAGAGGGTAGTGGATGCATGGAACAGCCTTCCTGAGGAGGTTGTGGGGTCTAAAACTGTGGGAGAATTCAAGAATGCATGGGACAGACATAAAACATTTTTGTGGGGGGTAGAAAGAAATAGGCTGTTGGTTAACTAGGATCTGCGGCCTATCCTGTAGGTAGGGAAATGGGCAGACTAGATGGGCCTAGCGGTCCTTATCTGCCATCAAAGTCTTTGTTTCTATGTTTCTACTTACAATACCACAGACAGAGCTTGAACCGACCGGTTGCGGTTTAAATTCAGTTAAAAACACGAAAAATTAATACTTTAAACGACAAAATGAACCGAGCAGAAGGAGAAATCTCCGGAGCGACTGTTCAGTGAGGCTGAGTAAAGAATCTGACAGTTTGTGTTTGAAGAACAACAGACAGTTTTTTCAACCGAGCTCATGCTCAAAGTTCCATGCCTGGCATGGAAAGTTAACTCTTTCACCTCCAGAGCAGTTCGAAGGTTGGGACTCACTGCATATTTCATAATATAGCCAGACTTCATGTTGTTTGAAATGGCGATCAACTGTAGCTTCCGTGGAATCCGTGGTCCAACATGCGCTGGCTGATAGCAGGAAAGGACAGAGGAGCATGTGGGGGCCACTCGACTTATATAGCATAGGCTGACATCTGGTGCGGATGTTGGAGGTGGGAGGCCCCCTCTGGTATACTGTTAGCTAGAAAGGTTTCCATGTGGTCCTAGCACCTGACTGCTCAAGTCCTACCGGTGAGAGCCTGCTGCAAGAGATGCCCTCGAAGTAAGATCTAGTTCCTTTATAAGCACTTTCCATATAATCTTCAACCTCCTAGTGCCGGCCCGCCGGCGCAGAGGCAGTGCGTCCATCTGCGATGCCAACGACCCAGGTTTGGGAACAGACTCGGGATGTTGGAGGGCCAGCCGGGGGAGAAGGACTGAGCATCCTAGGGACTGCTCTTATTCCCGGGGGTCCGCACACTACGGACCCCCAGGAGGCTGGGGATCTGCTGTGCTGGCGCTGCACTAGTGGGGGAGGGTGGATGCGGGCAGTCATTGCACATCCCTTGTCACAGGGTGGACAAGAGCCAGCTACGGTAAACCAGAGACGGTCTAGTCTAGGATGGACAATGGAAGCCAGCCACAGTGGACTGGAGCCTTGTGTGGTACTATTTGCACTTGGGGGATTTAGAACTACACCTTCCAAAACAGCTGTTGCACTCCAGAAATGGCAGGGTCCAAATGAGGATCCATTTACCAAATACTTTTATTAAACACCACTCGTTTTAAACAAAAGATAAACACTTAGTGGACCACAGACACCAGTCAAACACCGAGAGACTACCCCAGTGCTTTGCCATTGAGGCTTCATCAGGGGGTGGAGTTAATATATCACACTATTTTAAAGTCCAGTGAGCATGACATCACTCAATTAATTCACCAATTGCATTACGCTATGTGAATTTAAAAAGACTGTAGTATCAAACTCGTGTTTAAAAATACAGAAGCATTTGCAAAATCTATTTTATAATTTCTTTTTATTAAAACAGACAAACTACAGAATGCAATAAATACCATCAGATCATTTCAAAAGCTGTGTATCTTATATGAATAAGTATGACTATATGGCATTTCATTATTGCAGAATACTTATCACACAACATCAGAAGCTAGACAGTTTTAAATATGATTCGGACCAACCCTTCTCCACTCAAGGCAGGCGGCCGACCAACTCCCCAAAACCATACCCACTATAAGGTCCCTCTCCCACCATCCCCCCCCCCGAACCATGGAACAAATTCTGGATCCCGGAAGACATATGCAACACCCATCTACGCCATTTTAGTCTGAAGTGGGTGGGGTAATCTATTTTGGAGTTTTGCAATTAAATATTCTGATTTATAAATCTCCTGGATTATACATCACCAATCCCCCACTGAGGGAGTCAGGGGTGTCATCCATCTACGAGTTATCGCCTTTCTGGCTGCAAGTATGTATACTGGGAGCAAAGTGCTGTCCCATCATGGTCTGTGATGGGGGTAAATCGAAAGGACCACTATTTCTGCTGTCAGTTCAATGTTTTCCCTAAAACAGTCTCCCCACTCAAGATGTCACGAACACCAAAACGGAGTCAATCTGGGGCAAAACCAAAAAACATGGCCCAAGTCAGCTAGCTTACAATTACAACCCCTCCAGCATGCGCCAAATGACATCAGTAGATATTTTAACATAAACATAAAAGTTGACGGCAGATAAGGACCACAAGGCCCATCCAGTCTGCCCATTTTCTTTTTCTACCTTATGAATGTGCCATAGGCCTTTCCTCTGTGTATGGCCTATCTATTTATACTCATCTGTATTGCTCCTTTATGCCTATCCCATGCCTGTCTGAAGCCCTGCACTGTATTCATATCCACCACTTTCTGAGGTAGGCCGTACCATGCATCCACCACCCTTTCTGTGAAAAAGAACTTCCTCACATTACCCCTTAATCGGCCTCCCTCTAATCTCATGCTGTGTCCTCCTGTCTGGCTATTTTTCTTATATTGAAACATGTTAGACTCTTTCACCTTGTTAATGCCCGTAAGGTGTTTGAATGTTTCGATCATATCACCTCTCTCCCTCATTTGCTCTAGGGTATACATATTGAGTTCAGTTAATCTGTCCTCATATGTTTTCTGATGCAGCCCCTGCACCATTCTGGTTGCCCTTCTCTGGATTGCCTCAATTTGGTCAATGTCCTTGTGAAGGTGTGGCCTCCAGTACTGCATGCAGTACTCCAGATGGGGCCTAACCAGTGTCTTATAAAGAGGGATTATTACCTCCCTCTTCAGACTTGTGATACCCCTACTAATACACCCCAACATCCCTCTAGCCTTACCTACTTCTTTACAGGTCTGCTTGGAAGATTTTAGGTCATCTGTAATGATAACGCCCACGTTTCTTTCTTCCCTTGTGACTGCCAGGAACTCCCCTCCCAGCCTACAGGTGGCTGGTTAGAAGAAGAAGAAGAAGTCGCTCCTAAAATGAGTGCAACTACTTGCCACCAGACCATATTCTGTTAATATCGCTGGGGAGCGAAAGTATCGTGACCAGGATTTCCATGCAAACTCCCTCCAGATGTTCAAAGAGGTTATCTTAATAGCTTTCAAAGTTGCTTCCTGCCAGGTTGAAAAAGGAACCTGTAAATCCAGGTCTTTATTCCAGGCTTCTAGGACTGATAACGAAAAATCACCCAATGAAGCCCTGAGCATTTTATGTATGTGGCCAATTAAATTCTCCCAGAAATTGCCCTCCAGGATATCCTCAAGCAAAATCCAGAAAGATGGGGGGAGAAGACGGTGGGGGTTGGGGGGACAGGCCATAATGTCCCTCTGCTGTAAAATACAATTTTTCACCCGAGTGTATCGAAATAGGTCTCTATATGGGAGAGAAAAAGCATTTTGTAGTTCTGAAAAAAAGCAAATACCTGTATTATTAAGGAACTGGTAAAAATAGTTAAGGCCCAGTCTCCTCCAAGAATGAAAGGTAGTATTCATACTAGCAGGAAGAAAATTTTCATCGGCCGATAGTGTATAAAAAAAGAGATTTGTTTTAGTGCTTTATGTTGTTTAACCCTATGCCATATCTTCAGGATCTGTGCAGTAAATACTGTATTTTTTGGGGGGGCAGGAAGCATGCCCTGGAGGTAAAAACTACTTTCTCAATGTCATATAGGTCATTAGTTAAAAATTCAGTATCTTTCCAAATGCAGGAAGTCACAGATGAGAGCCATATTATTAAGGTTTTGAGGAAGGCTGCTGTTGCATACAAGCTTTAGTTTGGGAGGTTTACTCCTCCCTGATCTAGAGATGAATAAAGCAATGAAAATCAGACCCTCGGTCTCCGACCCTCCCATATGAAGGAAGAAAATTGTATTCCAGGATTTAAAATAATAGTTGGCTGGGAAGAGTGGGACATTCAGGAAAAAATATAGTAATCCAGGGAGAATGTTTAATCGGATCGTTTCTACACGCTGGAAATAGGTTAACCTTAGCCTCCTTTTGTTTTTTTTTTTTTTTTTTTAAGTCTTCCTGAATCTGAACGGAAATCTGTTCATAATTTACCAGTTCCAAATCTAACATGTTAATTGGAATATATGTATTCCCAGATACTTTATTTTACTGCATCTCCATTTCAAGGGGAAAGAATTTCTCAGTGTACTAGAGGGTTGAAAGTAAAACATTAAGGCTTCAGTTTTGGAGATATTTAGTTTAAAATTGGCTAGTCTTTCGTATTCCAGAAGAATGTCCCATGCTGCGGTATAGAGGATTCTGGAAAGAGAGAAGGGTAAAAAGGACGACATCGGCAAACAGTGAAACCTTATCATTCTTTTGTCCCAGGGGGATCCCCTCAATTGGAGGATCGGAGCGCAAAGCTATTGCTAAAGGCTCGATATACAATGCGAACAGGGCTGGGGAGAGGGGGCACCCCTATCTAGTGCCCTAGCGAAAAAGAATGGTGAGGGGGCCCCATTAATCCTTATATAGGCTCTCGGTGGATCGTACAGGTTCTGGAGCCAGGAGAGAAAAGAATTAGGGATCAGCAGGGCCTCAAGAGTATCCCAAATGAAATTCCACAAGACCCTGTCAAAAGCTTTTTCAGCATCTAAGCTTAATAAAGCCATGGGGATTTGTCTGGTATTAATATATTCTATTAGTATTGTAGCATAGTTCGCCTGATATTATCCGTAGTATTCCTAGCTCTAATGAAACTGGACTGATCGGGATGTATGAGATCTAGGAGAACTGTCTCAAGTCTTGAGGCCCATATGGCCATAAACATCTTATAATCTACATTCAATATGGAGACTGGACGGTAAGAGGATATACTGGAAGGGTCCTTATCTGGTTTAAGAATTGGGGCTACTATTGCATGGCTCCATGAAGTGGGAGGAGATTCCTCCACTGTAGCCCTAAGTCAACAGAAGAGGAGGGAGGAGGAGAAGTCCCGAGAATTTCTGGTACCACTCTATGGTAAATCCATCCACACCTGGACACTTGATAGGCTGAAGAGCCTTAATATGGGTGAGAACCTCATCGGAGCCAACTGGGGCCTCCAAAGAGGAGCTCTGGAACTCAGAGCAGGGAGGGAAAGGCGAGAGAGAAAGGCTCTCCTCTGAGGAAGAGGAGTCGGGGGGGGTATAGAGGGATCGATAATAAGAGGAGAAGGATGACCAGATATGGTCATCCGAATGCGAAAGTCTATTAGTAACTGGATGTTTAACCTTTAGAATAGTTGCCGCTCGTTTCCGAGCCAACAAACGAGAGCCCTTAGCCCCTCTCTCAAATTAGACTGTTTTAACTATGTTAGAGTTTGCATTACCCGTATATCCATTATTTTTTAAATCTCCAGTTTGGTTTGTCTAAACTTTCTCTGAAGGACCCTATCCCCCTCTCTATACAGAAGCTCGTAAGACTGTAGTTGTTCTACCAGATAGTTATAGGAAGCCTCAAGTTCCCTCCTCTTCCTAGATGAATATGCTATAGTTTCTCCCCTAATTACCGCTTTAAGGGTATCCCATATAATTGGATCAGAGGCGTCTCCTGTATCGTTTTCTCTAAAAATCTGAGGTATTCTGTTATTTAAATGCTCTATATATTCTGGGTCTCTTAACAGGGACGCATTCAAATGCCATGTTTTTGATTTTGGGGCCTTTCCCAATAAAATTTTTAGGGTTGGTGGATGATGATCCGAAAGAATGCGGGTCCCCAATGTTAGATCCTGAATGAAAGAAAAATGTTCACAGGTGATAAAGTAATCAAGACAAGAGTATGTTTGAAAACGAGGGGAGAAAAAGGTAAATCCCGTGTTATTAGAGAAAAGCTTTCTCCAGACATCCTCCACCCCAGATGTGCAGGTAAAATCATTGTTAGACATGTTACAATAATTAAAGGTACTGCAGACTGTAAATTAGAAGAAGTAAAGCAGGCACCACCAAATCAAAGCCATTAATTTGTTCTGCGATCAACCTTTTATTTGACCTGGGTCCAATCCCGAACTAAGTGGTGATCCACAGCAATACTATTTGGCTTCCTTTGGGTGGTATTCAAGGGGGTAATAAAAAATGAGAAGAAAACCTAGAACGGATTAAATGATAATGAAGATTCGGACCCCTCCTCCACCACATCCTATGTATAATAATGATATGACTGAACCAATTCTATACATCTTAATAGTGTTATATTTCTATTCTAGGTTTTCTTCTCATTTTCTAAACCCCTTGAATACTATGTATTACTATGTACTTTTACAACTTTTACAGAATGCAGCTTGTATCGATTATGCTCCTCTGCCTTCATATGGACATGCCTCCACTAATCTGGCAAGTCTGACCCAACGCTGGACACTGTTGTAAACACAAATTATTTTGCAACCCCCCCTGTGGTCCCTGGACATTATTCAGCAAATGATGCAGTTGATGTATGATACTTCTCCAACCTACAGACCCCTTATGTTGATCTTCGCTAGCTCGCTAACTGGCAGAAATTTATAACCTGCAGGACCCCCCAATATAAAGTCAATATTAGGCACAGTAAATGACGCTACAGAAATATCATTTACCTAAGCAAACAACTCCTTATGCTAACATTACTTTGTTCTGGTAATACTAAATTCAATTCTGCCCCCTCCCCCCCGCAAAGCTAACACCTACTCAAGTTTGTTACCTTAAATGGGTTGAAATTCATGACCAGCAACACGTCAAGCATGCTTAGCAAGCGAGACAATTTATAAAATGGGAAGGGAGAATCTTACATCCTGACTGGTTGTTAGCCATGCATTAGAAATGTCTAATGCACAGCTAAAAACAAGTGCTGGCCAGGTGGACGCAGGTCTAGAAAGAAATCAATGGGACAGCAGAATTTTTTTTTTAAACTGTCGGATGTCATTTTTCCCCCTCACTTTGCCCACACATAAATATACTTGTACATCATTCGGTCGGCCCGAGACGCTAACCCATCCTCTCGCTTTCCTTCCCTTCCACATCCATATTGTCTAACCGTCATATCGTTTGTTTTTTTGTGTTACAGTAACAAAAGTAATCAAACACAGCTTGTTATATTTTCTACTGTACCACCACTGCAGCCATAACACCATCACGGCTCCCAAGTCTCTCCTTATATCACAATTGCCTACTTCTGGACTGTCCTCACATTCACTTAGGTAGCCACAGCTATTTCAAACAGCACAATTTCCCCCCACATGCTGTATCTCGCTGCTGCGAAGCGGGCACCTTCAGTTCACTGCTCCCACTTTTTAACACAGTTTTAACTATGGATGCTCCTCCCTAAACACACTACTGTTCTCTCTCGCACTCCCTCAGTAAACACACAAAAGAGCTTGAAAGCTACAAATACCACTGTCCTGAAGCTCACTCGCTTGCACCTCTTTCTCCACCAGCTCGATGCTCACAAGTTCACTCACTAGCTCCTCTCTCTTTTCATTGGCCAGACGCTCAGAAGTTCTCTCTCTTTCTCTCTCTCTCTGTCACTCTCCCTCTCATGCAAGTATGTGTTCCTGTGGCACAGCGCAGTTGCTGGCTCTCGCTCCCAATAATGCCCATTTTCTTCTGGCCCCTGCTCACACTTATGCTCTTGAAGCCTGATTTTTCTGTGTGTTGGGATGGGGGGGGGGTTAAACATCTAAAACTACAGAACTGGACTCAGTAAGAATCAGGGAGAACTACAGCTATGGATAACCTAGTAGGACAAATGTCCTAAGTCACAAAATATACAACAGGCTGAAGGACTATTTTATTTGAAATTAAGACAAATATTTAACCGTTTTGTTTTTAAACTTGTTAAATAGATCCCAGCAATTTAGGAAATTCCTATCAGATAAGATTGAAAATACTGAGACAATCCCCCAGCAGAATCCACCCCAGCGATCCACTGGGATGCCATCAAAACTGTTCTCTGAGGGCAAATCATACAATACACAGCTACCCAGACTAGACAATGTAGAGAGTGAATGCTACAGCTAGATAACTCCCTCTATTATCTAGAAATGGCACATAAACAAGGGGACTGGTCTGTGTTCCCATATCTGAAGAGGGATATTAAGTTACTGGAGGGGGTGCAGTGCAGGGCGACAAAGATGATCAAGGGGCTGGGGGACTTATACAAGAGGAGGCTGAGGGAACTGAATATGTACCCCCTGGAGGACAGGAGGGACGGGGGAGGGGGAAGACATGACTGAAACCTTTAAGTACATGAAAGGAATAAGCAAGACGGGTACAGAGGGGCTGTTCAGAGTAAGGGAAGGGAGGGACACCAGGGGACATGATATGAGACTGGAGGGAGGAAGCTTCAGGAGGGAGATGAGGAGACACTTTTTTACATAGAGGGTAGTAGCTGGGTGGAATGCGTTACCTGCAGAAGTGGTATCCAGTGGAACAGTGGACTGCTTCAAAAAGTGATGGGACAGGACAAGGGGGAGGGTCAACATAGGGGAAGGGAGGGGCAGCTGCAGAATAAGGGGTGCTAGCTACACATTCGAGCAGACTTGATAGACCTCCAGGCCTTTATCTGCTGGCAGATTTCGTATGTTCGTACTTGCAGCACACTAAAGCCAAGTTAGACCAACTGTGCCTCCAGCAGACCGAAACAGCCCTTACTTTTTTGCGGCACAGATTTTACGAGGTTGGGCCATGGGCCACAAGACTGCTTGTGTATCAGATCCACCGACAAAAGAAAGCTTCCACAATCGCTACTATAAGATTACTCGACGGATGGAAGACCACTCACTAGGCTACATGACATAGAGGGATTCACCTCTTTCTACTCCACCCTGTACATCCCCGAATAATTAGTGCCCCCGAGGAGATAGCAGATACCTGCAATCTCTCACAATGCCACGACTCACCAGAGATCAAGGGGAACAATTAATCCACCTGATTACTGGCAGTTGCCATCCCCAGAGCAAGAACACTAAAATCTCCTGGCCCAAATAGGTATGGTACAGAATTTTATAAAACTGCCAAGGACCAGGTGCTCCCTAGATTGCTCTCCACCTTCAACTCCATCCTAGAGGGATACCCCCCCTCCACCTTCATGGTCATACGCCATCGTATCGGTTATATAAAGCCGGGTAAAAACCCTCAGCTATGTAGCTCCTAGTGACTGATCTCAGTCCTTAACACAGACTGCAAACTCTTTATGAGTATTGTAGCACATAGAATAGTAACTACCCTGGGCCCCAGTTGACTGGAAATTATCAAACAGGATTCGAGCGAGCCCACTCCACGACAGATAATGTTAAATGCACCCTTCATTTCGCCCACAAAATGCAGTCCAGCAACAGTCCCTCAGCCCTGATGTTGAAAAAGCATTCAATAGGGTTTCATGGCCCTTTCTGTACTCTGTCATGGAGAAACTGGGGATACCACGCGCCTTGATTCAGGTCATTTAGAATATCTATGCTGCCCCTAAGGCATGTGTTAAGGTGGGTGAGCACCATTCCTCATATTTCTCCCTGTATATAGAGGCACCAGACATGGCTTCCCTCTATCGCCCCTGCTATTTGCAGCCTTTATGGAGCCCATAGCACACCAAATCCATGCAGCAGAAAATATCTCGGGGATTACTCTGGGAGGTACAGAACATTGTATCGCCCTGTACGCAGACGATGTCCTGCTATACCTGCAAGATCCAGAGATGACCCTACCAACTGTAAAACAGATCCTAGATGATTTTGGCGGGTGTCAGGACACAATCTAAATGTCACCAAAACGCAAGTACTGTACTAGTTTCTATACCCTCCGCTATCGAGCCTTATTCCATATAATTGGGATCTGCCCAAGATAAAATACCTGGGGATATATCTACCCCAGAACCCTTCCTCGGCTTTCAAAAATAACTTTACCCCTTTCACCGTGCAACTAAAATCTGACGTTGCAGGCTAGAATACACTTCCCTTGAGTCTCACCAGGAGAACAGCCCTTATATAAATGGTGACACTCCCCACAGCCCCGTTTCAGAATGTCCCTGTCACTCTTATGGAGCAGGTGTTCCGGGAGTGGAATCAGGCCATCTCTGGATTTATCTAGGCGGGGCAAAGACCCAGAGTGCGCCTGAAGGTCCGAACCTTACCAAAGACAATGGGAGGCTTATCCCTTCCTTATCTACAATCTTACTACTGGGCAGCACAGCTCACACACCTCATGGCCAGATAGATCTCCACCTCCAGATCTCACTGGTCGGAGACATAATCCCTTATCACCAATAATGAACACTCAGTGATCTCCATTCACTACTATTGAGAGGTGGGCCGTCACGCAATCCTGAGAAGCCACCTCTCATCTTGTGTAGCCGCCACTCTTTCAGGCTGCAATTTCTGTGTGTTGTGCTTTTAAATTTGTGCACTCGCACTAAGAGCGTGCGCTATCAGGCATGAGAGGCATGGATGACGAGGAGCAGATTATGAGACTGAACGTGGTCGGGATTTCTGGCGTAGCTGCAGTAAGCTTGTAGGTCGGGGATCACGGGGTAAACTACTTTGTAAGTCAGTAGACCAGGCTAATAGACTGGAAGGCGCCAAATCGAGGAGCCAACAGAGAACGAAGCCTGTGAGAGTGATAGTCCAGCAGCCTACAGTGGAGCAGCTACAACTGTTGGGTAAGTCCCATATCAGTAGTCTGCTGCCACTTTTAGGCATTGCGGTTCTGTCCTTGAATCACAACGGATCGATTGTTCTAGCTCCAGAAGTACTAGTCTGTCTAGTAGTGCAGTCAGTCTCCTTTGCCTAAATATTGTTTGGAAACCTTAAGCAGTATAATTTTATTTTATAAAGTCTCCAAGTATCTGAAGTTTTACTGAGTGGGGGGGGGGGAGGAGGGAGTCGTCGCGTGGTCTCCAGCATTTCAGACATGCGTAAAAAACGTTCTGCCTTCACTCTAAGGGTAGCTGCAGCAAAGAAAAAAAATACTGTCAGTAAAAGAAAAAACGCCAGTAATAATAGATGCAGTTTTTATTTATTGATTTAGTATTTGTTGACCAGGTAAGTGCACTAGACAAATCCTGCCTATTTTCAGGCACGACCCGGGGGAGGGGGATACAGATGAATGCCAACTGACCTTGAACTTGAGGCTGTTGGTGGTATTTTTAGTGAATGAGGGAAATTTGGCCAGGACACCGGGGAAATTCCCCTACTCTTTTCGATAAGTGCCATGGGATCTTTAACATCCACCTGAACTACCACCAATCCAGGAAGATGGCACCTCGGTTTAACGTCTCATTCAAAAGACGGCACCTCAGAAGTGCATCACCCATCTCATGCTGCACTACAGTGTCAGTACTGTGATATTAACCCAAGTGCCAGATGTGGGAACTGAACCCACAGCCCTCTAATCTCCCGGCCTCAGAGGCGAGTGTGCTACCTACTGAGCCACTGACACTGCTTTACAGTTGCGACTCAAACCACATTTACTTTCTGTGGAGAGTCAGATTCAGTTACAAAATAACCCAAGTATCTGGTTTCTTGCACACCTGATGCACACTTGACTGCTATGTCCCTAGGAGCCAGGCACGCAGGTTCAGAGAGCAAAGGTCCGGATGGACCAAGGATCCTGCCTCCTGGGACAATAAGTGAGAGCTGATTGGCAGAGGCACCAGTGGTTCCTGAGAAAGTTGGTACAACAGAGGGAACCAGACCTGCCTGGGCCAAAAGGGCGCAATCAATATCAGCATCGCCTGCTCTCTGCAGAGTTTCAGAAGAACCCTCTGGATCAACGGGAAGGGAGGAAATGCAAAGAGGAATCTGCCCACCCAAGAGAGGGACAACGTACAGTATCTCGCCAGAAAACACCAGGCCCTGGATCTAGTGAGCAGAAATTAGGCAGCTTTGCGTTGGATGGGGAGGTGAAAAGGTCTAACTCTGGTGTCCCCCATCTGCAAAACAGATCCTCTGCAACCACCTGGAGTAGTTCCCATTCGTGGACTCTGGCCTCAGATCGGCTCAGACTGTCTGCAATAACGTTGTCCACTCTTGGAACATGATAGGCGATAAGGTTTGTGCCGTGTTGCAGAACCCAATCACACACCCTCAGGGCCTCCCTGCAAAGAGGGTAGGAATGAGTGCCTCCTTGTTTGTTGAGGTAATACATCACCGCGGTATTGTCTGTTTGCAGCAGCAGAGTACCCGGTGGAATCTCCGATTGGAAAGCCTGTAAAACAGAGGACCACTCATCTCCAAAATGTTTATATGTAGATGAGCTTCCTGGGATGTCCATGAGCCCTGAGACCTGACCCTGTTGAAGTGTGTCCCCCCCCCCCCCAACCAGATCCTGAAGTGTCCGTGGAGAGTGTCACAACCAGAAACAGCTCAACAAAGGGGACTCATAACGACAGGTGCTCTGGGTCAAGCCACCATTTCCAATCCCGGATGACGGCATTCGAGATCCTGATTGGATGCTGCAGATGGTCTTGCTTCTGATCCCACGGCACCCGTAACATCCACTGGGTCACCCGCATGTGGAGACGGGCTAAAGGGACTGTTGCGATGGCCGCAGCCATGTGTCTGAGCAGGCAATGGACCAGTCTTGCTGGAACGGTCTTCTTTGCCAAGATATCCATTATGAGGGATCTGATGTGCTCCGCTCTGTCCTGGGGCAAAAATGCTTTCCCCTGGACAGTGTCCAGGACCGTGCCTATGAACTGCAGTCTCTGAGACGGAACCAGGTGCAACTGCTCCTGATTGATAATGATGCCCAGGGACCCGAAGAGGGAATGAGTACAGTGGATAATGGACCTCAGGGCCTCCTGAGAGCGGGCCATGAGGAGCCAGTCGTCCAGGTAGGGGAACACATAGTGGCCTTGTCTCAGAGCCACCGCTACGACTGCCATGCATTTCGTGAATACCAGAGGCGCGGAGGACAGCCCGAAAGGGAGGGCTCGGAACTGATAATGGCAACCTTGAAACTCGAAGCCCAAGAATTTTCTGTGCACCCGAGTTATTGGTATATGCAGGTAGGCATCCTGCATATCCAGTGACGCTAAGAAGGCACCCTACTTGAGCATGGGAATTAATTCTGGAAGAGTCACCATGTGGAAGCGTTTGTAAAGCACCGAAGCGTTAAGGTCGCTGAAGTCCAGAATCGGACGGAGGTCCCCTGTCTTTTTGGGAACCAGTAAGAAGTGGGAATAGTATCCTGTGCCTCTCTGGTTCCGCGGTACATGCTCTATGGCCTCTTTTTCCAGAAGCTCTAGCACCTCCTGCTGAATGAGCAGTGCGTGCTGTCCCGAATAACAGGAAAGCAGAGGAGGCCTTGATGGTGGGTGATTGAGGAATTCTATAGAGTGTCCTCTCTTGACCAATTGAAGGACCCACTGGTCGGCGGTTATCGTCTGCCACCCTGAAAGGTGGCGAGAGATGCGACGCCCGACCTTTTCTTCCCATTGATCCAGAGGAGGGGGCGGGGGCTGGGAAGGAGTCATGCTGTGGCGGTGTTGCCTCCCGCAGGCTGGGTCACTTTTGTGTATCTCTGACCTTGGCCTGGGGAAGACTTCGGCTGGGCCTTACGGTTGAAGTTGCCCCTTTGCTGCTGGCCGGAACATGGCTGCTGCCTTTGCTGCCATCCGTGAAAGCGATTCTAGTTCCTATGAAAGGAACCAATCTTGGGCCTGCACATGGCCTGTACAGTCCTCACCGCCTTCCCGGCGTTCTGTAATTTGGTGATTACCTTTTCGGAATCTGCACCAAACAGGACCTCTCTGTTGTAGGGGACATCCAGGATATTTTTCTGGATGTCCAGGATAAATCCGGAGATGCGAAGCCATGAGTGTCTCTGGAGACAGGCGCCAGAGGCTGATCCCCTGGCAGCAGAGTCCGCCAAATCATAGGCGGCTCTCAAAACTTGGGTCCCCACGTGTGACCCTGTGTGAAGGAGGTTCAGAAGTTCCTCGTTCTGTTCGCCATCCAGAAGGACTTTAACCAGGTCCTGGCCCTGTTCCCACAGGGCGTTCTGAAACTGAACTATGTGTGTCAGTTCAGCGACCTGATGGAGTATGTAGCAGCCACATAAATGCGCCTACCCAGTGAATCCAATTGCTTGGATTCCTGGTCCGGAGGCTGTGTACTCAAATGGTGCGGCTGTTGAGACCGGTCATGAGAGGCCGTGATGACCAGTGAATCTGCCAGGGGTTGTTGCGCCAGATATGGGTCCTCTGCAGGGGCCCTGTAGAGGCGGTCAGCCTTCTTCAGCACAGCGGAGGTGGAATGCGGACGTTTCCACGCGGCCTTGGTGACGTCCGTGAAGGTGTCCACCAAGGGTGGCACCACTACAGGCTTAGGAGCTTTCTGCTGAAGGTATCGAGCTAGGCACTGTTGTTCAGGGTCTAGATCTTCCGTTTCCCATCCCATATTCTCCTGGATGTGCCTCATGATTTCAGAAAAAGAGGGATCATCTGGAGGCGACCTGGGGAGGTCTCGTGGGTCTGGTGATGGTAGGCTTATGGGAGGAGGACACCTGGAGGTATCTGAAGTGTCTGGTCTAGAGCTGCCCCCCTGCGGAGTGGGCTTCCTTCCTTCCTCTGGGTCGCTTGTGGACCCTGAGGGAGATCGTGAAGGGGGCCTTCTCCTTTCTCTAGATCTGCCCATAGGAGGTGGTGTAGGCTCCATGGGGGTCGGGGGTCTTTCTGCTGGACTTTGGGGAGGAGAAGTAGGTTTAACTGGGACCACATCCTTTTCAATTGTGTCCCACCAAAAGGTGAAGAGGTCTTTTACTTCTTGAATGTTCATACCGAACCACGGTCCTGGCATCAGGTCTGTTCTGTCGCCAGTATCAGGCGTCGGGTCAGAGGGTGTCGCTGGTTTTGGTGAAGGTTCCCGTGGAAGCCCGGCGTCCTCCTTGTTGCCTGCCTGGTAATCAGGAAACGTCAGATCCTCCTCGGAAGAACTTCAGTGACCGGTATCAACTGGTGAAGGGAGGGCAGTCGTCGGCTCCTTAGATTGCTTGACCGACGTCGGGTGCTGAACAAATGTCGGGTCCTATGGGCGTTTGGCCGGAGAAGGATCAGCAGCCCGCTTGGGGTCAGTCATCCGCTTAAGCAACGTCAGGTCCTTCGTCTTCCTGGGAGGAGGATCAGGTCTCCTGGGAGGCCGATCTGGTGTCGGGTTCCTGGCGTCTATCTGAGAAAGCAGAAGTAGACTTAAAAGAGGACTTGGACCGATGACGGTCAGTAGACTTCGTTGAAGCCTGGAAGGGCGCTAGAGAAGGGTCCGATGTCCTGGAAGTCTTGAGAGGATGGACAGAAGCCGAAGAATTGCCCGAAGTCCTAACTTTAACGGGAAGGGGACTGCAAGCGAGCCCTGGAGGGTGAGCGGTCCAAGTGTGTGGAGCCTGAGCTGGTGCGCGAGTCCGAGGCCCGGTTCAGGGATCTGGACCCGGCCTTCTCCCGGTGTTTATGGGCCTTGGAGGTAGATTCACCTCTGAAGGCAGGGTCTCTATCCAAAGTTTTTAATCTGTCTTCTAACAGGAACCCCTGAAGTGTCTTCTGATGGCAGATCCTGGTGCAGCTGTTAAACTGCTGACAGAAGGAGCAGGCCTGGATGTCGTGCTCCAGGCCTAGGCACCGCAGATAGGCTGAATAAAGATCCTTTAAAGGGATCTGTTTGCCGCAGGCACACTTGGAGGGGTGTCCTTCTGAGGAAGGAGCAGGAGATGCCAACATTTAGATAAATAAATGCTGGAGATGCAAGTCATCGTTCGCTGAAAAGGGCGTCCGTGAGGCCGATGCTGGCGAGTTGATGGCGGGAAAAGAACTGGGGATTCTGGGGGACAGACCCCTTTTGTATGATGCCTGATGTCAGGGGCGGTCCCCGCTGGACACTGCTAGCTAGAAAATTTCCGTGGGGTCCTGGCACCTGCTGGCTTCAGTTCTAATGGTGTAACCTGCTGCAAGAGCTGTTTCTCGAAGTAAGATCTACTGTTATGGTAAGTTGTTATGTAACTGTTCTATCTTCTTCGGCGATATCTCAGTCATCTGATCCCACAGATAGAACGAGTCCCAAGCAGTTACAAATGCACAGAAACAGTCTGGGAGGAAGGCCCTTCCTAAACGTAAGACAGGAGGCCCTGCAGCTCAGCTCTGCCAAAACCTGCATGGGCTCTTGAGGCAATGTCCAGACTGTAGGGCTTGGTGAAGGTATGGCCGGTACTCCAGGTGGTAGCCGCACAAATGTCGGCAGGCCAAGACCCCCTCGGAAACAAGCCACAGAGGTAGCCATTCCTCTTGTGGAATGAGCCTTCACTGCTCCTATTGTAGCAGACCACAATGCAATTTGCCAACCATTTAGACAAACGTTGTTTAGAAACCCGAACACCCCCTCTACATGGG
Source organism: Neoceratodus forsteri (assembly GCA_016271365.2). Classification (NCBI taxonomy): domain Eukaryota; kingdom Metazoa; phylum Chordata; order Ceratodontiformes; family Ceratodontidae; genus Neoceratodus; species Neoceratodus forsteri. The sequence goes on from CM028130.1 coordinate 487,519,441, forward strand.
GCGAAAGTAACAAAAAGCTGCTCAACTTTCTGCATTCCTTAGTCCGGAGCAGGCAGTACTTCAAAGATCTGTGCACATCTAACGGTATGGAGCAGTGTTTCCCCTGGGTTGGCACGCTCAGGAAAATAAACAGGAAGGTGGATAGATGGGTTCAGTGTAAACTCAGACACCACCTTAGGGAGAAAGAAAAAAATTACTCACCTTAGTAATTGTGCTTCTTCTAATGGAGTCTTGCTGTATTCTGACATTATGCAGTTAGCCCCAACACTTGAACTGCTCCGGAGAGGAAAGAGCTAACTCTATGCCAGAACATAGAAAGTTGAGCTTGAGCTCGGTTCAAACCTCTGTCTGCTGCACATTGAAGTGTAACAGTCTGATTCTTATGAGCTAACACTTAGGAACTACCCCCACTATGTGGAAATTGTAAAATTTTTGCTAGCCAAAAAGGCAACCAAATATATTTTGGATCCCCAAAAGTCTCAAGTCGAGAAATCCAAAACAAAAACTAGGTAGTGAACAAACGATTATCAAATAATAACCATAACCCACTTCCCCTAATTAAAAAGGGAGAGTGCCAAGTACACCCCTGAGGTGCAACACTGTGCCCACCATCCCACTTCCCAAAAACCAGGTTATGAGAGGGGAGGCAGGGAGGGAGGTCAGAATATAGCAAGGCTCCATTAGAAGAAACACAATTACTAAGGTGAGTAATTTTTTCTTCAAACAACATGAAGTCTTGCTGTATTCTGACATTATGCAGACTACCAAGCAATACCTCCATGGAGGAGGGATTTGAACCTATTTTGGGAACAGGATCTGCAGTACTGCTGTACCAAACCGATCATCACTCCTAGCCTGGACATCCGGAGAATAATGCTTGGTGAAAGTATGGACTGTTTTCCAGGTGGCTGCTTTGCATATCTCTAGTAAGGGTCTATCTCTGGAGGCAGCCAAAGAAGCAGCTGTACCTCTAGTCGAATGAGCCCTCAGACTTGAGGGGGACTCTTTGCCTAGCTTTTCATTGCAGAATTGTATACAAAAGACAATCCACCTGGCAATACTTCTCTTAGTAGCAGGTTTGCCCTGACCCACTTCTCCATAAGTGAGAAACAACTGGAGGGAGACAAACCTAATAACCCTAGTATGCTCAATGTAGTAGCTAAGAGCCCTGTTAACATCCAAACTGTGTAATCTTCTCTCTCCTGAAGAAGAATTATCAGTGAAGAATACAGGAAGAGACACGGACTGGTTCAGATGAAAATCTGAAACCACCTTGGGTAAGAACCTCATGTTGGTTCTAAGGACCACCTTATCTCTATGGAATGAGATAAAATCACGCTCCACTGACACAGCTTGCAATTCACTGATATGCCTGGCAGAGGTAATAGCTACCAGGAACACAGTTTTCCAAGTCAAGTACTTACGCTCTGCTGAAGACAAAGGCTCAAAAGGGGTTTGTATAAGCTGAGCAATGCAAACATTACGATCCCAAGCAGGAGTAGGATCCCTGAAGGGGGGACTGGTATAAAGCAATCCTTTGAAAAAGTTACAGAAAACAGGGTGAGATGCCAGTGAGGAGGGCTTTCCCACTGACAGAAAAGCAGAAACAGCTGACAAGTGTACTGAGAGGGTAGATGGTCTGAGGCCTAGGCCATTAAGATGAACCATGTAATCCAGAACTGTAGACAAGTCATTAGTATCTGGGGATATATGCTTCTTGGAACATCAAATGCTGAATCTTTTCCATTTGGAGTTATGTTTTTCTGGTGGCAGATTTTCGAGAAGCTTTGAGAATGTCCAGAACCCCCTGAGACAGATGCAAATTTGCATATTCCAACTCTTCAAGAGCCATGCCTTGAGATTGAGAGACCGAAGGTCGGGGTACCAGATCCTCCCGAGAGGAGGTGAACAGGTTGTGATACCTGGGAAGAGATAGGGGCGGATGGACTACTAGGGACAGCAACAGGGGATACCAAGGCTGCCTGGCCCAATCTGGAGCAATTAGGATAACTTTGCAAGATAGTGACCTTATCTTGAACAGTAGAGGAAAAGGAGGGAAGGCGTACAGAAATTTCCCTTCTCCCTTCCCAATCCAGAATCAGAGCATCCGGAGAGACTGAATCCAAGACTGGGGGTCTACAAGAGAAGAGGGGAAACTGATGATGGACTAGGGCTGCAAAGACATCTATCTCTGGAATGCCTCACCATGAAAAAAAATCACTTTTAACACTAAGGGATCCAGGGACCATTCGTGATGGCCCTGGGAAATCCTGCTCAATGCATCTGCTAGCACACTGTCCTTCCCTGGGAGGTGGACTGCTACCAGAGAGGTCTGTAGGGAATAAGCCAGGGACCACAATTTCATGGCTTCTGTGCACAAGGCCATAGACAGAGTGCCTCCATGCTTGCTGATGTACCACATGGTGGTGGTGTTATCTGTCCTGACCTGAACCACCTTGTTCTGTACAGACTCCAAGAAGGCTTGCAGAGCCAGGTACACTGTCGTGAGCTCCAGAAGACTGAAGTGGAGAAGAGACTCCTGAGTGGACCACACTCCATGAGCTGTGAGAGCTCCCAGGTGAGCTCCCCAACCCAGGAGAGAAGCATCCGTGGTTAGAACCACAGAATGAGACTGCGGTGATGAATGGGACTCCTTGTCTGAGGTTGTCCTGATCCAGCCACCATTGGAGAGCCTGGATCAGGGTCGGAGTCACAGGAATAAGCTTGGTTAGAGGATCTTTTTTCTGAGAACAAAAAGCCCTCAAATGGAACTGGATGTCCCTCATCTGAAATCTGGCCCGTTGGACCACTACAGTGGAAGCTGCTATGTGGCCCATAAGTTGAAGGAAATGCCTTGCTGGTAGAGACACCAGAAGGTGGAAAGAGGAAGCCAGCTCTATAATGGCCCTTACCTTGTCAGAGGTAGAAATGCTCTTGCCTTGACAGTGTCCAATTCTACCCCATAAAGGTTGATAGTTGTACTGGCTCGAGAAAGTACAGTTACGTAAGAACTTACCGTAACAGTAGATCTTCGAGAACAGCTCTTGCAGCAGGTTACACCATTAGGACTGAAGCCGGCAGGCGCCAGAACCCCACGGAAAATTTCTAGCTAGCTATCTTCAGCGGGGACCGCCCCCGACGTCGGTCCCGCCTCCGACGTCAGGCGTGGTACATAAGGGGTCGGTCCCGCCAGAATCCCCAGTTCTCCTGCCGGAGACTCCCGGCCGCAGGATGACATCAGAAGGGGAGACCAAGTATCCGCCGTCAGAAGGCAATAAAGGAGAAAATCTCAACCAAAGCGTTTCTTTCTTTTCCTCCGTTTCAATCATCCATGACATATTGCTTCTGCTTTAACCTTTCATTTGTTGTTTTTTTTTTTTAAGCAGGCGTACCTCCTCTAAGGGGAAGGAGGCGGAAGGTACCTGCTGCAAGCTGTTCTCGAAGATCTACTGTTCGGTAAGGTTCTTACATAACTGTACTATCTTACTTGAGATACAGCTCTTGCAGCAGGTTACACATTAGACTGAGTCCCAAGCAGTAACGCTGCCAGAAGATCCGGAGGAGGCATAGAGACAAGAGAAAAATAACCAAGTCCTGACTCAGGACAAGAGACCTTGCAACACCACTAGGCTGAAACGGCTCTACGCCTAGAGGCTATGTCAGACTGTAATGCCTGATAAAGGTATGTACAGAGCTCCAAGTAGCAACAGCGCAAATAGCTGAAATAGAGACATTTCTGGCGCTGCAAAAGAATGGCCACACTCTGGTAGAATGACCCGGATAGAACCCGGGAGGTTTTGTTTAATCTGGTAGCAGTCACGAGATACACTGGACAAGCCAGCGTGACAAGGGTCTGCTTGGACACGGTTGGCCTTCCATTCTCTGAGAAAAGAGGCGAAAAGCTGGTCAGAAGCCCACAAGGGTTTAGTTCTGTTAAGGTAATACCTCAGGCTGCGGTGAACATCCAGGGTATGAACAAAGCCTCTCCTCTGTTGGAGTAATGGAAGTAGACGGAAGGTCAATATCCTGATTTAAAGTAAGTGTCAGAAACCACCTTAGGCAAAAACTTTGGGTTAGTCCGTGAGATACTCTGTCGGTGGAAAACCAAATAAGGCTCTTTAACATGAGGCATGAAGCTCAGAAATCCTTCTGGCTGAAGTAGCAGGCAACTAAAAATAACAACATCTTCCCGACGAAAGCGTAGCTGCAATCCGGCAGGCTCAAAGGAGGGAGGCGTAAGTTGTTCAGGACAAAGTAGATCACCGGAGGCACAGGGTCCCTAATGGGAGGCCTAAGGTGCAACACTCCTCAAGAAACTCCTGAGAAGTGTCAAGCTGAGCAATAGTACAGTGCCCACGGAAGATGGTAGGCGAAATAGCACAAGGTGCACCTTAATAGAAGGTAGGCTGGCCAGAATTGAAAAGAGAAGGGGTAGTCTAGAACCACTCCAACAGAGACAACCTAAGGGAAAGGTCACGAGCCCGTGACCATGAACAACAGCGCCACTTCATGGCGTAGTAGCATGTGTTGCCGGCTTTCTGGCTGGGGAGAATCTCAGCAACCTCTTTGCGAGACCCGTGGCGCCAAATGGCTATGTCTCTAGGAGCCATGCATGCAGGTTCAAAAGCGGAGATCCGGATGAAGCAATGAACCTCTCTCCTGAGACAGTAGGTGGGAGTTGAGCGGCAACGGGAGCAGGGGTTCCCAAGATAACTGTGCCAGCAAGGGGAACCAAATCTGTCTGGGCCAAAACGGGGCCACCAGAATCATTCTTGCATGCTCCCTGCGCAGCTTGAGAAGAACTCTCTGGATCAACGGGAAAGGAGGGAAGGCATAAAGGAATCTGTTCACCCAGGAGAGGGACAACGCGTCTCGCCAGAAAACACCAGCCCTGGATCTAGCGAGCAAAAATTGGGCAGTTTTGCGTTGGATGGGGATGCGAACAAGTCCAGTTCTGGGTTCCCCATCGAAGGAACAGATCTTCTGCCACCTCCTGAAGAAGTTCCCACTCATGGACTCCTGGCCTGGGGGGCGACTCAGGTGAGTCTCGCGATCGTGTTGTCCACTCCGGGAACATGTACAGCGATCGGGTTTGCGCCGTCGATTACTGAATCCCACACCTCATGGCCCGGTGCAAAGGGTAAGAGTGTCGCCTCCTTGTTTGTTGAGGTAATACATCACCGCCGTGTTGTCCGTCTGAAGCAGGATCGTGCACAGGCGGGATCATGGACTGAAAGGCCTGGAGTGCATAGAGGACTGCCCTCATCTCTAGGACATTGATATGGAGATGAGCCTCCAACGGGGTCCATATACCCTGAGACCTCACCCCGTCTAGGTGTGCTCCCCAACCGAGACCCGAAGCATCCGTGGTGAGGGTTATCTCTGGGGACGGCGCTGCAAGCGGGACTCTTGGAGAGTGACCGGGGCTAACCACCATTGCCAGTCTTGAACCACGGTTTCGTGATCCTGACTGGATGCTGCAAATGGTCTTGCCTCTGATCCCATTGCGCTGAGCATCCACTGCGTTATTCGCATGTGGAGTCGCGCGAGAGGGACAGTAGGAATGGCCGCAGCCATGTGTCCGAGCAGACGAAGGACCGACCTGGCTGGTACGATCTGGTTCGTCGATAAGTCCCCTATGAGGGACCTTATGCGTTCCGCCCTGTCGGCTGGAAGAAAAGCTCTTCCCTGGATCGTGTCCAGCACTGCTCCTATGAACTGCAGGTTTTGCGACGGTACCAAGACGGACTTCTCTCGATTTATAAGAATGCCCAGCGATCCAAATAGGTCTTGGGTGTCCTGGATCGCGAGCAGAAGCGCCTGCTGGAGGCAGCCATGAGAAGCCAATCGTCAGTGCAGAACACATAGTGGCCCTTTCTCCTTAGAGGCTGCCACAACTGCCATACATTTGGTAAAGACCCTTGGTGCGGATGACAGTCCGAAGGAGAGCCGGAACTGGAAGTGGTGGCCTAGAAACTCGAGCGCAGGAACCTCTGATGCGCTTGAGCTATGGGGATATGCAGGTAGGCGTCCTGCATGTCTAAGGACGCTAAATAGGCGCCCTGCTTTAGCATGGGGATCAGGCCCGGGAGGGTCACCATGCGGAATCTTTTGTATGTGACAGACATGTTGAGGTCGCTCAGGTCCAGAACTGGACGGAGGTCCCCTGTTTTCTTGGGAACCAGGAAGAAGTGAGAGTAATACCCTAGTCCTCTCTGGTTTCCCGGGACGTACTCTACTGCCCCCTTGTTCAGGAGCGTGAGTATTTCTTGCCAGATTAAGGCGCCGTGCTGACCCGAATACCGGGAGAGCAGAGGAGGCCTCGGGGTGGCTTTTCACGAACTCAAAAAGTGGCCAATGCTGACCAACTGAAGAACCCACCTGTCGGTGGTGATTGCCTGCCATCCCGGCAGGAAGTTACTGTCGACCCCGACCATAACATCCCGTTGATCCCGAGGCGGGGCGGAAAGGAGTCATGCTGTGGCGGCAGGCGGGCCCGCTGGCTGGGTCGCTCTAGAATACGTTGACCTCTGCTAGCGGGCTGCTTCCCTGGGTTCTCGCGAAACCAGAACCCCTCTGTTGTGTGGCGGGGCGAGGTTGTTGCCTCTGTGTCCGCCCGCAAGCTGACAGTGCCTCTGAGAAAGGACCCAGGCCTAGGCGGTACATTGCCTGGACCGACCTCACTGCCTTTCCAGCCTCTTGCAGTTTGGTAATAATTTTTCATGGGATTAAAACAACACATCTCCCTCAAAGGCGTCCATAATGTTCTTCTGGACGTCTGGGGTCAAGCCCGGAACACGGGCCAAGAGTGTCTCAGAGACAAACGCCTGAAGCTGCTGCTCTGGCCCGATGAGTCCAGCGGAATCATACGGCTCTAAACCGCAGGTCTCCCGTCTGAACCCGTGCGGAGGAGCTGGAGCATCTCCTCCTTCTGACCACCTTCAGGAAGCTTCTCAGCTGCCTCCAGACCCTGTTCCCACAGTGCGTTCTGGAATTGAATCATGTGGGTCAGATAGTTCAGGGATCTGATGGCGCAGGTCGCCGAAGCGTACGTGCGCCTGCCCAGAGAGTCCAACTGCTTGGATTCTGGATCCGGTGGTAGGGTGCTCAAATGCTGCGGCCTTTGGGACCGGTCATGTGAGGCTGTTATGACCAGAGAATCGGCCAGAGGTTGGTGCGTCAAATACTGGTCCTCCCTAGGGGCCTTGTATAGACGGTCAGCTTTCTTCGGCACTGCCGGTAGCGAATGTGGACGCTTCCACGCGGCCTTGGTGACGTCCACAAAAGTGTCCACCAAGGGTGGCACCACCACAGGCTTGTGGTCCTTCTGCGAAGATACTTAGCCAGGCGCAATCTTTCGAGGTCTAACTCCTCAGATTCCCACCCACGTTCTCCTGGATATGGCGCATGATATCCATGAGCGAGGGTCATCGAAGAGACCGTGGAGTCTCACATGGGTCGGAGAAGGGACTGAGATTGGAGATGGAGATCTGGAAGTGGAATACACAGATCCCTCGTCCTCCGTCGGCCAGCGACGTCGGCGTCTCCTGGATCTCTTTGGGCTGGGTGATCCGGAGACAAGGATCTAGGGAGGTCTCCTCTTGCACTTGAGCCCTAGGAGGATCTGGACTCCCTGTGGACAGTAGGCGGCCAGCCGACCCCGGCGAAGGGGCGGAGCGGAGGAGGAGAGGCGGTGGGCGCCACGTCCTTCTTGATGGTGTCCCACCAGTATGTAAAGAGATCCTTTACATCCGCAATAGATAATCCCAACGCCGGCTCAGACGTCGAGGGTCGGACGTCAGGTCCCGGCGACGGCTCCACAGGGACCTCTGGCGGCGGCGAGGGAGCCCTGGGAGACTGCACGAGGCCGGGATCGCCCGTCTGGTCTTCGGGCTGTGTCGAGTCTTCCTCCGTAAGGGACTCCTGCCCGACGACGGTCGGAGACGCAGGAGCCCTCTTCTCAGGCGCCGTGGACGTTGGTCCCCTGCGATGTCCGATGGGTAGATTTGACCGGCGGCGGTCTGACAGCCGGCGATAGCTCCGAGGCGGTGGACGACGGCGGCGAGTCGAGCGGCGTCGGTCTGCGGCCTCTTCAGGGGTAAGCTCCAGGGTCTTCCTCGGCGGCACTGAAGAGGACCAGACGTTGGGTACCGACGAGCGGGAGCCCGACTTGTGGCGATGGTGATGATGCTCCCCGGACTTCGCCCCGGCCTTAGGGGTGGAGAACGACGACGGCCTGGCGGTAGGGGCCTGAGAAGATCGAGAAACGGCCACCGCAGCTGGGGGGAAGGAAGAGGCCCTGGACAGGGACCGGTCCGACTTCGATCCAGAGCTGCGGGACTCGGAGGCCCGAGTCGGAGACCTGGAAGGGTCCTTCTCCCTTCTCTTCTTTTCAGCGTGCTTGTGAGAAGATTCCCCTTTAGAGGACATGGCTCTAAGTTTTTCTTCCAGGAGGAACGCCTGCAGAGCCTTCTGTCGCCGGATCCTGGTGCGGCTGTTAAATCCCTGGCAGAGGGAACAGGCCTGGGTGTCGTGCTCTGGGCCCAGGCACGAGCATGAAACCATGTGAGGGTCCTTAAGGGGATCTGTTTTCCACAAGCACATGAGACATGCCTGGAGTCGGTGAGGACATCAGAGAAGAAAATCTTGAAAGAAGCAATTTCCCGTGGAAGTACAGCAACCACAGCGTCGCTAGACTGAGACTGAAGGGTCGAGGCATGCAAGTTCGACGGCGGGAAAGAACTAGGGATTCTGGCGGGACCGGCCCCTTATGTACCACGCCTGACGTCGGAGGCGGGACCGACGTCGGGGGCAGTCCGGTGAAGATAGTTAGCTAGAAATTTTCCGTGGGGTCCTGGCGCCTGCCGGCTTCAGTCCTAATGGTGTAACCTGCTGCAAGAGCTGTATCTCGAAGTAAGATCTGATTTGGGAAGACTGAGAAGAAATCCTAGAGAAGTGAGCACTTCTTGGGTCACTTGTAAATCCGACTTTACCTGGTCTGGAGACTGACCCACTATGAGCCAGTCGTCCAGGTATGGGAATATGGAAATTTGTTAATTTATTTTTTATTGGGTTTTTTTCTTTACTTTTACATCAGGAGACATTTTACAAACAGAAGATTTTCTATGATTACTTCAGATTTGTTATTATACAAGAAAGCAGTGCATATATTTCCTTTACATTGGTTATACATTGAGACCAAAACCGAACTTTCCTTATCTAATACAGAGTCGGGCCTGTCCATGCCCCCACTCACTTCTCTTTTCCCCTCTCGAAGACGTACTCCCTAAAGGCAGAAATCGGGGTCAATTCTTGCCTGATTGACTGACCATCTCCGCCATAGGGCGGCAAAACCATCTATTTGATTATGTAGTTTCATTGTGATGTTTTCCATCTGATATATATCATACACAATTTGTCTCCAATCTTGTATACTTAGTACAGCTTTCGTCATCCATTTCCTTGTCAAAGATTTTTTTGCCGCCAACAACAGAATGGGAAGCAGGGTCTTTGTCCAAGGGTGGGGAGCGATCCGGGTAGACAGCCATAAGCACCATCTCAGCCGTAAGCTCGACTTGTTCATCTAGGCCCTCACTAATTTTGTTTTGTATATTTAGCCAGAAAGGCATTAAATGCGGGCACAGCCACATTATATGTGCGAAGTCAGCTAATTCTGCTCCACACTCCCTCCAACAAACCCCATATTCTCTTGGAAGATATCTGATCTACACTTCCAGGAGTATTCCCTCCACACATGTGATCTGGTGATTTTGACCACTCTCAGAGATGAAGAGGACCATTCTTCGTTAGACACAGCTATGTCCAAGTCCTTATTCCAACTTTCTAAGATTGAGTTTGTTGATTCTTTTGATTGGTCTCGCATCATTTTGTATAAGTTACCAATTAAATGGTTCCAGTGTTGCCCCCCCGAGAGAGGTCAATGAATAGTTTTAGGAGAGGAGGAAGGGGAAACTTCAATTTGACCTGGATAATTCTATTACACAGAAGGTGATTTCTAATTTAGAAATATCTGAATTGGCCAACATTTGGGAGATTAAATTTTGATTTTAAGTCTTCAAATGGTAAGATTCCATTTGGACCCAAGAACTGGAATACCTGCTCCAGTCCCAATCTGTGCCAGCGGGAGAAAGCTAAGTCGCTGTGGGACGGGGCAAAGAGCTCATCTTCTGAAATTAATTTACAATATTCGTAAATTAATTGAAATGGCACCTTTTCACGCATTTTAAACCATATTTGTAAGACCTGTGAAGTAATGACTGAAGTCTTTTAGAGGAGGGGTTCTCCCTGAGGAAGAAAAAATTATTTTTTTAATATCATACATGTCGTTCAGATGAAATTCTAGCCTCTTCCACTGGGAATCGAACTGGTCCGAGAGCCAAAGTAGAAGAATTTTTAAGAAGGCGGTCTCGGCATATTTTGTAAGGTCCGGCAGATTAGTTCCACCCCGAGCTAGTGATAGTTTTAATATAGAAAGGCGAATTTGTGGTTTCTGTTTGTTCCATATGAACTTTGATATCATGTTGTCCCAAGACTTGAAAAAATAGTGAGATGGGAAGTATGGTATGTTTTGGAATAAGTACAGTAGGCGAGGTAGAACGTTCATCCTAATGGTTTCTATTAGTTGAAATAAGGATAATGGGAGATGGATCCATTTGTCCAAGTCTTTATTGATTTCTACAGAAATGGGCTCGTAGTTGATTAATTCAATTAAGTGAAGGTTGTAAGGGATGTGTATTCCTAGGCATTTTATTTTGGTTGAGTGCCATTTAATTGTAAGACTTCGTTTTAAAGTAATTGGGGTAATATAGTTATATAAAAGGACCTTTGTTTTTGTTGCATTTAATTTAAAGCCGGCTAACTCTTCAAATCAGGTCAGTATTCTCCATGTCTCTGTAATCAATTCCGTAGGGGATAAGAGGGAAAGGAGTATGTCGTCTGTGAAAAGACTTATCTTGTTTTCAGTCTACTGCATTGGTATGTCCTCTACGTTTCTCGATTTTCTGATTGCGCTAGCTAGTGGTTCAAGATATAATACGAACAATAGAGGGGAGAGAGGGCATCCCTGCCTTGTGCCCTGGCCTATTGAGATCGAGGAGGATAGTCCCCCATTTATCCTAATGTAGGCTTTTGACGAGGAATATATTTAGGTCAACCAACGCAGCAGTGATTCAGGGAAACCAAATGTTTTTAATGTATCCCATAGAAAGGGCCAATATACCTTGTCGAATGCCTTTTCGGCGTCAAGGCTTAAAACGGCAGATGGACTCTTCCGTGTTTGGATGTATTCCATAAGTATTAATGTTTTTCTAATATTATCTATTGTTGACCTATTTTTTATAAACCCGGCTTGGTCCGGGTGTATTATCGTTGGGAGGATTTTTTCTAATCTTTTGGCCCAGATGGCCATAAAAGTCTTGTAGTCCGAGTTTAGTATTGAAATCAGTCGGTAGGCAGAAGGGTCTAATTCATTTACGTTGGGTTTTGGAAAAGCTGCGATTGTAGTATAGTCCCATGATTGGGAGTGCTTGTCAATGGCCATTTCTCTGAACAACTTGAGAAGTCTTGGTGTTAATTCTTTGTTAAAAATGTTATACCATTCATTGAGAGATCAGTCAGGTCTGGGGCAACAACCCGAGGATTGCTTAGTGACCGCCATCTCTATTTCTTCAATTGTTATAGGGGCTTGTAGTTTCTGGGCTTGTGCTGCTGTAATTTTTAGTAGCTGAGATAGAAATGTCTGTCTATCCTCTTGGGAAGAGGTGTTGTGTGTTGTGTAAAGATGTTGGTAATAGTCAGCAAAAAAGTTTGTCTTATATCTTCTTCTTTACGGGTTACCCTACCGGTTTGAGGATGTTTAATTTTTAGTATTGTTACTGCGTTTTTCCTTGCTCTCAGTTTTTGCGCCAGTCTGCGGGTGCCCCCAGATCCTCCCTCGTAATTTGTTTGTTTTAAGCATATAAGGCACATTTGAATTTTTTCATCCATGATTTTTTGGAGTGCTGATTTAGTTGCTCTGATTTTGACTTGCATTTCCTTATCCCCTTCTCTATAAAGTAGTTGAAGAGTTTGTAGGGTCTTGGTAAGATCCTGATATTTCCTTTCTCTTTCTTTTTTTTCCTTTGAGGTGTAAACAATGATCTCACCTCTAATGGTGGTCTTCATTGCGTCCCATAATATAGCTTCAGAAATGGCTGATGATGCGTTTTCTTCAAAGAATTGTGGGATTCTTTTTCTGATTTGGTCAGTAAATTCTCTGTCCTTTAGGAGATAGGGGTTAAGTCTCCAAAGAGGTTTTTGTTTTACCCATATCCACTTTTAACAAGAGGGTGTGGTCAGATATTATTTTGGGCAAATTGTTATGTCTCGCACTGAGGAGAAGTGTTCACAAGAGATAAAAAAATAATCTAGTCTAGAATAGGAATTAAATCTTCCCAATGGTATGTATAACCGGGGTCTGAGGGAAAAAACTTCCTCCAGATGTCAACTAGGCCGAGGTTTTCAAGTTGTATTTTGAAGAACTTTGCTGGAGAAGATTGGCAGTAGACTTTAGGATTAGATGAGTCTAGGTTTGGGGTTAGTGTCATGTTTAAGTCTCCTGCCATTATTAATTGCCCCTTGTGTAGGTCTATTATTTTATTTAGGATTTGCCGTATTGGAGGCGATTTGGTCTGCAGTGGTAGATATATGTTTGCTAGGGTAACTTCTTGATTGTATAGGTAGCCTTGTATTATGATACAACGTCCTAGTCTATCAGATTGTATATTGTTTATTTTGAATTGAGTGGTTGATGGGATCAATATTGCTACTCCCCTTTTGCGTCCGGGCGGGTGAGATGAAGAGTGAATGGCATAACGGCTCCCCCATTTTAGTTTCTGATGCTCGGTATCTGAAAGATGGGATTCTTGTATAAATATAACGTCTGCCTTCTGTTTATTTAAGTGTTGCATTACTCTAATCTTTCGATGGGGTTATTAAGGCCGTTCACATTTATTGAGTATATTTTCACCGGTTGGGAAGCCATTTAGATTTGCTGTTCCTTACTTTGTTTTCAAGTATTTTAAGTGTGTTATTGATTTATTTCATTTTGGTTTTTTTTTTAACTTTCTCTTTTTATCCTCCTGGTCGCCCTTGCCACTCTACTCCTTCGGGCTAGCTCAATGCCCTCCAGTCCCTACTGAGTCTGCCCCTAGAGTGCCTTCTGGTGACTCCCTACCTGCCTCCTTCACCTTGCACAGTGGGGTCTGCCCGTAATTTGCGGACTGGGTGGCTGGAGGCGGCCGTCATCAGAGTGCAGCGGGTTGTTTTCCGTTTTCTGCCCTCCCTCCCTCCCACTGAGGGCCCGGCTCGGGCGGGCATCGTGCTACGCCGCCTGCCAAGTGCGGATGGCGTCCCTCCCCCGACTCCCTATGGGATGCTTCGCCAGTCTGGTGCTCCACCGACTCTCGCGGGCAAGGGGTGTTAAACACCCCGGTATCCCTCGAGGAGGAGAGCATCCGTGGGGCGCTCGATCCTCCTTCCCCTGCCGACCAGGCTGCGTTCCCGAACCGGGTCACGGCGTAGCGTGAGGTGTGGCGTCCAGCGCCTCAACCCTCAGCGCCACCGGGCCGGCTTATTTCGTTTTTATTATAAATTTTGGCCATTCAGATATTCTTCTTTGTTTATTTTTCAGATCAACCCGGACTGGATTCACCGGATTGCTCCTCCCGACTGCATGAAGGGTCTATTAATCATGATCAGTTCTTCCTGTGGACATCGATTAGATCTACGCCAACATAGTATTCTGAAGTTTCTGTAATAAAGCAGTACTTTGAAATTTTGTATCCTGTCTCCTGTGTCTCATTCCAGTTCTAGAACATGAACTAAGGTTAACTTTAGCGTAAACTATAGCTATATAGCCAACTATAAGTAAAAAGACTAACCAATTAACATTTAACATTCTAAAACGTCTTAACTTAATATAACTTTTCAGTATTTCCATTGTTGGGGTGGGAATAAGTTCCACCCTTCCACTGTCTCAAGCCAGTTCCCGGAGGGAATCAGCGTTGATCGAGGAACTCATTAGTAAGAGAATCCTCCAGGGGTACCAATCTGCACCCTTAAGGTTCACTAAAATGGGCAGCGAGGGCTCCCAAAGTTCCCTATGCAGTCAGGTCCCCTCTTCTCTCCAATACTGGGGAGGACTGGGGATACCCTGAAACCGATCCTTCGTTCCCCCAGGCCCTCCCCCCAAGCTTTTGAGGCCCAACCCACCATACCCCTCTCCTCCCCCTGACACTTCACCCCGCCTTCCCTTTGGAGGATTTTCTACTTGGAGAACCCGGCTGGCCGAAGGTGATGGGACTCCAAGAAAAATGGAGCCACTCCCCGCAGTGTTGTGCCCTGTAGGGAGAGGAGGCGGAGAGGAGGAGGAAGAAGAAAAAAAGGGGGAAGGGTTTTCCTCTCCCTCTCTTCCCCTCCGTTTCCCCATCTTTCCCTTCCCCCTCTCCTCCCTTTCACCTCCCTTCTCCCCACACGGGGGGGAGGTAGGAAGGGCATCTGTTACTCCCGTTAACCCCATCTGCCTCAAACGTCAGTCCGGGACTGGGGTAAGGGATCTCGCTGATGGTAACACTGTCACAGCATTCAAGTGAGCTCAATTCTTTGATCTATGGGAGCGACCCCCTGTGTTATACTTTGCCATGGTAGAAAGACCATGGTTGACTGATCCCGAGAGGGGGACTGGGGAGAGTTGTTTATGTGGAAAAGAGAAGAAGAAAAAAAGGGGAGAGAAGCCCCCTGCTCCTCCCATCCAGACATACAAGGATCCCCGCAGTTACACAAGAATCAATGTAAAGAAGAGTAAAAGCCGGGCAATTAAAGTTTATATTGGTAATTTTCAGTCCACAATGTTTTTCCTTGTCTCAGGACCCTTGGCTCTTCTGTTTTTCACCTTGGGCGCCCTATTTGAGGTGACATGACTTATCGAGAGGAGAGGAAACCTCAGGAGTCCCCCCATGACCCGAGCCTGGAGAACTCCCAAGGCCCAGGGAGGGAAAGAGTGAGGCGCCACCCCAGGGGGGAGCGCCCCGGCAGCTCTACTAAGCCGGGACCTGTTACCCCACTCAGCTAGGCGTGGAGCCCGCCATTGAGGAGGATTACGTTTCCCCCGTAGCAGCAAGGTAGAAGGAAATCATTTTACTAGTCATCCCTTTCTTAAGATGCTGGACTGGTGGGACGGAACCTAAGAGCAGGCATACCTTGGGAGCCCCACCCCAAGTCCCCCCCCCCTTCCTCCCCAAGAAAAAGCCTAAAGGGACTCACCCACCACCAGGACTTGTTACTGGTCCGCTGTTAGTGTAGGGTTTCTCAGAGACCGAATCTTCTGAAGCATCTCATCCAGACTCATGTTCGGTTGGTGTGGTTCATAGGGCAAGGATTGTCCTTGAAGCAAGGTCCTGGAGGAGCCGGGCTGATTCAACAGGCGTTCCTTGAGTACCCCTTTTTTAAACAGGTACTCCTTGGCTTCCAAAGCAGAAGAGTATGAGATGGGGCCTTCTGGCAAGAACACCGTAAGCTTGGCTGGGTAAAAGGTGCGAAATCTGATTTGTTGTGATCTTAAAATGGGAAACAGTGGAGCGTAGGCCCTTCTCTTCGGGTGAAGGGAGCGTAGTCATTGTCGATGATGATACGGTGATTTCCATACATTATTTTCCCTTTCTGCCAAGATTTTTTAAAGAGAAGTTCCTTGGTCTGGAAACTTTGCATCCTTACCACAAACGATCTGGGTCTGGCATCTTTAGCCTTTGGTTTAGGTCCCAGAGCCCTGTGGGCACGTTCAAAATCAAGGGGGTAATCCGGACCCAAGTCGAGAATGGATCTGAAGAATTGGTCTGCGAAGGCCAAAGGGTCAGAGCCTTCGTCGCCCTCTGGCAGGTAGAAGATTCTGAGATTTTTCCTTCGCCCTCTGTTCTCTGCGTCCTCCTGTCTGAGAGAGCAGTGCAACTGGGATTCCGCTAAAGAGAGAACTGCTGACTCCACAGCATTTATTTTTGTAGTGTTTTGAGATATTTGCTGATCTGCCTCATCAGCCAGAGTCTGCAGAGATCTCAAATCAGCCTTAACTTGGTTGAGAGAGTCCCTCATTTCTTCTCTGAATTCAGAAATGGCCCGAAGAATATTCTGTTCTGACGGAGGGGATGGTAGGGCAGGCAGAGCTGACTGGGTTTCATTACCCCTTCTTTTCCCTCCTTTGGTGGCCATTAAGGTGGGAGGAGGATGAACTGGGTTAGCTGGGGAGGCTGCAGGCAAATTTGAATTAACTATTGGGTCCACTGTAGGCAGAGTAACATTTTCCCTCCTCTGTAGATATGCCTGAGAGTGGGGAGAATCTGTTTTGCAGGGCAAGTTCCACAGGATGCAGCCACAGAGCTGCCAAGGGTTGTTATTATTTATATCCCCTTTTTTCCCTTTGTCTCCCCCTCCTGTTCTTCCTCCTTTGCTCCCCCTCCCTCCCTCTCTCTCTCTCTCTCAATTCTTTTCCCCCTTCCTCCTTATCCTTCTTCAATTCGTTGTGAGTTGTTATTGTTATATTTTTATTTTTATTACTTTAGTATGTGTAGGTCCTTTAGGCTACTGAAGACTGCATGAGGATACACTGGAGGGAGTCAGTTGCACTCAGAGGCTGATCCGTGCTGTTTTCTGCTCTTTATGCGCTTTCTTGGGCTACTCCACGGAACTGAAGCTCCACACGCGCGAGGAGGCTGCCCAAGGAACCCTGAGCTGGCGCCGGAGTGCAGCCGTGGAGGACCAGTTCGCAACCGCGAGGTCAGACTTTGCTGGGGGGCTCCCGGCTATTTAAATGCTACAGGGACTGTGGGAGGAATCGTGAGATCGAGAAAGCTGGAAAGTACCACAGCCAGATTTGGAGGCACGAGGAGGAGAAGAGGGCAAGCCGGGTGCTGCGGTGTGGAGCATCCGTGCAGCGCGTAGCAGGCGATCGCGACTGTTGGGGCCTAACAATTAATGCCCTTCTTCCACGCAGCCATGGAGAGCTACGGAGGGAGCTCCGGTTTTTGTTTATGTGCCGCCTGGGTCCGTGAGCGATGCGGTTTCGGAGGCTGCAAGGGTCTCTCCTCTGATTCAGTAAGTGATCCTGTTCCTGTTTGGCTTGTTGTTTTGAGGTAAGAGACCGTTTTAATTTTATTATTTAGGGAGCCACCGCGTAGTGCTGCTCACCGCGCCATTTCCGGAACCGGAAGTCAATATGGAGATGTTTTGTCTCTTTAGAAAGGCCACTACTACTGCTAGGCACTTTGTAAACACCCTTGGAGCTGATGTTAGGCCGAAGGGCATTGCTTTGAACTGGTAATGGCCTGAAGGCAGTTCGCACCAGAGGTACTTTCTGTGGGAGCACCTGATGGGAATGTGAAAGTAGGCATTCTTTAGGTCCAGGGAGGCTAGCCAGTCCCCTGGCCTTAGAGAGGGAAGAATTATTCCCAGAGTCACCATTTTGAATTTTGGCTTTAGTAGGTGCTTGTTTAGGCATCTTAAGTCTAGGATGGGCCGCCACTCCCCTGTTTTTTTCAGGGTAAAGAAGTATCTGGAATACAGACCTTTGCCCCTGTGAAGTGTAGGAACTTTCTCTATGGCTCCGAGAGCCAGCAGAGATGAAATCTCTGCCTCTAGGGCAATGGTTTCAGAGATGTTTGCAGGTGGAAAGGACCTGACCCTCAGCTTTGGAAACTCTTTGAAGCCGAGGGCCAGTCCCTGGCTTACCACTTCCAGGACCCACCTGTCTGAGGTAACAGACTTCCAGTCCTGGAAGTAGTAAGCCAGCCTGCCTCCTACAGGAACTGAGGAGTCAACCTGGGCTGACACCTCAGGGTGTCTGTTTGGCAGGAGCCTTAGGCTGAGAGGAGGATGCAGCCCTGCTCATCCCCCTTCTGCCTCTCCCTCTGAAGAACCCCCTCTGGAGAAAAGGAGAGGAGGCCTGTGCCTGATAGTAAGGCCTATGAAAAGGCCTGTCCCTGCCCCTAGCCTGCTGCTTCTGAGGAGTTGCCTGCCTTTCCTTGGCCTGTGCACTCCTGTAAGTGGTCCTGTACTCATCCATCTTTTTCATATAATTCTCTGTCTGCTCCCCAAACAGAGAATTCTCAACAACAGGAAAATCCATGACCTTAGCCTGGGTGTCCTGCGATAGGCTAGTACATCTGGGCCAAGCCAGCCTCCTTAGAGCCACAGATGTAGCCATGACTCTTGATGACATCACTGGAGTCCACAGCAGCATGAAACTGAATTTTTGATGCCTCAATCCGATCAGCAGCCACCTCCTCCAGCTCCTTGGCAAGCTGGGGGGAGGCCTGTTTAGCCAGTTCCAGAACAGTGTCCTATCTGGACTTCTGGTACCTGGCTATGTAGGCCATATAATTAGCCTGTTTGAGTCCCAAGGAAGATGCCATGAACTGCTTCTTTGCCATGGCATCCAGCTTCCTGGAGTCTTTATCCAGGGTGTGTGAAGCCAAGGGTATGTCAGCCTTTTCATAGGCTGCAGCCTGCACAATCCCAACATGGCTGCATTGCTACAAGTACTCCATACCTGGGCCTGACAACATATACCTCTTGTCCACAGGAGGTAAAGAATTTGGAGTCTTAAGTAACTTATGTGTCTGTTTCCCAGAATTTGTGAAGGGGAAAAGACAATCTCTTGGACTCTGGGATGTCCATCATCTCCACTTGGTCAGGCTCCTTTTGCTCCATGACAGCTTCATCCAAAGGGAGCTGGAGGGTTTCTGCCACTTTCCTGTAAAACAAAGTGGGAAGGGGACTCAGAAAGCCTAGGAGGGGAAACACCAGAAGGTCTGTCTGGGGAGATGTCCCCCTCCTCCTCCTTCCCCCTCCAAATCCAGTTCATAATAGTCTTCAGGGGAGTAATCCTGAACCGGAGGAACCGACCGAACGAAATGCCTGTCCGAAGGCGTCGGATCAGCTGGAACCAAACGGAGCGATTCCACTATGCTAATCGCCCTGGCAATTTCCTCGGTGGTTGGACAATGCGGTTCTGGATCTGAACCAACAGATTTTTCTTTTCTTTTTCTTTTTGCCGGAACCGACCCCTCAGGATCGGCTCTCCGTTTGCCCAAGGGAGTCTCGCCCAGGTCAGTGAGCACTCCCTCAGGTTCGGTCGGAACCGAACCAGGCTGGCCATCCGGGTCAGCGGATGTCTCGGCCTCCTTTTCCCTAAGCCTGCCCAATCTTTTATCCAGGGTGGCTTGAAGGAAATTCTTACATATTTGGCAGTCTAACTCTAGGTGGCCAAAACCCAGACAATAAACACAGGTGGTGTGGGGATCAGCCTTAACAAAGGTCTCCCCACACTCACTGCAGTGTTGAAACCTAGTGGGCCCAGTTTTTCTCTTGGGTTTCTCAGATGAAGCCATCCCATCACTTACCCTTTTTATGGCAACAGCCAGGCAAGACCCCCTTATCGGTCCCTAACCGTGTTACGGGTTACGTGATTAAAAAAAACGATGAAACATATTGTTGTTTAGAACCGACAAGGACCGGTACCTCACATTAAAATCAACTAAAAGAAAAAAAATACAGATGAATACAAATACAGACTACCGGTTCAGCCGAACCGGTTGAAAAACAGTTTTTTTACAACTTCCACACAATTTTCAGAACTAGTCCACTATCTATGTACTTACTGTACCGCAGACAAAGATCTGATTTGAAATAGCAAAAAAAATACCAGAATAACCGATGTTTTAAACCGGACCGAACCATTAGCTAAGGAGAAATCTCCAGAGCGACTGTTCAGTTAGGCGGAGTAAAGAATCTGACGGTTACATTTCAAAGTGCAGCAGACAGAGGTTTGAACCAAGCTTGAGCTCAACATTCTATGCTCTGGCATAGAGTTAACTCTTTCCTCTTTGGAGCAGTTCAAGTGCTGCGGCTAACTGCATAATGTCAGAATACAGCAAGACTTCATGTTGTTTGAACTTAGGATTTGTGCGCAAAGACACTTGTCTTTGCGAAAAATCAATAAGGCTCTTCGCATCAGAGGGCCTGAAGCTTGGAAATCCTTTGAGCAAAAGTAATAGCAACCAAAAATAATGCCTCAAAAGAAAGGAAGTGTAGCTCCCCAAGACACAGCAAGCTCAAAAGGAGACAGGGTCAATTTTTCCAAAACAAAATTTAAATCCCAAGCCGGGACAGGAGAATGGATTGGAGGTTTCAGATGCAAGATGCCCCTCAAGAAGGTATGGGAAACATAGCTGAGCCATGGTACAGTCATCCACAGGCTCATGGAAGGCCAAAATGGCCGAAAGGTGTACCTTGAGGGAACAGTACTGGAGAACCAAGTCCAACAGGGATATCAGGTAGTCCAGAATCTGATTCACTGGACAAAGAAAAGGGTCCAGATTATGTTTGGCAGCCCAGATAGTAAACCTCTTCCACTTCATGGTGCAAGGGGCTCGAGTGGAGTTTTTCCAAGCGGCCACAAAGACTTCCACCACCCTATGGGAAACCCCAAACCGGGTAATGGCTACATCCTCAGATGTTAAGCATGCAGATGGAGGGACTGGAGGTTGGGATGCACCAGGGTCCCTTGAGCCTGTGTCAGCAGATTCCTGCAGAGAGGGAGAGGGACCTGAGGTTCTTCCACCAGCTGCTGCAGTAATGGGAACCATATCTGACGAGGCCAGAATGGGGCTACCAGGATCATGCTGCCCCCCCATCTGCAGCTTGATTAGCACCCTCTGAATCACTGAATCAGAGGAAATGGAGGGAAGGCGTAAAGGAACCTCACGCTCCAGGAGAAGGATAACACATCTTGCCAGAAAACTCCAGGTCCTGGATCGAGCCAGCAAAAATTAGGCAGTTTTGCATAGAGTGGGGATGCATAAAGGTCCAATTCTGGACGATCCCATCTGTTGAACAGGTTTTCTGCAATGGATGAGAGAAATTCCAAATCGTGCATGCTGGACTGCGTCCTGCTGAGATTGTCCGCCAGGGTGTTTAGTACCCCTGGAACATGAACCACAGACAGAGTTAAATGCACCTTGTATTTGGACACCGGTTGGATTCTCCTCCATCACAGAATCAAATACCAGTCTTGTCTACCGGGGAAAAAAACATTGCTTGGCCTTATGCCAGAGTCCACCTCCAGACTATACAACTACACCCAACCAAATGTGAACACCAAAGTGCTACCAAAGGAGTGTTCCTAGTGCCTTTTAAGCATACCACACTCGCACAACGATCCCTCTCCTACAGGGGCCCTAAATGGCTTAATGACCTACCTACTGAACTCCTTGGGTCCAGCAAAATCAGCCATTTCTAATCCGGACTCCGAAACCTACTGGCACGTGAGACCACCTGCAACTGCTAGCCCTCATCAATGCCACCGGAGGACCTTTCAGATTCCCCAGCACCCCATACTGCCCTGAACAGCACCCCCTAACCCTTCTCCCACCCACCCCCACATAACAATGCCTTCTCTGCACCCCCCCCAAACTTATATCATCCTTGTCCTGGATCTGTCTAGACCCTCTAATTCCCCTACACTGCAATTCCTCACTACCACAGACAAGTGGTTGCTTTGCCATGCACTCTCTAATCGCCCTGCCTGTTTTTGCCCAATTGCACTTAGAAACCTGTTCATTGCAATTAGTAACCTGTATTTTTTGTTATGTAGCCACCAGCTGTTTCACTTTTGTACGTTTATTGTTGTCTAGTGTCACCCTTGTCCCTCTCTCTGTACAATGTTTTCACTGATGTAACTCAATGACTCTGTATTTTGTTACCTGACTTGGAACCTTTGTAAACAAGCCTCTGGCTCAAAGGTATTAATCTGAATCTTAAGTAAATAAAAAAATAAAATAGAGTTAGACCATAGTCGAACACCCAGTGCCACACTCTCACTGCTTCTTTGCACAGGGGATACAAATGTGTCCCCCCCCCCCCGGTTTGCTGATGTCATACATGACACTGAGGCTGTCGGACTTGATTAGCAGCTGACCTGGAAAGAGAACATTCTGAAAAACCTGCATGGCATACAGGACCACCTGCATCTCCAGGACATTGATGTGCAGAATCTGGGACCAAAAGCCCTGGGTTGGAAAAGGACCCAGGTGAGCCCAGGTGTACCACAGAATCCGAACTTGCTTTCCCGACTTACAATAGATCGACACCAACTGACAGACACAGAATTTGTCCATCAGCGGAGGTAATATGTTTCAGGGGCTTTACACACCCCACACCACCCCACGTACTTAATATAATGTACTCCACAGGCAAATTTCTAGTGTTGGGCAAGTTAGTGTCAGGCAATCGATACTGGTCTATTGTCAGTCGGGAAAGTGAGTTTCGAGATTCCGTAGGACTCCTGTGGGCTCCCCAGCACAACCTGGAAGCCTCCGTGGTCAGGATCCTCTGGGGGGGGGGGGGAAGAGATCTGAAAGGGAACCTCTTGCAGCAGGTTCAGGGGTTCCATCCACCACTGGCACACCTTGCGGACTGGGGAGGAAACTAGCACCAACTGATCCAATTTGTTTGTGTGCTGGTCCCATTGTACAGGGTTGGGTGGGAAAATAAGCTGGGTGGAGGCCTAGCTGTTAGGAAGAACTCAGAGGGTGGTACTCAACGGGGTGAACTCTGCAACAAGGGTGAAGAGAGGAGTGCCACAGGGGTCAGTTTTGGGTCCACTTCTCTTCAACATCTACAGCAGTGATATTGCTGAGGGTTTGAGGGGAAGGGCATGCCTATTTGCTGATACGAAAATATGCAATAGGGTGAAAAAAATGGTCTGGGACGTGGCAGCTGAAATTTAATGCCAAGAAGTGTGCTGTAATGCACTTGGGGAGTAGGAACAGAAGAGCAAGGTACACCATAGGTGGGGAGAAAATGAAAGTAACAGAACAGGAGACGGATCTGGGGATCATAGTCTCCCCAAACCTTAAGGTAGGAATCCAATGTAGCTGGGCGGTAGGAAAGACCAATGGAATGTTGGCATGCATAGGCAGGGGCATTACTAGCAGAAAGAGAGAGGTAATAATTCCCCTTTACAAAGCCATGGTGAGGCCACACCTGGAGTATGGGGTTCAGTTCTGGAGGCCTCATCTCCACAAGGATACAGATGCGTTGGAGAGGATTCAGAGAAGAGCAATCAAGATGGTGCAGGGGAATTCATTTGAGCAGAGGTGTAAGGAGCTGGATCTGTACAAGCTGGAGACAAGGAGGGAAAGGGGAGACATGATTGAAACTTTTAAATATGTAAAGGGGCTCAATAAAGTGGAAGAAAAGCATTTACTTAAGAGGAAGGAGATGGTCAAAACTAGAGGGCACAGCCTCTGACTGCAAGGAAAAAGATACAGGGGCAATGTGAGAGGGCATTTCTTCAGAGAGAGGGTGGTGGAATCCTGCAACAGACTACCAGATGGTGTGGTGGGGGCTAAATCAGTGGAAGAATTCAAGACAGCATGGGACAAGCATATGGGGTTGAGTATCGGGGGGGACGGCAGGGGCCGGCAGGGAGGGAGAGGTGTAGGGGGGAAAAAAAGGGTCGGGTATGGTCCTTTTCTGCCGTCAACCTTCTAAGATTCTATGATACTTGGAAGGTCTACTGGAGGATGCACATATGAAGCCTGGCCAACAGAACAGTGGGAATGGCTGCAGCCATCAACCCAACAGCCTCAAGTATCCTCTTGCAGGGACATAATTCTGGGAGACTTCCTGAGCCTGTGCAGTGAGGAACTCCACCCTATTCTGAGGCAGGAAGGCCTTTTCCTGAGACGGTCTAGAACCGCCCCTATATACTGTAGCCTTTGGGATGGGACTAGAACTGACCTGGACAAGATGACCATGATGCCCAGGGAGAGAAACAGCTGAAGAGTTCTCTCTCTCGAGTCCACAGGAGCTACTCCTTAGATGGGGCCTTTAGGAGCCAGTTGTCCAGATAAGGGAAAACATACACTCCCCTCCCTTTTGAGAGTTGCAGCTGCTGCTGCCAAGCATTTGGTAAAGACCCGCGGTGCAGAGGACAAGCCAAAGGGCAACACTCTGAACTGGCAATGTTCACCCTGATAAAGAAACTGGAGGAATCTCCTGTAGGGAGAAAACACTGAGATGTGCAGGTATGCATCCTGCATGTCCAGAGAACAGTCAGTCACCCTGCTTGAGGAGGAACAGCAAGTCTGGCAGAGAGTTACCATTCAAAACTTCTTGAACTAGATATACAGATTGAGGTCCTTGAGGTCCAAGATGGACCTCACGTCTCCGGGTCTTTTGGGGACCAGAAAAAACATGGAGTAAAACCCTGTGTTTCTGTGGCGCCTGGTCACTGGCTTGATGGCCTATTTGCGCAGAAGAAACTGTACCTCCTCCAGGAGAACAGACAGGTAGGTCAGGGGGTAGATGGAGGGCACTGAGGGGTTTCTGGTGGCGGCTCGATGAGCTCCTGAGTGTGACTCTTCTATGATTTGAAGAATCTAAGCATCTGACATGATGGTTCTCCACTGACTGAGATAGAGGGAGAACTGACCTCCGACCACCACCTCCTGGTCAGGGACCGGAAGAGGGGGGTCTGGCAAGGAATAAAGCGGAGGTGGATCTAGTCCCTGGGGCTGGTCCGTCACCCCTGGAATGCTTGGCGGTGGCTCCAACAGCGGAGGGGGAGGGCAAGGCAGCAGAGGTTCTGCATTTGCCTCAGGGCTGAGAGATTGCTCTGGACTTCTGGGGCATCTTGCGAAAGGGGGGGTGAGCTCTGTCTGTTCTCAGGCTGAATATGACAGAGTGAATGGAGAGACTTAATAGACCTGCCAGATGCCTGCAACTCATTTATGATGTTCTGCACATCTGGACCAAACAACTTGGAGTCATTAAAAGGGACATTAAGCACCTTCTGTTGAACGTCAGCAGGAAAACCTGAGACCCTCAGCCAGGAATGCCTCCGAAGGCAAATGCCTGTGGCAGCAGCCCTGGCTCCAGTGTCCGAAGTATCAGAGGGCCCGCAAGAGGTGCTTGCTAACATCCTCAGCATTCTGCAAGCACTTAAGAACCTCTTGTTTTTGTGTAGAATCAGGAAGGGACTGGGCTGCAGCCTTACCCTTCTTCCAAAGAGTATTCTGGTTCTTAACCATATGAGAAAGGTAGTTTGCAATCCTCAGCCCAAGGGTGGAGGAGGCATAAACCCTCTTACTCTAGAGATCAATCCTATGGGACTCTGTACGGGGTAAGGGACCAAAGGTGCTTGGGCACCTTAGATCTATCATGGGCTGCCTTAACCACAGAATCTGTCTCTGGCAGGGCAAAGTAGTGAGGAATACCCTGAGGGGCATGATATAATTTATCATGCCCTAAGGGGCATGGCTGGCAACAGGTCAGACCTGTGCCAGGCTTCAGTTGTGGCATTCCTTGAAGCAGGAAGGACAGGAGAAATGACCTTAGGAGGAGAATCCAGACATTCTAAGACATCCACCAAATCTCGTCTGGTAGCATCCTCCTCCTCCGTGTGGAAGCCCATGGCTGAGGACAAGTGCTTCATTACATTGAAAAAAGTGGGGTACTCTGAAGGAGACCTAGGAGTGAGCTTGAGAAAGTCCTCACTGACTGAGAAAGCCTGTCAGAGGAGAGAGGCTCTTCCTCCTCCTCCTCATTTGGGAGGATGAGATCCAGATGGTACTCCTCCACGATGTCAACCTGTTCCAATGACCAAGGTACCAATGGCGGCCCACAAGGAGCAGCTCATGAAGGCTGAAGTGGTGTTGACGACGGGGCCATTGATGGCACAAGTGATGAAGGCCTATATGAGTCTGACTGGTGGACCAAAATTGTCATAAATCTGGTCAGAATGTCATATTACTGCGTCAGCGGGGGGGACGACGACACAGGCTGCGACAACCCGCCAGACTCACCCTCAGAGCCTGAGGAAGCATCAGGCCTCAACAGGAGGGCCAGACAATGGGCTCATCATCGACGGAGAGGGGCCGAAGGACACAGAGGTCAACGGCCAGCCACCTTGCATGTCAGGCGGAGGGACTGTCGGTAGGGGTCTGGTAGGGATAGAGACCTAGACAGCAGACTTAGGTGTTGGTGCAGCTGCAGCCAACAGGGCATCCCCGGATGAAGAAGAAGAGTCCATCGGGGAGCATGACCATCGCTGGGGGAGGTTCCGATTTTGGTCCTTTTTATGACTCACTCCCCGAGGACTTGTCTTGGGCCTTAGTGGCCTGGGAACTCGATGACTCTGCCAGCAACTGGGAAGAAGGGACCCGGAGGACCCCTGCCCAGAACTGGCTACCTGTTGCTCCATGAGGAATTTTTTGACAGCCTTTTTGCGTCGCCTGAGGGTGGTTTGATTAAACTTCTGGCAGAGCTCACAGTCCAAGGCGTCATGGTCAGGCACAAGAGAGCAGACACAGAATGAGTGTTCATCTGAAGAAGCAATTTTCTTTCCACAGCGGCAGCAATGAAAGAGAGAAGTTGAAGGATTAACTCTCGAAATAAACAAGGTAAATGAATCTCTTTAGAAAAAAAGATTCTAAAAGTTTAAAGTTAGAGAAGCCATAGGCGGGCCGGCCTGCTGGCGCAGAAGGCTGAGGCACTGGATACCTTACCTCTCACTACGCCAGTGACCCGTGTTCGGGAACAAGCACAAGTCGGAGGTCAGCACGGGAGGAGGGAGCAGTGCAGGATTGAGTTGCCAATAGGTAGCTCTCCTCTCCTCTCCAAGGAGGGATCTGTGCTTCCCTCAGCTCTTGACTGCCTCGTGGTGGAGGCCTGGGGGCAGTGCTAGCCGAGGGAGCCAGGGCGCTAGGCCAATGGGGTGGGAAGAAGGGGCCGTCACTGGAGCAAGAGAGCACATGTGTGCCTCCACTCATATGCGCCTCTCTGTCGGGGCCCTGGGGAAAGGAGAAAAGAAAAAATTACTCACCTTAGTAATTATCTTTCTTCTAATGGAGTCTTGTATTCTGACAATATACAGTTATCCCCAGCATTTGAACTGCTCCAGTGATGAGAGCATAGAACGATGAGCTTGTGCTCAGTTCAAACCTCTGTCTGCTGCTCTTTCAAGTGTAACTGTCAGATTCTTACGAGCCAAGACTAACTAAGTACACCTATAGTGTGGAAATTGTAAAAAAAAAAAAAAAAAAAAAACACTAGCCATAAGGGAAACCAAAGTTTCGGAATCCCAAAAGACTCAAGTTGAGAACCCCAAAACAAAAAACTCAAGTAGTGAACTTAACATAATTTTAAAGTAACAACAAATGAGGATCCACTATGCCCAGCTCCTCCAAAGGAGGAGCCAATACACCTCTGGGGTGCAGCACTGTACCTGCCAGCCACTTCCCAAAAACAGGTTCTGAGAGGGGAGGCGGGGGGGTCAGAATAGGAAGACTCCATTAGAAGAAACATAATTACTAAGGCGAGTAATTTTTTCTTCAAACAACATGAAGTCTTGCTGTATTCTGAAAATATGCAGACTACCAAGCAGTACCTCCCAGGAGGAGGGTACAGAACCTACTTAGGAAATAGGCTCTGTAGCACTGTTGTACCAAACCTAGCATCACTCCTAGCCTGGATGTCTAGAGAGTAATGCTTGGTAAAAGTATGAACGGTTTTCCAGGTGGCTGCTTTACAGATCTCTAAGAGGGGTATATCTCTGGCCGCAGCCAGCGAAGCAGCTGTACCTCTAGTCGAATGGGCCCTGAGGCCTGAGGCGGGGTACTTTGCCTAGTTTTTCATAGCAGAATTGTATACAAGAGACAATCCACCTGGCAATAGTCCTCTTAGTAGCAGATTTATCCTTTCCCACTTCACCATAAGTGAGAAACTACTGAGGACAGTCAAACCTAAGTGCACTCAATGTAGTAGCCAAGTGCCCTCTTAACATCCGAACTGTGTAATCTTCTCTCTCTCCTGAAGAAGAATGATCAGTGAAAAACACAGGAAGGGACATGGATTGGTTCAGATGAAAATATGAGACCACTTTGGGTAAGAACCTCCTGTTGGTTCGAAGGACCACCTTATCTCTATGAAAAAGAGATAAAATCAGGCTCTACTGACAGAGCTTGCAACTCACTGATACGCCTGGAAGAAGTAGCAGCTACCAGGAAAACAGTTTTCCAAGTCAAGTACTTAAGTTCTGCTGAGGCCGAAGGCTCAAAGGGTGGTTGCATGAGCTGAACAATGCAAACATTAAGATCCCAAGCAGGGGTAGGATCCTTAAAAGGGGGGATTAGTATGAAGTAGTCCCTTAAAAAATTTACAGAACACAGGGTGGGAAGCTAGTGAAGAAGGCTTCCCCACTGATAAAAATGCAGAAACAGCCGATAGATGCACCTTGAGGGTAGCTGGTCTGAGGCCTAAACTACTGAGATGACCCATATAATCCAGAACTGCAGACAAATCAGCCGAGTCTGGTGATATCGGTTTACTTGAACACCAAATACCAAACCTTTTCCATTTGGAGTTATAGGTTTTTCTAGTGGCAGGTTTAAGAGAAGCCTTGAGAATGTCCAGAACCCCCTGAGACAGATTCGTATTTGCACATTCTAGCTCCTCAAGAGCCAAGCTTTGAGATTGAGAGACTGAAGATTGGGATAACAAATTCTCCCCTGAGAGGTAGTTAACAGATTGTGTTTCTTGGGGAGAGCCAATGGAAGATGGACCGCCAGAGACAGCAAGAGAGGATACCAAGGCTGCCTGGCCCAGTCTGGCACAATCAGGATCACCTTGCAAGATTGTGAACTTATCTTGACCAGAACTCTGAACAACAGAGGAAAGGGGGAAAGGCATATAGAAATTTCCCCGACCAATCCAACAGTAGAGCATCCAGGTGGACTGAGCTCAATAATGGGGGTCTGCAACAAAAGAGAGGAATGTGGTGATTGCCTGGAGCTGCAAGGAGGTGTTTCTGAGGAGTGTCCCATCTTAGAAATATCACTTTTAGCACTGAAGGATCCAAGGACCATTCGTGATGGCCCTGAGAAATCCTGCTCAAAGCATCTGCTAACACACTGTCCTTCCCTGGAAGGTGGACTGCTCCCAGGGATGTCTGTAGAGAACAGGCCAGAGACCAGACTTTCATGGCTTCTGTGTGCAAGACAGTCGACAGAGTGCCTCCCTGCTTGTTGATGTACCACATGGTGGTGGTGTTGTCTGTTCTCACCTGAACCACCTTGCTTTGTACTGCCTTTGCGAAAGCTTGTAAGGCTAAGTATACTGCCCTGAGTTCCAGAAGGTTGATATGAAGGAGAGACTCCTGAGGGGACCACACTCCTTGTGCTATGAGGGCTCCCAAATGAGCCCCCCAACCCGGGAGAGAAGCATCTGTGGTCAGAACCACAGAATGAGTCCGAGAGACAAATGGGACTCCTTGTCTGAGGTTGCCCTGATCCAACCACCACTGGAGAGCATGGATCAAGGTCTGAGTCACTGGAATCAGTTTGGTGAGAGGGTCTTTTTTCTGGGACCAAAAAGCCCTCAGGTGGAACTGGATATCCCTCATCTGAAACCTGGCCCCTGGAATCACTGCAGTGGCAGCTGCCATGTAGCCCCGAAGTTGGAGGAAATGTCTTGCTGGACGAGAGACCAGTAGATGAAATGAGGAAGCTAGGTCTGTAAGGGCCTTTACCCTTGACAAGGGGAGAAAGGCCTTTGCCTGGACAGTGTCCAACTCCACCCCTATGAAGGTGGGGAGCTGCACTGGCTCGAGAACTGACTTTGGAAGATTGAGGAGGAAGCCCAGGGAAGTGAGCACTTCCTGGATCACTTGTAGATTTGACTTGACTTGGTCTGGAGACTGCCCCACAATGAGCCAGTCGTCGAGATATGGGAAAATAGAGATGTTCTGTCTCCTTAAAAAGCCTACTACTACTGCTAGGCATTTTGTAAAGGCCCTTGGCGCTCATGTTAGCCCAAAAGGCATTGCCCTGAACTGGTAATGGCCTGAGGGCAGTTCGAATCTGAGATACTTTCTGTGGGAGCACCTGATGGGAATGTGAAAGTAGGCATCCTTGAGGTCTAGGGAAGCTAGCCAGTCCCCTGGCTTGAGAGAGAGAAGAATTATTCCCAGAGTCACCATTTTGAACATTGGCTTCAGCAAATGCTTGTTTAAGTATCTTAGGTCTAGGATGGGCCGCCACTCCCCTGTCTTTTTTGGGGTAAGGAAGTATCTGGAGACCTTTGCCCCTGAGGGATATAGGAACTCTCTATGGCTCAGAGCTAGCAGAGAGGAAACCTCTGCCTCTAGGACAATGGTTTTGGAGATGTTTGCAGGTGGAAAAGACATGACCCTCAGCTTTGGGCACTTTTTGAAGCTGAGGGCCAGTCCCTGGCTTACTATCTCCAGGACCCACCTGTCTGAGGTAACAGACTTCCAGGCCTGGAAGTAGTAAGCCAGCCTGCCTCCTACAGGGATTGGGGAGTCAACCCGGGCTGACACCTCAGGGTGTCTGCTTGGCAGGAGCCTTAGGCTGAGAGGTGGATGCAGCCCTGCTCATCCCCCTCCTACCTCTTCCTCTAAAGAACCCCTTCTGGGGAAAAAGGAGAGAAGGCCTGTGCCTGGTAGAAAGGCCTGCCCCTGCCGCTAGCCTGCTGCTTCTGAGGAGTTGACTGCCTTTCCTTGGCTTGGGCACTCCTATAGGTGGTCTTGTATTCATCCATCTTTTTCATGTAGTTCTCCGTCTGCTCCCCAAACAGAGAATTACCTACAACAGGAAAATCCGTGGCCTTCGCCTGGGTGTCCGGCGAGAGGCTAGTACACCTGAGCTAAGCCATCCTCCGAAGAGCCACAGATGTAGCCATGACTCGTGATGAAACATCACTGGAGTCCACAGCAGCATGAAACTGAATATTAGATGCCTCTATCCCATCAGCAGCCACCTCCCCTCCAGCTCCTCGGCTAGCTGAGGGGAAGCCGGCTTAGCCAGATCGAAAACAGACTCCCACCCGGACTTTTGGTATCTAGCTGCACAGGCCATGTAGTTAGCCTGTCCGAGTCCCACAAAAGATGCCAGGTACTGCTTTTTAGCCATAGCATCCATCTTCCTGGAGGCCTTATCCGGGGGTGAGAAGCCAAGGGAATGCTAGCCTTGTCACAGGCTGCAGCCTGTACTACCCCAACATGGCTGCAATGCTGGTACTGTATAGGAACTCCGTAGCTGAGCCTTACAGCATGTACCTCCTGTCCATTTGTTTGCCACTGGAGACAATGAATTTGGGGTCTTCAGAAGTTTGTGAGTCTGTTTCCCAAAAGATTTGTGTAAGGGAATAGACAGTCTCTTGGACTCGGGGGTGTCCATCATCTCCACAAAATCAGGCTTCTCCTGCTCAACAGCTTCATCCACAGGAAGCTGGAGGGTGTCAGCCACTTTCCTGTAAAACATAAAGTGGGACGGGGACTCAGAAAGCCTGGGAGGGGAAACTCCTGAAGGTCTGTCTGGGGAGATGTCCGGTTCAATGGGCTCATCCAGACCTTCCCCGGCGTCTTCTTCCTCATCATCAAACTCTTCTTCCCCTTCCGGTTCATAATATTCTTCCAAAGAATAATCAGAAACCGGGGGAACCAAACGAACGGAGCACCTACCGAGGGGTGCCGGATCGGTTGGAACCGAAAGGAGCGATTCCACAATACTAATCGCCCTGGCAATTTCCTCGGTGGTTGGATTAATACAGTATTTAATACAGTCCACTAACACTACAACTTACTGTACCACAGACAGGGATCTGAACCGAGGAGAATATGAAAAAACTTGCGGTTAAAAAACAACAATTTTACAACGCGAACCGAAAGAAGAAACTCCAGAGTGACTGTTCAGTTAGGCAGAGTAAAGAATCTGACGGTTACACTTGAAAGTGCAGCAGACAGAGGTTTGAACCGAGCACGAGCTCAACGTTCTAAGCTCTCAGAACAGAGTTAACTCTTTCATCTCTGCAGCAGTTCAAGTGCTGGGGATAACTGCATATTGTCAGAACACAGCAAGACTTCATGTTGTTTGAATGTGGAAAAAAATCAGGTGCTGCAGCAGGATGATGCCTCCGGGCTGGCTTCGGGGGTCCGCTAGGACACGCATTGCGTTCAAGATCCCGAACGACTCTGGAGTCCAGTACAGTTGGCAGACAAGCAGCTGCAGCCCGCCGCAATAGAAGAAACACCTATATGGAAAAAAAGAAAAGTCATGGGCAAAAAAATGGCATGAAATTGTGTTGGAGCTTCCGCAGAGACCCATGCGATCGAGTCAACGGCAGGAAAGAACTGAGGAGGGAGTAGGGCTGCTCACGCCTTTATAGGGTTGTTTTTTTAAAATTCTGTTTACAACACCCCAGTACTGGGCATCCTTCCGAGGTGCACACTCGGAACCTGCCTCTAACTCCCGGCCTGAATCCCCTTCTAGTCGGTACTCCCCCCGACCCCAGGCAGGTCAGTCCCCCATAATCTGTTTTGCCCCCGAGGGAGAGTTCGCCGCCCATGGCGACCTTGCAGACTCAAAGGCCTACCTGAGCATCGAGTGGCGCCTGAGGAGGAGCCCAATGTGAGGGAGCCAGCAGTGGGATGTGGGCAGAACCACTGGTGCCCTCTTCATCTCCACAGTCCTAGGGAGGATTTTTACTTCCCAGAGTCCCCTCCACAAGCATGATGTGCAATGACGCCATGGTGCATGGCAACCCAGCCAGCGTCAGTCATG
Source organism: Neoceratodus forsteri (assembly GCA_016271365.2). Lineage (NCBI taxonomy): Eukaryota > Metazoa > Chordata > Ceratodontiformes > Ceratodontidae > Neoceratodus > Neoceratodus forsteri. The sequence goes on from CM028130.1 coordinate 487,552,131, forward strand.
CTCGCCCTTCCTTGTTAGTCCGCACCCTGTGGTATCCCCGATCTCCATCGGGGGTCACCAGGTTGCCGGACATCCCCAGAACCCTCCCCTGGGAGAGGAGAGCAGTCCTCCAGATGCTTGATCCTGTCCCTCCCTTGCCGACCCCTGGTGCCAGAGTTCGCTCCCGAACCTAGGTCGCTGGTGTGGCGTGAGGTGTGGCATCCAGAGCCTCAACCCTCAGCACCACTGGGCTGGCTCCTTTATAGGGTTATTAATGACGGCAGATGACGTGGGAATGGGCGGGCCCAACTGTACTGCTGAAAATCTTCTGTGGGGATCCTGCTTCACTGACAGTGAAGTTCCACCTGTGGGACCTCATGACTGAGATACCCCCAAAGAAGATGCATTTTCTGGGAGAGAACGGATAAAGACGGATGGCTTATGATCCTCTTGTGCCCTTATCTGCAAAAGGGTGCCACAAGGATCCATACTTGGTCAACTTTTGTTCATGATCCATACCAACAATCTGGGGACAAATATTGTCAACGCCAAGCTATATCTTTATGCAGATGACACTCGTTTGTAGCCCAACCCTGGCTACAGTGATGGATAACTTACATTGTTAATTTGATCAGCTCCAAATTAATCTCCGTCTCTCCAAGCTTCTCTTAAATGCCTCAAAACCCAAACAGCATCTGCTATCTACCACTGCTGGCATCACTACCCTTATGAGTGATAAACTGGAGTTTGCAAAATCCTTCAAATACCTGGGTATGTGGCTGGATAGCAAACTATCCTTCACTATACATATAGATAACCTCCGTACAAAACCTGTGCCAAAGACCTGGGTTCTATTATTGGAACAAGTTCTGTTGTAGCACTGAGGAAAAAAGTCTAGTTCAGGCGACCTTCCTTCCCCTATCCTATTGGACTATGCTGATATCCTATACAGAAATGCCACAGTCTCCAATGTGTCAAAATTAGATGCACTATATCACAGAGCCCTTTGTTTCATCTCTGGCTTGCATGCCAGAACACATCACTGCCTTCTCTATGCAGCAGCTAGATGGACCTCGCTCAGAAGTCTACATACATGGTCCTTTATGGCCATGTGGAACTTACTGCCTCCATATATAGCAAATCTACTACAGAAATCAACTGAACAGGACAGTCTAAGGAAACAACGCTATTCTGTTCACTGTTCCAAGACACTATTCAAAATTTAGAAAATGCCTTTAGTTGGAACGCCCCTTCATTTTGGAATATTTTGCAGAACTCTCTTAAACTGAGTGCATTTGTCAGACCTTGCCATTTTAAAGCTTTACTTGGTCAATTCTGCATTGAAAAATGTTAATGATATTAAAATACTTGGGTAATTTGTGCTTGCTACATGGATATTACTGCACCTTATGCCTTCTGTAGGCACAATCTTTGTATTTTTTCCTCTCTTCTGCTCCCTACTCCTTGTTTCAATTCTTCACATGCAAAATTGCTGTACCCACGATTTATTATTCTCTGCATTGTCTATGCCATTCTATTTCTGTTACCTGCCCTAATCAGGACCTCCATGTAAATAAGCAATGCTTAATGCAGCTTTTTCCTGGTAAAATGAGTAAGTACAAAGAATCCAAACATCTCAACTAACCACAGTTTACAACAGCATATACAGAATAGTAGATGAATGACCATCCACAACAAGGATGTGTTTCCATCGAGGGAGTTGATGACATCATAGAGACCTCGACAGCGAAGCTCGAGAGGTCTTGCTGATGTCATAAACTCCCCAAGATGGAAACGCAGCCTCAGTTGTGGATCGCTACCCATCCTCTGTTTTCTACAGTATATGGTTTCCAGCTAGTTTCCTTTTTGTGCATCTTTTTTTAAGTTGCTGGTTGGGTTACCTTTGTTATCTGGTGCAGCTGCTCCCGCTGACTTCTGTTTCTCCTTGCTCCGGCTTCACCCCGCACCCACTTGCTGAGCACTGTTTACTTTTAAAATGAAATAAAAAAAAAAAGGAAAAACAATATTTCACTTCTGTGACACAGAGCCATGTGAAGCTCTTCGTGTCACAACAGGGAGGGTCAACTGATCTGGATTCACGAAATCGCGCCATGTTTCCGATATTTTCATCATCAGAGTCACATCAAGTGAACCAATCAAGTGACAGGACAAGGCTAAAATGTTGTACTATCGATGTGATGTCAGAACGATAGTACAACTTTTTTGACCTTTGAACTCTCCTACAACAAGAAACTGAAAGTCATCGTTTTCCATTCAGAATAAGCTCGAACCATATACTATATGCCGATTTGCCTCACTGAACACTTTTAGAACACACCACTGTGACCTTTACAGTAAACTTGGCTGGGTCTCCCCAGAGACGGGCAGGAATTAACCCTTCTACTGCCAGCCTTCACTATGCACCCCTAACATCTCTCCCCAGTCAAGGTTCGTCACAAAAACAAATCCACACGACCAGCACTCCTCTGATCAACTTCAGACTGAAATACCACAGGTAAATTCTAACATGAGCAAAATGGCTTTCTCCTCTGCTGGCCCATCCCTCTGGAATGTCATTCCAGTGGGACTTAGAACCGCCCCCAACCCCTCTTTAAATTACAGCTTCTGGGTCACCTACTGAGTACAACCCACTGCAGAAGTGCAGCTTAAGATACTAATCTTGTCGATTTCTATGTGTTGTGTTGGAACTGCATGTACTCACTATACTATATTAGCATCAGCATTGCATTCTTACAAAACCAAACTGTTTAGCTAATGTTTTTATGCCACCTTATTGAAACTGTAGCTACATTTTTTACTTTGTTTTTATTTTCTACTTTCAGTTACTCTTAAAACTGCATTTCCTATCTTGTTTATAACACTGTTTATCTCATCTCCATCCTTTTCTTTGCATACTTAGGCCCGGTCGTTCCTGAAAAAGGTTCCTTGGACCAGTGTACTTACCCAGTCAACAAATAAATAAATAAAATATTCAGACTGATGTTGAACTCTTAATAACACCATAGAGATTTATCATTAATTTATTTTGGGGGTGGGGGGGCTAATAAGCACTGTGTGAGAAGGACACGAATCTCCACACTAACTGCATTTAAAAAGTAAGTCTTCAGCAATGTTACCAAGTCTAAAAAGCATCGGGCAGATTCAGGAAACACTCAGGAGCATGGAAGAATACTTGGTTCCTGGGAAAACTACGAGGAAAGCATCAAAATCAGCAAGTAAAAAACTGAGCCCAGGTGATGCGCCAACTCCCAACATGGCGGGCCCATCTCTTTATCGGCCACCGAATTAGCTGTATTGAGTAGAGCGGTTGGAGAACAGGCCCTGCAGAGGCTCAGCCCACGCCTAGATTTGTTTGATTCTAAAATCACAGCCCTTACCTCTGAAATTGGGGAGCAGTCCAAACGTATTTCAGAAGTGGAACAGAGGGTTTCAGAATTAGAGGATGCGACCCAGAAAATCCCAAACAGAGTGCTGACCCTGGAAAAAGAGAGCAGCTTCGAGACATTGTTGAGTACCAAAAGAACTATAACAGACGGAGCAATATGTTACCTCACGGGTCTTGCAGAAGGGGAAAAAGGCAAGCATGCCTACGAATTTTTCTATACAATCCTGCCATAGCTTTTGGGGATGCATCCTAAAAATGGGCGTCTCAAGACTGAAAGAGCCCATGGAGCACTGGCCCCCAGACAGATCATTATTCGGCTGCATAATTTCCAGGATAGGTAGGAGGTGATGGCCGCTTACAGGGCAATGAAAGGGCTAGTCTGCGAGGGCTGCAAACTCACCTTGCATCAAGACCTTTCACAGAGAGTCCAGAAAAAGCTACAGGCTCTTATTGAGTCCATGAATATGCTAAGGGAGAGGAATATTGAATTTTTTTTGGCTTACCCGGTGACGATCCGACTCCGTGTGGAAGGAGCATCATACCCATTTTGGGAGCCCCACAAACTGAAGGTTTTCATCATGAACTGGGACAAAAAGATCAGAGGACAGTGAAGTTAAGCCTGATGTTTGCTTGTCTTGCCTGACTGCTCTACCAATTTTTTGGCGGTGTGAGTTGTTTTGTGGGGAGGGAGGGTGAGTGCGCGTGGGGCCTGAGGCTTTCCCTGCCCCTTCGGGAGCTCCCACAACCCTACGGTATGTATTTTTCATTTACTGATTCCTAGTTGGTATTGGGGTTTTAGCAGAATAGGGGCCAGCATAGTTACTGAAGATGCCTCACCCAAGTGCCCAGTGGGTTTTGATCTTCAAGCTCTAGTTTGGAATGCCACATTGGGTGGGGTTGGTAAGGGGATTATTCAGCATTTACTGGTAACCTATAAATTACATCTCTGGGAGTCTCGGGGGGGGGGGTAGTATATGACGCACTGCAGGTGTGCTCCCTGCACTCACAGCACCTGACGGATGGCCCACCGTAGACAGCAGCAAGTACCGTGGTCTCTAAGGTTATGGTTTTATCTGGGAACATACCTCCTTGTTGCTCTAAAGGGCTTCTTTGCTGATAAATATTGGCTGCATATATGGTGTGGGGGGGGGGAGATTTGCGTGGGAAGGTTTTCTATTAGATATTAGAACATGCCAGCCAGTGAGGCTGTTAGTTCTAGCATTCTTCTAGATAAATCTGTGCAACAATGTGATAAAAAGTTGATACCATCACAGGTATGGCGGGGGGACGGGGACTTTTGGGTGTTACAGGTTTCATGGGGAAAATGTTCTACGTTTGTAGTTCTACTGTTCGTTTATATAGCAACCTGTTTAACAATGGTTGGTGGAGACGTTTTTTATCGTGTGTACCATGGAGGTTCGGTGGAAAGTGGGCACTGTGTAAAACATGGAAATTTAATCCTCAAAATGGCAGATAAAGGAGAAAGTGATGTCTTGGTTTCCTGGAAGGTCAAGGGGATTAACACCCCAGTTAAGACAGCTAAAATTCTCTCTGCTCTCGAAAGAAGAAGATGCAAATTGCTATGCTTCAGGAAATGCATCTCCTGTCTAAGGAGCATGCGAAGCTTGTAGGGGGGTGGGTAGGGTCTTGTTACGCAGCATCTTTTTCATCGCATAAAAGCGGAGTTGCCATCTTAATAAATAAGAATCTACCCCTGGAAGTCACACAAGTAATAAAAGATAATACTGAAGGTAGATATGTTTTTGTCTGGGGCCGGTTCGCGGTTCCGAGATTACGACTGGTATCATCTATGCCCCCTCAACAAATGACCCCACATTCTTTCAGCGTCTCCTTAATGTACTTAATAGGGAACAGTTTCCTGAGTTAATTATTGGGTGGGGAACTTCAATTATGTGATGGACTGGCCCCTGGATTATCAGGGGGCGGGTAAGAGGCAAAACAGGACCACCAAAGTTTGGGTGATGGGCCTCCAAGATTTAGATCTGGTGGATAGCTGGAGCCAGTTGTACCCAGGGCTAAAAGAATATATATTTTCACTATATCCCACACAACAACTGGTCAAGGCTGGATAATATTTTTGTTTCCAAGGATCTATTCCATAGGATCAGGGATGTCTCGCATAGCCCTGTAATGCTACTGGACCATCCAATGGTACAACTGAATTTTATAGGAGGAGCAGTAAAGGGAGCTATGGGCCAGTGACGTTTCCCCTCATATTTACTTTGTAAGGAGGGATTCCGAAACTTCTTAAAATCATCTTGGGAAGAATATTGGGTTAATAATAAAGACTCAGTTCCCTCCAGGGGGATAGTGTGGGAAGTGGGAAAGGCATTCATGAGGAGCGCCATTATCAGTTACAAAGCAAAAACAAAAACGGAACGGAAAGCAAGAATCAAAGCACTGGAAAAAGTCATCAAGGACCTAGAATTGCAGGTTCTACACACGAACAAGGCAGAGGATAGACAACAATTAAGGGTGGTTAGGGAAGCTCTGAATTAAACCCTTATTGGATTGGCAAAAAATAACTTAATGTTCGCCAGGCAGAAGCTGTATGAATGGGGAAATAAACTAGGGCCCTTACTTGTTAGACTGATGAAGGGAGGGAAGGTCTTAAGCAAAATTATCTCGATTAAGGGTAAAGAGAACAAAATTACAACCCAAGAGGAAGAAATCAGAGACGCTTTTAGTCTTTTTATGCCAGTTTGTATTTGGAGGAATGTAGAGGAAGTGAGGAAAAGGCCACGACTTTCTTGGATAGTGTCAAGCTGTCGGAGGAGGAGCAGGCAGCACAGTTGGGGGCAGAGATTACAGAGGTGGAAATTAGACATGAAAATGCGGATCTGAAATCAGGAAAAGCTGGGGGACCTGATAGGTTCGTGGCAGAATATTACAAGGTAGAAAAATGAACTAACAAAGCTGATGTGCAGTCTCATAAAGGAGGCTGGGGGGGGGGGCTGCCCACCTCGTGCTCCCTAGCCAATATTTGTTTATTACTTAAGCCAGATAAAGACAGCACAGAATGTGCATCCTACAGACCTATTTCCTTACTTAAGATTGTAAAATTGTAGCTAAAGTACTAGCCTTACGATTGGAAAACTTGCTTCCCTCAATTATTCACCCAGCTCAGACAGGCTTTATCCGAGGTCCAATTTCTTATCATAACATCAGAAGGCTCTTCAATGTAACCTGGTGGGGCACAAAACACCTGGGTGAGGCCTGTATTCTATCTAAGGACGCTGAAAAAGCATTTGATAGAACTGAACAGCCATACCTCTTTGAGGTATTAAAGAGACTTGGAGTGGGAACAAATTTTATTTCATTAGTGAAGTTATTATATGGTAAACCCATGGCCAGAGTGTTGGTAAATGGAATCCCTTCTGAGGAATTTGTTATGGGGACTACCTTATCAGTCTTTTGAAAGGCCAAGTAGTCTGGGTCAGTGCAGAGTGAAGTCCACCAGCTCTCCTGGCTGAAGTAATAACCACAGGAAAGGAAACTTTCAAGGAAAGGCAATGCAATCAAAAGGAGGGCCTATGAGCCTTGTAAGTACCAGGTTAAGATTCTAGGATGGGGTTAGGGCTTCGACTGGAGAGAATCTGTACAATACATTGGACCTAAAGGCAGCTGACAGGTGTAACTTAATGGAGGCCAGGTGAAGCCAAAGAAATCAGATAATCTAAAATCTCCTCCAATGGACAAGAGCTGAGGGAGTGGAAATGATCATGACACCAATGGGAATTATTGCTTCTATTTAGCAGAGTAAGTCTTACGACTGGGCCTACTTCCAGGAAACTGTGAGGATTCCTGAAACATCCTAAGAGAGTTGCCATGATCCCACTTAGGTGGAAATCTGCATTAGTCACTCCAATATTTAAGAGTGGGGATCATTCCTCACAATGTAATTATAGACCGATCTCAATCCTCCAGTCACTATCAACAGCATTCGAAAAAATAATTGCAGATCAACTGGTTGAGTACTTAGAAAAGTATAAAATCCAAGGCCCGCAGCAACATTGGCTTCCGCAAAGGACATAGCATCACCACTGCGTTACTAGAGTTTACTGGTTACATTTACAGTGCACTAGACCAGGGTGTCCCTGTAGGTGCTGCTTTCATTGATTTAATGAAAGCATTTGACACAGTTGATCACATCCTTCTTGTCAAACAACTCGTAACCACTGGCCTCTCAGGTGATAATGTTGCCTGGTTCAAAAGCAATCTTTCCAGCAAGGCACAGCAAGTGAAGATTAACAATGTCCTATCTGAAAGCAGATCTGTGCGCTCTGGTGTCCCCCAAGGGTCAATTCTGGGCCCATTATAATTCAGCATTTTCCTTAACCAGCTATACAATCCTGTTAGTGTCAAATTCTGCTATATGTGGACGATGTAATCCTGTTCACAAGAGAATTTGACCCCAAGCAACTGGAAAGGAAGCTACAAAAAAGCTTTTCGGATGCAGAACGTTGGTTTGGTGAGCAAAAACTTATCTTGAACTGCAATAAAACTAAAACGATGTTTTCTAGCACCCAGAACAGGCATCGTACTTTCCCCCTCAACATCACAAATGTGTCTGTTACCCAGTCGGAACTAGTCATTTAAAATACTTAGGGATACTGCTGGACAGCACCTTGTCTTACTACGAACACACTGATACTACTGCTAAGGCAGTTATCAGGTGCATTGGTATACTCCATAGACACAAGAAAAGTCTCACCCCTGAGGCTCTTAATCTGGCCATCCATAGCTCAGTGATTTCACAGATCGACTATGGACTTGTAATCTATGGTTCGGTAATGACCACGGCTCTCCACTGTATCGTTATAGCATTAAATAAGGCAAGCCGCCTGGCTAGCAGCTCATCAAGGCTAACTCACACCTGCACTCTGTATGAACAGGCAAACGGGCTCCAGTTTGATGGCAGACTTGGGTACTAAACCGGTCTATTGGCCAAAAAGGTCATGCATGATCTGGCTCCTGCTGGTGTTCAGAAGCTCCTCGCCCCCTATCAACATAATCATTGCACTAGAAGCACTGACAACAAAGTTTTCAAAGTTCCTCACTGTTGCACCTCTCTTGGTCAGAGGGCTTTTGTCCACCATGCGCCAAACTGGCTGAACTCTCTATCTCAAAATATCTCCTCTGTAGCCTCAATAGGCTCCTTTAAACAAAAGCTTAGGAATCATCTTGTTTCTATGGCTGGCTGTGATTGCTCTCACTAACTTCGTATTGGTTAGCTCCAGCAGTTTCCCACCTACTCTAACCCCCCTGAGGCATCCATCCTCAGCCCACTTCCTATTCAAATTCTTGCCTGTCTCTGTAGATAATCTGAATTTGCCAATACTCTTACCTCCCCCACCTAATCTTCCCTCCCAACTCTACCGTCACTGTGTCAATTTCACAGACAGCCCCACTCCCCCGACCCTCCTTTGATGAGGCCCTTTGGGCTGAAGTATCTCTCTCTCTCTCTCCCTCCTCACCTACCTGCTCACTCCCCTGACCCACTAGTGACAAGGCCCCTTGGGTCAATGTATCTCTCACCCCGCACTTTTACCTCTTACTCATCACCCTGTACCTTCCTTGAGCAACTGCCACTTAATGTAGATTGCCTGCTTTGTTGTTTTAAGTAGTTTTATAAAGTACTGCACTGTATGCCCTTGTCCCTTAATTACCTGTTTACTTGTAATACCAGCTGTTGTCTCTGTATTTGTTTTACCGGACGTGGAACCTATGTAATGAGCTTGTTCTCAAAGGTATTAATCAGAGATCACAATAAATAAAATGAATAATAAAAAAGATTCAACTCTAGCCTCTCAGGAGTCAAACTGCCCGGTGCAAGATTCAACGTTCCAGAAGTTATAACGACAAATGTAGTTATGTGGCAATTACGTCAACCTACCAGGAACACAGACAGCCACAGAGCCGTGACATCATCATGGAACCCTGCCTGCATCAGCATGCCACTGACTGTTACGAGCTAGTTGTGCCACCCCTGCCCTCTGAAGTCCAAGTGCCTTTCCTCCACTACATGTCACATGGTGTGGACACTGGACTCTGACACAAAACCAGCACTCAAACACGGCAACACAATGCACTGCCACCAGCGCTGAGCTATTGACAACCAGTGTTTGGTATTTTACAACCTCCCCAGAACAGTAGTGCTAGATAAGATCAATTTGGTATTTTACAATCTCCCCAAGACAGCCCGGCAGGACAAGATCAGTTTGGTATTTTTTAATTTATTATTTTTTTATTTAGTTGTTTAACTAGGTATAGCACACTAAGCTGAAAGCTTTTTTTTTACAGGAGCGACCTGGGAGCACAAAGAGGTTAAGTGACTTACTCAGGGTCACACAGTATGCAACTGGAAGCTGTGGGATTCAAACCCAGGTCTGGTCTGCTGGATGTCACCAGATTTGCAGCTCAGAGCCTTAGACCAATGCGCTATACTGCCTCATGATGCCTTTATGATCTCCCACTGTCACAACTCGTCCAAGATGTCCTGGGTAGTGTGATCTGACACCGGCTCAAATACTCAATCACGCCACAGCCAACTAGTTACAACTCCCTCGGCTGCGCCTTTCGAGTCCCACCACAGGCCCCTGCTCACACAGTACAAGGTCAGGCACTTGCTCACACAGTACAAGGCCTACTGGAACTAAGAAATCCCTTAGTTGCTCCAGGTAACCTCATCCCCTGCTCTGTATCAGAGGCAGATCTTATTTTTTTATCATTTTGAAAGTAAAAAACATCACTCGCAACCGATTCATACACAAAAGCATACCACAGTACATATTTCTGAACTGGCATCACTTAAAAAGGATTTGAAAGCCATGTTCCCAGTCGTTACTCACAGAAGGAAGTACGGCCTATATATTCCATAGTCAATCTATTAAGCATACTTCAAGGAATTATATGGAGAATAAGACATGGATGTAACCCAGATTCTCTGTTATCGTATGGGATTCAATTCCGCAGTTTCCCTCATACAGAAACTGTGAAACAATCCTGAACTTACAGGTCTAGCCCAAAAGAGAGTCTGTAACATGGCTTCATCAACCTTTAGTACCATAAGCAGACAGAGTTTACCAACTGAGCAGTACAGAGTTTACATTTGCAGGCATTAGCTAACAAGGCTGGTACCCGTCAAACACACTACTAAAAATGCAACTCACACCCAGTCCGGTGGCGCTGAATGCCACACCTCGCGCTACGCCAGCAACCCGGGTTGGGAACAAGCCTGGGTCGCCGGGGTCGGCAGGAGTAGAAGGATGGCGATCCGTGAGGACTGCCTCCTTCCTCCGGGAGGGGCTGGAGATATCGGTGCCTAGGCGGCCCTGGGGGTGGCCGGTAAAGAGCACTGGCAGGAACTTGGGAGGAACATGCTGGGGCAGACGTTTGGATTGGAGTGCATGCAGATGCAAGCACGCACTCAGGGCCTCAGGCGTCATTGCACACCTCAGCCATTTGGGGAAAAAAGTGAAAATTAGGGGCACTAGTCAAGGCAGCATGATGGCCGTCTCCAGAGGGGACTCGATCGGCGCCAAGGGTGCGTGGCATTACTGGATCCTGATCTGGGAGGGTTGAGCTTGGGGGACAGCTCCCCTTCACCCCACCGTGGGGGTAGCTGCGGACCCAAATGTGGAGCCAGAGAGTAGTCCCAGGAGATGGCGGCCTGAATACCCAGAGGATGCCAGACTTATAGAGGTAAGGCATACTGGTGGCCCCTAGGGAGAAAATACAGGTTACTCACCTGTAACAGGAGTTCTAGGAATGGTATATGTTGTTCATCCACACTGTCTGGCATGTATCCTTGCCGCTTTAAATCTTGCCAGAAGGTCTTCAAGCTGGCTCCTCCACCCACCGGGTGGTAAAACTCGGCTCCACCCATGGCCTTGAATCTGGCCCATTGGAAGCTCAGGTTGTGCGTCCCGAGCTGGGAGGTCGGTAGGTGTGGATGAACAACATATACCATTCCTAGAACTCCTGTTACAGGTGAGTAACCTGGTTTTTCTAGGGACATGGATATGTTGTTCATCCACACTGTCTGGCAGACTCCTAGCAGTTCTCCGGGAGGAAGGAGGCAAGGCCACCCCTACTTAGGGAATAAAGACTGAGAACCGCGCCCCAAAACCAGCATCCCGCGTGACTCAAGGTCGATGTGGTAATGGGTGATGAAGGTGTGTGCTGACTTCCAGGTAGCAGCCCTGCAGATTTCCTGGATAGGGACGTCCCTGGAAGCAGCCACCGATGCAGCAGTATGGCGGGTAGAATGAGCTCTTATCCCTCTGGGAGGCTCCATGCCCGCCAACTTATAGCAGAGATCTATGCAGGAGGTGACCCACCTGCCTATCGTCCGCTTGGCTGCAGGTCTGCCAGGTGCGGCTTCAGCGTGAGTGACAAACAGCTGGCGAACCTCTCCCGAATTTCAGCCGTCGCTCCTTATAATAGAGGCCCTCTAGGGTCCAGAGTATGGAGCCTATATTCGCCTCCGAGGAGTGATTGGTAGAACACCGACAGAGTCAACACTCTGTTAAGGTGAAATTCACACCGCCTTCGGAAGGAATTTCGGTGGGGAAGAGACAACCTTGTCCCTGTGGAAGACCAGGTAAGGAGACTCGATGCAGAGCGCCTGGAGCTCTCCCATCCTTCTGGCTGACGTGATAGCCACCAAGAAGGCGGTCTTCCACGACAGGTGAGAGAGTTCACACCTGTGCATTGGTTCAATGGCTTGCCCATGAGCTTTGCCAGTACCAGCAGTAGATCCCATGGAGGTGGAGGTTCTCGCACCGAGGAAATGTGATCAAGGCCTTTGAAAGCGCCAGACCACCTCTCCTCCTGCCATCACTGCTTCCCGCCCACAACCGTGTTAAGAGATGGCTGCCAGGTGCACCTTAAGGGTCAGCTGACCCAAGCCTTGCTGGAGAAAGGGACCACAGGTAGTCCAATATGCTCGCCAAGGAACAGGAGGAAGGGTCCAGGCCCTTGCCCTGACACCAAATGGAAAGTCTTTTCCATTTGAAGGCGTAGCATTTTCTGGTCGACTCCTTACGGGATGCCTCAACTACGTTGAGGACCTCGTGGGAAAGACCCAAGGCCTGGAACTCTAGCCGCTCAGGAACCAGGCCGTCAGGTGCAGGGATTGAATGTCCGGATGGAATACCTTCCCCTGACTGACTGAGAGCAGGTCCGGCGAGCTGGAAGCTGCCTCGGAGCCTGGAGCTGAGGCTGAGGAGATCTGGGTACCAGCATCGAGGGGCCAGTCTGGGGCTATCAGAATCACCTGCGCCTTGTCCCTCCTGCTTTGAGCAGCACCTTGTGCATCAAGGGAACGGGAAAGGCGAGAAGAGGCCCGGGGTCCACGGCCTGAAAAGGCATCCCCTGCAGCGAACCCTGCTGAGGGGGCGGGCATGGAACAGCCTCAGCCTGCATTCTCCTGGAGGCAAACAGGTCCACCTGAGGTGTGCCCCAATGGGAGAATAGATCTTGTACTACCTCGGCAGGAGAGACCACTCGTGGGGACGCAGCCCCTATCCGGCTTAGGGCATCGGCCAGGGTGTTGGAGGCTCCTGCCACGTGAATGGCTAGGAGATCCGCCTCCAGGCTGCGCACGAGTGACCAGATGCAGAGAGCTTCCTTGCATAGAAGCATGGAGCGCGTCCCGCCCTGGCGGTTTAGATAGTACATGGTCGTGGTATTGTCCATCTGGACCTGGACCACTTGACCCCGAAGAAACGGAGAAAAGGCGGTGAGAGCTAGGCGGACCGCTCGGAGCTCCAGCAGGTTGATGTTGCATCGGGACTCCCGAGGGGACCAGAGGCCGTGCGCTCGGTGTTCCCCCAGATGGGCATCCCAACCCATCAGAGAGGCATCGGTCGATAGAGAGACCGTCGGCTCGGGGCGGACAAACGGGATGCCCTCCTGCAGATGAACTGGAACGGTCCACCACTGGAGAGCGTTCCACATCCCCTGGGTCACCGTCACTAGCTGGTCCAATGGATCGCAGCGTTGGGACCACTGGCTGGCCAGCCCCCACTGAAGGGGGTGCATGTTCCAGCTGGCCCAACGGACCACGCTGGTACAGGCCGCCATGAGACCCAGGAGGCGCAGGAAGTCCCGGCAGGGCGCAATTGCCCAACCAGAAATGAGTGGGCAAAGGAGGAAAGAACCTCGACCCTGTCCGCCAGGAGCCGTGCCCTGGCTTGAAGAGAGTCGAGCTCTGCCCCGATAAAAAGAATCGCCTGCTTCGGCTCGAGTTCCGACTTGACCTCGATGAGGAGGCTGACCTGAGAGCAAACCTGGAGGGCCAGATCTCTGGACCGCTCCACCTCCTGTCTGGAGGGGGCTGCTATCAGCCAATCATCCAGGTAAGGGTAAACCCGGACCCCTCGGCGCCGCAGGAATGCTGTCACCACTGCCATGCATTTGGTGAAGACCCTGGGAGCTGGAGATAAGCTGAAGGGCATGGCTTGGAATTCGAAAGGATCCCTCCGGAAAGCGAAGGAACCTCTGATGTAGAACGGATAGGGACGTGAAAGAACGCGTCCTGCAGGTCCAGAGAGCAGAACCACACGCTGTGTTCCAAGGATGGTATTATCTGAGCCAGAGTGACCATCCTGAAGGTTCGAGACCTTAGGAACTTGTTTAGGTCGTGTAGGTAGAGAATGGGGCGCCAGCCCCCCGTCCGATTCGGAACCAGGAAGTACCTGGACACGAACCCCGGGTTTGAGGGAGGGTCCACCACCTCTCTTATCACCTCCTTCTCGAGGAGGAGAGCGATGTCGGCTCGGCGAGCTGACAGCGAGGCTTCGGACCCAGAGGCCCCCCGAGGTGCGACAGCTCTGAAGGGTGGGGCCTGCTCAAACTCCAGAGGCAGGCCCTTTCCCATCACCTCCAACACCCACCGGTCTGTGGTGATAATGGACCAGACGGAAAGAAAGTGGCGGAGCCGCCCCCCCACGGAGGGGGCACCTGGGGTGAGGCGACGGGGTTGGGGGCGACACCTCAACCCGTCACTGGGCAGGCTTGGAGGAAGGACCGCCGAGGGACCTCCGGGACCTTTTCCCTGCTTCCTGGAGCAGGAAGCCGCAAGCTTGGGTTTGGGGCATGGCGTGAGCCTGCTGGCCCTGATGCTGTTGGGCGGACGTGCCGGGCGCAGGACGGACGAAAGGGCTTGGGTTGCAGTCTGCGGCCCTTGTCCCTCTGAGCGGATGAGACCGAGTCCAAAGTGGCACTGGACTTTTCGATCCTCTGGAGGTGGCCTTCCACTCCAGGGCCGAAGAGGTCGGTCCCCAGGAAGGAGACATCCGCCAATTTGTGCTGGGTATCCGCTGTGAAGGTGGATATCCTCAGCCATGTCCGACGGCGCATAGCCACTGCAGCCGCGACTGACCTGGCGCATGAGTCTCCAATGTCCAGAGCAGTCTGAAGTTGCTGCTTGGCCACCGCCCTGCCCTGGTCCCGCACCTGCCTAACCGTGGTCTGCAGGTCAGCCGTGAGATGAGGGACTACCACGTCCTGGGAGCCCAACAGGGCATGGGGGAAATGTGCCATAAGCACGGCCGAGCTGGCCTGATGAAGGCCAAGGGAGGACGCAGCGTAGACTTTTCGCCCGGCATAGTCCAATTTCTTGGACTCCTTGTCGGGAGGTTTGTCCACGTCCCAAGCGTTTCCAGCACGCCGGAAAACGCTGTCGGTAACTAACCCCTCAGCTGAGGGATGTTCCGAGAAACCGGACAGGGAACCGGTAGGGACCGTGATACTTTCCTGGCCATCCTGGCCGGGCGCAGGCAGGAAGCAGGGCGCTGCCAGAGCCCAAGGCCGGGCCCACAATGGCCTCTGCCACAGGAAAGGCCTCCGTAGGGGAATCCCCTCGGTCCAATATCTCCGTGAGGGGATACTTGGCCCGCTTGGATACGGGCTCAAACTGCATCCCAGTGGACTCCGAGATGAGCCTGAGCAAACCCAGGAAGGACGAAGGGCTGTCGTCCAGCGACTGACCTCCAGAGGACTCCAAGTCCACTCGCTTGGAGAAAAGGGAGGAATCGTCGTTGGACTCAGAAGAGTCCGCAAAGAGCTGCCTCGGGCCTGAGCCACCCTCCACCTACCGAGGGCGATCGGGAGTGAGGGTGACCGACAGCCTATGGGGCAGACCCTGAGCTGACCGAGAGTTCTTGGTCGGAGCCCCAAACAGCGGCTGTGGAGGCGGAGGTTCCACCAGAATCGGTGGAGCAGCTGGTTTTGGCCGAACAACCGGCCTGGGAACAGGCTCCTTCCGGTAAGCGAGGGGTTGTTCGGCTGCTCGGTGACAACCACTTAATGGCTGGGGAAAAGCGTGGCGTCGGCATTCCCAGTCAGAAGAGCTGTTGCCACATGAGGTCTCGTGTCGTCGGCGTAACCACGTCCAAGCCTCCCCTACGTCCGGAGGAGAATGACGGCGTCGCTTACTGGATGCGAGACCCGCCTATGACGGTGGGATCGGCTGGACAGCTGAAGAGGTCAGAAGACCGAGACCCTCGAGCCTTTCAGAGGGGCGGTGTGGGGAGGGCCAGGTGGAACCCGGCTCCCCTCGGCTCGGAGGGTTCACCGAGGGCTCCGGAACCAGAGGCACTGGCAAGCCTCACGGATCCTCAACTCCCACCGGGGAACGGTGAGAGAGGATTTCGCCGCCGATCGGCAACCCGTCCAATGGGTGAGAAGGATCTCGACTGCGTCGGCGGGGAGTCTCGGTCAACTGACCTGGACGGGGACACCGTGAGACCAGTGGCCGGCCCAACGATCGAAGATCTGGTGGCAGACAACTCAGGAGAGGGACCTTTCCCGCTCCCAAAAGCGTCGACGGAGGGACTTACCCTTGTCTTTCTTCTTGGACCGAGAAGAAGGTCCAGCAGACGTTGGTCCCTCTCCTCTAGTGGAGAAGGACAGACAAAGCTCCTTAAAGGAAGCTCTGTAAGAGGAACCTAGGGAGAGCGGGATAAATGCTGTGGTCAAGGAAGATGCGGCTCACGTCACCTCCTCTTCGAGGGCGATCATCTGCTCTAGCTGATCCGCCGAGCCCGCCACCGCGGAGACCGCCGACCGGGCCTCTTTTGACTTCACCGGAGGAAAACATTTCTCAGGGCGCCCCAGTTGTAAACGGGCAGCACGGTCTTCGAGAACGTAGGCTGAGAAGGAAGAGCACAGGTCGCAAGCCTGCGGGTCGTGCTCAAGGCCTAAACAGTAGACACATGTGGAGTGCGGATCCGTCCGAGACATCTTCTGCCCGCAAGGGCATCTCCGAAAACCGGGAGTCGATTTGTCCATTGCAGCCGCGAGGGATAGAAGACCGAAGTCTATAAGCAAAAACTTATATTCGAAAAACCGTAGAATTAGAACCAGTCTTAAACGCAGAGCGTTAAGGAGGGAACCTGAGCTTCCAAGCGGTAAGGAAGATCTGGCGTCATGGGGCGGAGCCGAGAGTTTTACCACCCGGGTGGGTGGGAGGAGCCAGCTTGAAGACCTTCCGGCAAGATTTAAAGCGGCAAGGATACCTGCCAGACAGTGTGGATGAACAACATATCCATGTCCCTAGAAAAGTATATATATAAAAAAATGCAACTCACATATGAATGTGGATGAGTACTCAAGAAGGAAATGACAGTCCAAAAGGTTCACTTGGTGAGTTCAACTGAAAAGACTGGAGAACCAGGCAGTATCTCTCCAACCTTAAAAAGGGTAGAAACAGAAATCTGGGGGATGGAGGGTGGGAAAGCCACCTGCTGCAGGAGCTCCTCTCGAAGATCTACTGTTACGGCAAGTTCTTACGTAACTGTACTATCTGACTTTGAGGGGGAGCTCTTGCAGCGGGTAATACCATTAGGGCAGAGTCCCAAGCAGTACCCAAGAATGGGCCTAGATCTGACGGGAGGGGGAGAAGGAAAACACACTGACTGGAAAACTTCAAGAGAGAAGGTCCTGCAAGACAGCCAGTCCAAAACCTGCTCTCCTCCTAGAAGCAATGCCTAGGCTGTAATGCCTAATGAAAGTAGGGACTGTGCTCCAGGTTGCAGCAGTGCAGATATCTGCCGAGGAAACATTCCTCAAAGAGGCAAACGAGGTAGCCACAGCCCTGGTGGAGTGACCCTTGATGGTTCCCGGCAGGGGTTTACCATGGTGCTGGTAACAAACCAATGGGTTAATGACTGCTTGGATACAGGAGCCCCTGTCATCCTTTATGTGAAGGAGATGAACAACTGCTCCATTGTCCTTGTTGCTTTGGTTTGGTAGAGGTAGTAATGAAGGATTCTATGTACACCAAGGATATGCAACAAGGCCTCACCCTGTTTTTCAAAGCCAGGGTAATAAACCTTAAGGTTGCTGTCCTGGTTCAAAGTCAGTACGGACACCACTTTCAGCAGAAATTTAGGATTCATACGCAGGGTCACCCTGTCCCTGTGGAAAACAAGATAAGGCTCCTTACACATAAGGGCCTGAAGCTTGGAAACCCTTTGAGTGGAAATAACAGCAACTAAAAATGCTTTCCATGAGAGGAAGCGTAGCTCGCAGGTCATGGCTGGTACGAAGGGAGGCAGGGTGAGCTTCTCAAGAACAAAAAGCAAATCCCAGGGTGGGACCAGGTCCCTCCTGGGAGGTCTGATATGAAGAACACCTCAAAGGAAGGTCTTGCACACATTGAGCTGTGGTAGAGCCCTCTCCCCATACGGTGCATGGTATGCAGGAACTGCACACGTGTACCTTAATGGACGAGTAGCTGAGCCCCAAGTCCAACAGATGGAGCAGATAATCTAGCACATGCTTGACCGGACAATCCAAGGGATCTAGGGCACGAGCCGTTGCCCAGAGGCAGAAACGCTTCCACTTCATGGTGTAGGTTGCCCTTGTGGAGTGTTTCCTCACCACTACGAGAACTTCTGCCACTCTGTTTGACACCCCTAATCTCTCTTCTGCTAAGACTGCAGGAGCCAGGCGTGCAGGTGAAGAGACTGCAGAGCAGAATAGACGAGCGTCCCCTGTTCTTGAGAGAGCAAGTGGATGGAGAATGGCAACTGCATGGGAGGTTCAGAGGTCAGTTGCTGTAGCAGTGGGTACCAGATTTGTCGGGGCCAAAGAGGATCCACCAGAATCATCCTGGTTTCCTCCGACTGCAGTTTGAGCAGTACTCTCTGAATGAGAGCGAAGGGAGGAAAGGCATAGAGGCACAATGAGTCTCGCCAGAAAACACCAGGCCCTGGATCGAGCAAGCAGAAGTTTGGCATTGCACGGGGACACAAAGAGGTTCAGTTCTGGGTGGCCCCAGTGAGCGAAGAAATAGTCTGCAACTTCCTGGAGCAATTCTCACTAGTGGTTCAGAGAACAAGAGCAACTGAGATTGTCAGCGAGCACGTCCTGGATACCTGGTAGGTGTACAGACGTGTGGTCCAGAAGATGTTCCACTGCCCAGTTCCACTCTCATGGCCTCCCTGCAAAGGGGGTTAAGACTGAGTGCCCCCTTGCTTGTTGATGTAGAAGATAACTGGCGTGTTGTCTGACTGCACCAAGAGAGGAGCTGGAGAGACTTGGTCTCGAAATGCCGTGAGGGCATACTGAACGGCTCTAATTTCCAGAACACTGATGTGTAGAGAGCACTCTGTGGGAGACCAGGCCCCCCCCCCCCCGTCCTGTGTTCCCCTAGGTGGACTCCCCAACCTGACAATGAGGCATCCGTCATTGGGGTTTGTGATGGGGTGGTCTCTGAAAGGAGACCCCTCTCTAAATTTAGAGGGTAGAGCCACTACTCAAGAGAGCGATGCAGCGCCGCTGAAACTCGGACCGGCTGATCCAAGCTGTCCACCGCCTGATCCCACTGAACCTTGAGGTGCCACTGCAGGACCCTCATGTGCAATCTGGTGAGGGGGACAGTATCGATGGCCGCAGCCATGTGGCCCAGAAGCTGTAGAATAACCCTTGCAAAGACTGAAGAAGCTGCTTGGACTCTGCTCCCCAGGTCCATCAATCGATCTGCCCTGTCCGACAGCAAAAATGCCTTTCCCTGAACAGTGTCCAGGATTGCCCCTATGTATTGCAACCTCTGGGAGGGCAAGGGTTGCGAATTTGGCCAATTTATAGTTATTCCCAAGGAGAGGAACAAGCTTTCTGTCTTCTCTAGGGCGACTCTCAGCTGGTCTGCTGACTGGGCTGAGATGAGGGCCGCTGCCACTACTGCCAGACACTTAGTAAAAACCCTGGGAGCAAATGACAGGCCGAAGGGCAGAACTCAAAACTGGTAATGTTGATCCTGGAACCGGAACCAAAGGAATCTCCTGTGGGAACGCAGGACCTTGATATGCATATAGGTGGCCTGCATATCTAAGAAGCATAGCCAGTCCCCTTGATGGATAAGGGGGAGCAAGTCTGCCAGCATTATCATCCGAAATCTCTGGTATTTGATAGAGAGATTAAGCTGGCTGAGGTCCAGAATGGGGCGAAGCAAAGGTCTCCCATTTTCTTTGGAACTAAAAAGAAAAAGGACTAGAAACCTGTGCCCCTTTGGGCCTGAGGCACCAGCTGAATGGTGTTTTTCTCGAGCAGCAGCTGGATTTCATCTGCCAGAAGCTTGGCATGGGCTGGAGGACAACTGACAGGAATGGGGGGGGGGGGAGACTGTCCAGTGGGACGCTGAGAAACTCTATTGCAGAACCCTTGTAAACAGTTTCTAGCACCCATTGGTCCAAGGTTATGCTGGACCATTCGGCAAGGTAAAGGGAGAATCTCCCTCCTACTTTCTCGCCCTATGTCTCCTAAGAGAGAGGAGGGAGAGGCTGTGAGTCAGGCTGTGAAAGGGTTTGGGCCCTGTGCCCTAGGAGCTTTGAGGAGCTTGGGCCTAGGGCGCCCTGAGGGGCAGGGTGAGCACACCTCTTGAACTCTTTGCCTTGGGGTTGTTTGTCCCCTTTGTCCCTGACCTTTATGAAAGGGACGACAGCAGGGCCCTTGAGGCTCCGACTTACACATGTACACGGTGTACGTCTGATATGGCTTTGTCGGACTCCTGAAGTTCCTTGACCAGGGTTTCCACCTCCTGGCCAAATAACACTGGGCCCTGAAAGGGTGAATCCAGTATGGAATCCTGGAGATCTGGGTGGAATCCTGTTAGCCTAAGCCAAGCATGCCTCCTCAGACAAATTCCGGAAGCAGCTGCCAAGGAGGCCATGTCCACAGCATAGTATGAGCACCTATGGACATGCTTGTCTACATTCAGTCTGGACTGGGCATAGGCTAGGATAGTACAGTTACGTAAGAACTTACCGTAACAGTAAATCTTCGAGAACAGCTCTTGCAGCAGGTTACACCATTAGGACTGAAGCCGGCAGGTGCCAGGACCCCACAGAAAATTTCTAGCCAGCAGTATTCAGCGGGGACCACCCCCTAAGTCGGTCCCGCCCCTGACGTCAGGCATAGTACATAAGGGAGCGGTCCCCCAGAATCCCCAGTTCTCCCGCTGGAGACTCCAGACTGCTTGATGACATCAGAAATGGAGACTGAGGATTCGCCATCAAAAGGTAATGACAGCTGTGTTAAACACCTAATCCTAGGAGAAGGATATTGGAAAAATTCTACCTCCAGAAGGGATGGTGGGAGGAAAACTACCTGCTACAAGAGCTGTTCTCGAAGATCTACTGCTATGGTAAGTTCTTACGTAACTGTACTATCTTACTTCGAGAAACAGCTCTTGCAGCAGGTTACACCATTAGGACCGATTCCCAAGCAATACAGGAAATCCCTCACCACTGGGAGGAGGGAAGGTAGAAATCAGTAGCAGAACTGAAGCCTAGGACAGGAGTGCCTGAAGGACTACTAGACCAAAACCTGCTCTTTGCCTCGATGCGACATCCAGGCTATAATGCCTGATGAAGGTGTGCACAGTGCTCCAAGTAGCTGCTGCACAGATGGCTGAGGTGGACACGTTCTTTAAGGCCGCAAAGGAGGTAGCCACACCCCTTGTGGAATGACCCTTAACCGAGCCTGGTAAGGGTTTGTTACGTTTCTGGTAACAGAACGTGATACAATGTATGAGCCACCTGGATAGCGATTGTTTGCAAACTGGAGTTCCCATCATCCTGTGGGTGAAGGAGACAAAAAGCTGGTCAGATTTTTCAGTGGTGTTTGGTTCTGGTCAGGTAGTATCAAAGACACCTATGCACGTCTAAAGTGTGCAACAGGGCCTCTCCTCTCCTCTATTAGAATATTTAGAAAAGTACACTGGTAGATCGACGTTCTGATTAAGAGTGAGAGCTGAGACCACCTTAAGTAGAAACTTCGGATTAGTCTGTAGGGATATCCTGTCCTGGTGAAAAACAAATAAGGTTCTTTGCACATCAGTGCGTGAAGTTCAGAAATTCTTCTGGCCGGAGTAACGGCAACTAAAAACAACATCTTCCATGTAAGGAGACGTAGCTCGCAATCTGCGGCTGGTTCAAAAGGTGGCAGTGTAAGCTGTTCCAGGACAAAGGATAAATCCCATGGCGGAATAGGATCCTTAATCGGAGGTCTAAGGTGGAGAACACCCCTCAGGAAGGCTAGTGCCATGTCAAACTGACATATGGGACGTTGGCCTATAGAAGTGTGATAGGCTGAGATGGCACAAAGGTGTACTTTTATCGAGGAGTAGGCCAAGCCTGTCTGAAAAAGAGACAGGAGGTAGTCCAAGACCGACCTTTCTGGACAATCCATTGGCGAAAACCCCCGCGCCTGAGCCCAGAGGCAAAATCTGCGCCATTTCATGGCATAATTAGCGGAGTGGCCGGTTTTAGCAGCCGTTAGAACGGCCTGGGTTACCTCTGCGATGCCGACGTATAATGGTATGGTGTCTCTATGTAAGCTGGTGTGGAGCAAAGATGAAGCACTCAGACAAAATTAGCAGCAAAAGAAACGTAGGTTTATTTTACACAGTGGACTTGTAGGCGACAAAACAAAAAAAAACCAAGCAAAACCTTAAGTCTAAATCAAGAGCTAGTAATAGCTAACTCACATCAGGGTGTTGCTAGTTCCACACCCTTGTACTTACTGACTGACTTCCCTAGGCAAACAGTATTTATAGCATTTACAATCATGTGACACAAGAACTCCACCCTTGATATCAACTTTTTAAAAACTACGTTGTGAAAGAAAGCATTAATAAATTTTATTTATACAGAATAATGGACTTATAATATAACCATAACTTATAAGCTGTTTGAAAGTCATTACAATCCTTTTAAGAGTTTTTTTTTTTTAACATCCAAGAGGAGTTTGGAAGGTCTGCCCCTCCAGCTAGTAGCATAAAGGTATAGTGAATCTGGCTGGCCGGCTCTTAGAAAACGCTGCAACAGGAGGAGAGAGAGGAGCCCTTGAAACTGCAGAGCCTAAGATAGGTAGAAAGACTTCTTTCCTTCTAAGAAGCTTCAAACCCTTTTATCTATGGTCAGTTTCTGATAGAAAAAGGGAGCAGGTTAAAATCTCTGGCTGATATTGGAAACCGTTTCTTTTCCAACTGTAGATTCCTTCGCGATAGTGCGAGCGTTCAAGTGGTAACATTTACCGGAGCTCGCACTATTGCTAAGTCTTTTACATCTGTTTGACTTCTTTGCAGCCTCAGAATGGCTTAAAACTGGGCTAAGGCAAGGCTAACTGCAGGAAGAAATGGCACAACGTACCAAAACGGACTTCTTTTTACAGCAGTGTAAACGTGCATCTTATATGGGAAGTTCCCTTTCTTTAGACAAAAGCAGTATAAAGCCCAGCGCTAGACCACAATACCGCAGCCATTTAAACACATTTTGTTACAGAGCAAAGCTTATATCTAGCCTCTATAACATCCTTAGGGCTGAATAGAACTAAAGGACATTATGCTTTTATTTAAAGAGGGCTGGATTGTATTTAAGAAGGCAGGACAAAACAAACAAGACAAGGTGCGTCACAAAATGGGTGGCCAGCCCAACAAACGAGACATAATACAACATAATCACACAGACTAGAAAAAGGAAGGGTTTTATACATTCCAGCTTGTCCTTAAATAAAAGTAACACCTTTAATAAAATATACCCAATAAAAAAAATAAAAAAAAAGTGGGGGTTTGTTTTTTTATTTCTTCCTGGCACACTCTAGGAGCCAGGCATGCAGGTTCAGCGAACAAAGGTCCGGATGGACCAAGGAGCCCACCTCCTGAAACAGTAAGTGAGAGCTGATTGGCAGAGGCACTGGAGGTTCCCGGGACAGTTGATGTAGTAGAGGGAACCAGATCTGTCTGGACTAAAATGGCGCGGTAAGTATCAGCGTCGCTCGCTCTCTGCGAAGTTTCAAAAGGACCCTCTGGATCAACGGGAAGGGAGGAAAGGCACAGAAGAAATCTGCCCACCCAGGAGAGGGACAACGCGTCTCGCAAGAAAACACCAGGTCCTGGATCCAGCAAGCAAAAATTGGGTAGTTTTGTGTTGTATGGGGACGTGAAGAGGTCCAACTCTGGTGTACCCCATCTGTGAAACAGATCCTCTACTACCTCCTGGAGTAGTTTCCACTCGTGGACTCTGGCCTGAGAGCGACTCAGGCTGCCTGCGATGACATTGTCCACTCCTGGGACACGAACAGCAATGAAGTTTGTGCCGTGTTGTAGAACCCAATCCTATACCCTCGACACCTCCCTGCAAAGTGGGTAAGAATAGGTGCCTCCTTATTTGTTGAGGTAATACATCACCGCAGTACTGTCCATTTGTAACAGAAGAGTGCCCGGTGGGATCTCCGACTGGAAAGCCTGTAGGGCGTAAAGAACTGCTCTCATTTCCAGGATATTTTTGTGGAGATGAGCTTCCTGGGCTGTCCACAGGCCCTGAGACCCGACACCGTCGAGGTGTGCTTCCCACCCAAGCCCTGAGGCATCTGTTGAGAGCATCACAATCGGAGATGGCGTGATGAAGGGGAACCCCGCTAATAGGTTCTTTGAATCTAGCCACCATTTGCCAATCCCGGATTACGGCATTCGTGATCCGAATTGGAAGCTGCAGATGGTCTTGCTTCTGATCCCACTGGACCCGTAACATCCACTGAGTCACCCGCATGTGGAGATGGGCTAGTGGGACTGTTGCAATAGCCGCAGCCATATGTCCGAGCAGGCAAAGGACCAATCTGGCTGGGATGGTCCTCTGCCAAAAAGTCCCTGATGAGGGATCTGATGTGCTCCACTCGGTCCCTGGGTAGAAAAGCTTTCCCCTGGATGGTGTCCAGAACTGTGCCTATAAACTGCAGAATCTGTGACAGAACCAGGCATGATTTCTCCTGATTGATAATGATGCCCAACGTCTTGAACAGACACCGAGTACAATGAATGGCAGACATCAGGGCCATCCAAGAGGGCGCCATGAGAAGCCAGTCGTCTAGGTAGGGGAACACGTAGTGTCCTTGTCTCCTCAGAGTCGCCCCAACGACTGCCATGCACTTCGTGAACAAACGAGGTGCCGATGACAGACCGAAAGAGGGGCTCGGAACCGATAATGGTGACCTTAAAATTCAAAGCGCAAGAACTTCCTGTGCGCTTGAGCGATGGGCATGTGCAGGTAAGCATCCTGCATGTCCAAAGACGCTAGGAAGGCGCTCTGCTTGAGCATGGGTATCAAACCTGGAAGGATCACCATGCGGAAGCATTTGTAGAGGACTGAAGCGTTGAGGTCGCTGACATCCAGTATTGGACGGAGGTCCCCTGTCTTCTTGGGAACCAGAAAGAAGTGAGAATAGTAACCTGCACCTCTCTGGTTCCACGGTACGTGCTCTATAGCTTCTTTTCCAAGAAGCACGAGCACCTCCTGCTGTATGAGCAGGGCGTGCTGACCCGAATAACGGGAAAGCAGGGGAGGTCTTGACGGTGGGTGGTCGAGAAATTCGATGAAGTGACCTCTCTTGACCATCTGAAGAACCCACTGGTCGGCGGTAATCGACTGCCACCCTGAAAAGTGGCGAGCGATGCAACCCCCAACCTTTTGTGCCCGTTGATCCAGAGGAGGGGCGGGGGCCGGGAAGGGGTTATGCTGTGGCAGCCCTGGTTCCTGCAGGCTGGGCCGGTTTGGTGTAACGCTGGCCTCTGCCTGGGGAAGATTTAGCCTGGGCTTTACGATGGAAAGTGCCCCTTTGTTGCTGGCTGGAACGTGGCTGCTGCCGTTGCTGCCAGCTGTGAAAACAGTTCTGGTTCCTACGAAAGGAACCAGGTCTTGATCTGTACATGGCTTGTACGGATCTAACTGCCTTCCCCGTGTCCTGGAGCTTGGTGATAACCTTCTCTGAGTGTTCACCAAACAGGACTTTGCAATTGTATGGGACGTCAAGAATGTTTTTCTGTACGTCTGGAGTAAAGCCGGAGACATGGAGCCAGGAGCGTCTCCGGAGACAGATGCTCGAAGCTGCAGCTCTGTCAGACGAGTCCGCAGAATCATATGCGGCTCGTAGCACTTGGGTTCCCACAGCAGACCCTGTGCGGAGGAGGTTTAGGAGCTCCGCCTTCTGATCGCCATCTGGTAATCTGTCAATAAGGTCCTGACCCTGTTCCCACAGGGCATTCTGAAACTGAACCATGTGAGATAGGTAGTTCAGGGACCTGATGGGGCACGTAGCAGCCGTACACCAGCGCCTCCCCAGGGCATCCAACTGTTTGGATTCCTGGTCCGGTGGCTGTGTGCTCATATGCTGCGGTTGTTGGGACCAGTCATGAGAGGCCTTAATGACCAGGGAGTCAGCCAGAGGTTGCTGTGCCAAGTACTGTCTCTTTCGGGGCCTTGTACAGGCGGTCAACTTTCTTCGGCACATGCGGGGGTGGAGTGTGGACGCTTTCATGCAGCCTTGGTGACGTCCACAAAAGTGTCCACCAAGGGTGCCACTACCACAGGCTTAGGATCTTTCTGCCGGAGGTAGCGGGCAAGACGCAGTCTTTCGGGATCGAGATCTTCAGAATCCCATCCCATGTTCTCCTGGATGTGCCTCAATCTCAGAGAAGGAGGGATCATTCGGAGGTGACCTGAGTAGGTCTTGTGGTTCAGACGATGGGATGCTGAGTGGAGGAGGAGACCTGGAGGTTACAGAGGTATCCGATCTAGAATCCTCCCCTGGCGGAGTGCATCGTCGACGTCTGGGTCGTTTGGGGCTGGGAGACCCCGAGGGAGATCTTGAGGGAGGCCTTCTCCGTTCCTTAGATCTTCTCCTAGGAGGTGGAGTGTGCTCCTTAGAGGTTGGTGGTCGTCCTGCTGGCCCGTGGTGGAGGAGAGGGAGTAGAAGGTGAAGGATGAGGAGGGGGAGTAGGAGGTGAAGAAGGAGGTTTCACTGGGACCACATCTTTCTGGATTGTGTCCCACCAGAAAGTGAAGAGATCCTTCACCTCTTGAATGTTCATGCCCGACGACGGGCCTGGTGCCAGTGGTCTGTCGCCGGGGTTGGGCGTCGGGTCCGAAGGTGTCTCCGGGATGGGCGAAGGCTCCTTTGAAAGCCCGGCATCCTCTGTGTTGCCTGCCTGGTCCTCAGGCAATGTCGTGTCCTCCTCCATGGAGTCCCGGCGACCGGTGTCCACGGTGATGGTGTCCAGTCTTTGGCTCCGCCCGGCGTGTGACCGGCGTCGGTCGGCAGTCACAACGTCTTCAGCTCTGGCGAGCGCCTGACGCTGGCGTCTGGCGTTTGGCCGATGTCCTCGGCTCCAGCGAATGCCTGGCCGACTTCGGGTCCATCGTCCGTTTCAGGGACGTCAGGCATTTTGTTTCCTGGGTGGGGGATCTGGACCCCTGGGAGACCGATCTAGAGTCGGGGTCCCAGCGTCGGTTAGAAGAGGAAGACTTAGTATGGTGACAGTCTGAAGACTTCGATGAGGCCCGGGAGGGAGTGGAGGAAGCCGAGGGCCTGGAAGTCTTTATGGGGTGAAGCGAAGCTGAAGAACCACCTGTAGCCTTAACCTTGACCAGAGAGGGCTGAGAGCGAGCCCTGGAGGGAGAGCGGTCAGAGCGTGTGGAACCTGAGCTACGCGAGTCCGAGGCCCAGTTAGGGGATCTGGACCTTGCCTTCTCCCGGTGCTTGACCCGGTGTTTGTGGGCTTTAGAGGAAGGTTCCTTATTCATTCTGTGAAGTTTTTCCTCCAAAAGGAACCCCTGCAGTGCCTTCTGACGGCGGATCCTGGTGCGGCTGTTGAACCCCTGACAGAAGGAGCAGGCCTTGGTGTCATGGTCCAGGCCTAAGCACCGCAAGCAGGACGAATGAGGAACCTTGAAAGGGATCTGTCTGCCGCAGGCATACTTGGAAGAGTGTCCCTCTGAAGGAGGAGTTGGAGATGCTGACATTAGTTTGGTAAAACTGTTGTGAGATGTTCTTAGTCGTCGTGTGCTAGAGTGGTACTGTGAGGCCGATGCTGGCAAGTCAACGGCGGGAAAAGAACTGCGGATTCTGGGGGACCGACCCCTTTTGTATGATGCTTGATGTCGGGGGCGGTCCCCTCTGAATACTAGTGGCTAGAAAATTTCCGTGGGGTCCTGGTGCCTGACGGCTTCAGTCCTAAAGGTGTAACCTGCTGCAAGAGCTGTTTCTTGAAGCAAGATCTCCTCTTTTGTGTCAGAGTCCAGCAGGGTCTTGACCATTTTCATGGTTTTCTCCCAAAGTGACTGCTGATATGTCACCATATGGGCCAGGAAGTTCTGTGAACAGATAGATCTCGTAGCTGACGAATAAGCTTTCCTGCCCCAGCTATTCAGTTTTTTTGGATTCTGGATCTGGTGGTCGGGAGCTGAGGTGCTTAGGCTGGCTACCACAACCATGGGCAGCTCTGAGCACCAACACATTGGCTTTGGGGTGTTCCCCCAAAAAGGGTTCGGCCTTTGGGGGGCTTGTACAGTCTGTCCACCTTCTTCGGGACAGCCCAAGTAGATGAAGGTTTCGCCATGTTATCCTGGTTAACATCCTGGAATGGCTCTACAAGAGGCGGGATAACCAGGGGTTTGGGCTCTTGGGACCGAATTTAGCGAGACATCTGTGTTCTGGGTCCAGCTCCTCAGTGTCCCATTCGTAAATGGACTGGACATGCTGCATAATGTCCGGAAATGAAGGGTCGTCCGGGGGGGGCTCGGGGAGTCCCTGGGGCCCGGAGAAGGTGGGACAAATTACTCTTTGCCGGAGGAGTCTGGTGAGGAGGGACTTGCAACCCCATCGTCCGGTGAGGACGGGTGTCCGCTGGAGGATGGGATAGGGGAAGAACGCCTCCTCCTGCATTTGCCTTTCGGGTCCTGTTGGGTTACCTCCTCTCCAGTCGGATTGGTCGGTGATGGAAGGGGTCCCATTGACGGTGGAGTCAGAGCTGGGACTGGAGGTCTGTACAGGAAGTCCTCCTTAATAGTATTCCACCATAATGTAAAGAGTGACCCGATGTCCACCATTGGGACGACCGCTGGACCTGGCGTCTTCGGATCTTGAGGATCTGGTGCCAGGTCTGGAGAGCCTTTTGTCCTTGTCCGGACGCCCAGGATCTGCGTCCCCAGGGGACCCGGCGTCCGGAGTAGGAGGAGGAGGCCCATCGGGCGACCGGC
Organism: Neoceratodus forsteri; assembly: GCA_016271365.2. Taxonomy (NCBI): domain Eukaryota; kingdom Metazoa; phylum Chordata; order Ceratodontiformes; family Ceratodontidae; genus Neoceratodus; species Neoceratodus forsteri. The sequence goes on from CM028130.1 coordinate 487,581,081, forward strand.
ACTCGGAGGGGCAGGTGTCCGATCCTCTGCAGGCGACCACCTCGTATCAGGCGTCGGCGTGCAGGACACCGGGGAGGGAGAGGAGGAGGAGGAGGAGGAAGAAGGAAGGAGAAGGAAAGAAGGGTTCGAAGGCGACTTGGGGCAGGACTCAGACCTGGCCCTATCCCTCTCCCGCTGGTAGTGGTGTTTCCCTTCCGATGACTTGTCTCTGGGTGGGAAGTCCTTGGTAAGAGAAGAAGAGCTGTGCTCAGAAATCCACTGCATGGCCTTCGCCTTCTGTTCCAGGAGACAGGCTTTCAAGGTGTTGGCTCTCCTGGTCCTGGTCTTTTGGTTGAACTTGCGGCAATGTGGGCAGTCGGTGGGCCGGTGGTCAGGGCCTAGACAGATAAGGCAGGCTGCGTGGCCGTCTTTGGCCGGAATCTGTTTCCCACATGCACACTTGGACTTGCGGCGCAGTGGAGAGGGCGATGACATGCACAGAGATATCAGATATTGAAGGATAATCGAAAAAACACAATATTAATTAAATTTTATGAAAAGCGGTCAACTGTGTTGAAAGGCATCCATGGAGCCGAACTAAGCGGGTCGACGGTGGGAAAAGAACTAAGATGGCGCCAGGGGACCACCCCCTCTATATCATGTCTGACATCGGGCGGAGCCGACATCGGGGGCGGTCCCCTGCAACAGACTGCTGGCTACAAGATTTCCGTGGGGTCCTAATTCCTGGCGGCATTCGTCCAAATGGTATTACCTGCTGCAAGAGCTCCCCCTCAAAGTCAGATCAGCATAAACTTTAATGACAAAAAGAAACAACTTTAACAGAATATAAAATGCTACACCCGAGTTAAACTTTCAACCCATGCAGCACTCAGCTACCACAGAAATGTATGTCACCATTGCAACATGGCCAGTTTGTGGGCTCAGGTCTCCCCTGAAGTGTCAGAGTTGTCACCTTCAGTGGGATTCAGCTCGGCTTCTAGTTTCTGTGCGAGTCTGCTTGCCTCTTTCAGATCATTAAAAAAGTATGTTTCACAGCACACATAAACAAGCTGGTAATAGTAGTTTGTGTTGAACTGTAAGTCTGTGAAGGGAGCTGCATACTTGGTCAAATGCCTTCCATCACAGGCACATGCTGCAAGAGAGACTGGGGAAGACTGAAATCTCTGCTTCGCCATATCTTAAGATCCACTTTTTCTTTGCCAATGGTAGGCCTCTGTCTGGTCTCAGAGCCCCCGTACAAATGATGAAGGTACGAGGAGCTGCTGTGTCCGTTGGAGCTCGCCTGGGGTAATCTATAGGTTTTTTCTATAGCGAAAGCTGGGTCACCTTCAGTTAGTCCCAGGAGGTTGGGTACCAATGTTTGGGCAAATCCCAAGGAGTCCTCACCTTTGGCCATTTCTCAGAAACCCACGACTCTGAGATTTCACTCCTGAGCCTGATTTTCAAGGGTCTCCAAACACTGCCTGCACTGGAAGCTCTCTTTAACCAGTGATGCAGTCTCATCCTGAGATTTCAAGGATGCTTCTGCAGGCTGAATCGTCTGTTCGTCAGAATCCAGACGAATTTCAAGCTTTGTTACCTGTGGTGTTTAATTGTCCAGTTTTCTGTCCATATCCTACACCGTTCTTATAAGCTTGCTCAGTTAGTGCTAGAGGGCTCAGCTGAGCCCGATGCCACCTTGTGTTGACCAGGCTTCCTTTCCTCCTGCTGCTTTTCAGTGTTAAAGTCCACAGGCGGTGCTGCGTTACAAGGTTTTCCCATCTTGCAGAGGCATGTCCTGGCTGCTAAATTAGTCACTTAGTTGCTGAAAGTTCTGGCAAAAAGTAGTAGTTTTTAATGTTTAATGCTCGTTTTCGGACGGCCCGGTGGCGCTGAGGGTTGAGGTGCTGGACGCCACACCTCGCTGGTGAGGGAGAAGATAGAGTGTCCGGAGGACTGCTCTCTTCTCCTGGGTTGGGATCCAGGGGTGTACCGTGCTCTGTTGTGGCTCCTAGCGGAAGCTAGAAGCATTTTGTACAGTAGCACGGTTGGATAGGGAACAAGCGGGGCAGGCGTCTACGGGGGCAGCCTGTGTGCCGATGCCATTGCACGCTGCGCTTGTGGGGAAAATGAAAAAGGAAATACCCTCCTTCACCACCGGTGAGATGACGGTGGCCCCAGGGGAAACACCCACATTCCAATGCCGGCCCAGACGTGCCCGGATCGGTTTCCATGGGCCGACCTGTCGACAGCAGGTAAGGCACCTCACAGGGGATACTGGAGGTCAAGCCTGCCTGTGGTCATTTGGGGGAGAGGATCCAGGGAGATGCGGAGGATTCAGGAAGTTAGGGAGAATTCCGAGTGGGCACTCCTGAAGGATGCCCGGGGGTGCAAGGTGTAAAAAGAAACTTAAAAAAAAAAAAAAAAAGTCCTCTCTCTCTCTCTCTCTCTCTCTCAGGAGTGCAGTAAGGAATGTCTATTCCCATCTGAAGCTAAGCCATGCCCCAGATTTACATTTTTAAGTTTGGCAGTGTTCTCCCCAGAAGTGATCACAGAATTGCATGAGAAAAATGGACCAACTCTGCTCGCTAAAATACAGCAGTCACAGATTTATGTTAAATGTAAAATGTTTAACATTTAAGGCATACAGAAAACTAAGGAAACTACAACACTAGGAAATAAAAAAATAAACAGTTTAAAACAGAAAAGAATTACAATAGAACCCCGATTATCCGAGTGCCATGGGGGACATCAATTTCATTCGGATTATCAGGGTTTCGGATAAACTGAAGGAAACATGTTTCAACATTCACAAAGACTATACTGACAGTGTTATAAAATCAAGTTGAAACGTTTAATAAATACAGTGCATAAAGTGCTAAACATTTAAAAAAAAAAGTAAAAAAGTCCAGCTACAAAATGGTAAAAAACTGTGTTATCTCACACTGCTTTTTAGTTAGATTTAGCTTCTGTAATGTTTGCATTCTAAGCTTACGCGGCAGCAGTAAATGCAGGTAGTCAGTGTTCAGCTGGCTCTCCAGCCACAAGATGCACTGATTGAATGCATCTACTGCCTCTGATGTTGTTGGTACCTGCATAGTCCCGTTCTCTCTCCCAGCATTGTCCTCTGGTTCTTCAGCTGTGGCTTCCATCACCGTGGGAGAGTTTTGTGAGATGGCGACTATGCCCTCATCTGTCAGTTCACCGTAACCATTGTCGTCCGTGTCACAACTTCTCCACTCCTGTACAGCCTCAGGTGAGCAGTCAATAGACTGTGCAATCGTTAACAGCTCTTCTTGTGCTTCTATTTTTTGCTGTACCACAACAGGTTCTTCTGCAGATGTGCTTAAGACCTCAGAGTTTTCCCAACAGTGAACGAGTGTTTCGGTGTGGATTTCGGACCATGCTTCACCGAGCAGATAGCAGACATCCTTAACAGTGAGGTTTTTTTTTTGTTTTTGTTTTTTTTAAAATCGCCTCTGTCAGGGTTAGCTCGTCATTTTCATTTGAAAGTAGTTTAGAATGGTACAGTCTTTTTAGGGTTGTTAAAATACCCTGATCCAGGGGCTGAAGTTTAGAGGTAGTATTTGCTGGCAAAAAAAAAAAAAAAAAACGCATCATATTCCACCATCTGCTGAAGTTAATTGTTCTAAATCTGGGTGAGCACCAGCATTATCAATTAGCAAAACGGACTTGGGGGTTAACTGACCATAGGTAGGATTTCACAGCAGGCACAAAATCAGAATGAAACCACTGCTTAAAAATAGTCGAGTTCATCCAAGCATTGCTTTGTGCAGTATAATTTACAGACAGAGTGTCCATGTTAGTGTGTTTAAAGCAACGTGGACAAATGGATTTTCCAATAACCAGCAACTTTAAATGATGGGTACCTGTTGCGTTGCAACAACCTAACACAGTTAGTCTATTTATTTATTTTTTTAAAACTAGGAGTGAATCACTCACTCCATGCTGCCAAAGTCTTTTCAGGCAGCAATTTCCAATATGCACCAGTTTTGTCTGCATTATAAATCTGTGTTGCAGTAAGTCCCTCAGATAGCATGGTTTCTGATAATTTTTGTCTAAATGGTGCAATGCTCTCATTCGAGGCAGACAGCAGCTCACCCGCCACAGACAGTTGCCGAATCCCATGCAGTTTTTTAAAACGATTCAGCCAACCTTCACTGGCACTAAAGGTGTCATCATGTCCATTAATGTTACTGTGGAAACAGATGGCTTTTTGTCTCAGTATCGGACCTGATATGGGGACACCCTTGGCACAATTCTGTACGAACCACAAATAAAGTGCTTTATCCAGTGCCTCATCTTTACTCCCCCTTCATACTCTTCCATTTACTGGGGCCATCAGCGCAGTCCACTGTTGAAGCATACTCCCGCAGTTTGTCTTTTGCTGAGCGGATATCGCACACTGTGGCATTACTGATGTTAAATTTTTTAGCAACGGACACAATCTTCTCCCCATTCTCGAGGCACTGTAAAACACGTAGCTTTTGTTCTATGGACAGAACACATCGTTTGCGCTTTACTGACATTATGCTGACTGCTTTATCTCCCCAAATAAACTTTTGACCGCCAGTAATGATACTGATTTTAAACTGTGGTAATTAGACGGATTACACCACTTAGTCATGACTATTGGCATTTGTCTGGATTGTCTGCAGTGCTTGGTGTAATTAACTGCTGACTGCAAGTAATGGTGTGTGATTGGCAAGCTAAACGCATACGATCAACATAAGCAATGAAAACTTTATGGCGATTGTACATGGTAACAAGTCGGGGGGACGTCACCTGGTTTCGGTTAATCCAGAGATTCGGATAATCGATCTTTGGATAATCGGGGTTATACTGTACACAAATAGAAAAAACTCACTAATACTGTTTTAGGCCTGGATTTCTAATCCTACAGATCTTCTAAGAAAACAAACAGACTTTTGGCCACAAAGGCTTGAGATTAAAAAGAGTGCAACTCCTCTTCTGGCTCAGTGGGTATCCAGTATTATCTCTGGCTCCAAATCTACCTGTTGGAACCAAGACCCACATGGATATACCCCTCAGGACCCGGCCCATCTAGCTACAGCATAGGCCTCGGACCATCCCTTTACCATGTCACTCAGAATGCTTAGCCCACTCACCAGGGGCCTTGCTCCTAATGAACCACCCATCAGCTTAACTACCTGCTATTGTGAGGCTAGCTACAGTCACAGTGGTGAGACTATTGTGGGCTAGTCTTCACGCAGATGACTCGGCCCTGTCCCACTTAAATTTTAAGTGACTACTCTTTCAGCTACTAATCAGCACTGAACAATGCCTGTTTACTTGCCTTAGATGACTATCAAATGGAGCATAAATAAGAGACACAAAGGAAAATACAATATAAAATAATTTTCTTGTAAAGAATGTACACCAGCTGTTACATACATCCATCTGTTATACCCAGTGACAGCCCAGCTGTACAAGAGCAGAGTTTAGTATTTTAAAATCTCCTGGGGAAAGCCCATCTGGAGAGGATCAGAGTTTATTATTTTGCAATCTCACTGGGACTGTCCAGCCAGCCAGGAGTAGAATGTGGTATTATACAATCTCCCTGGAACAGACCATCTGGACAGGAGCAGAGGGAATCTCCCTGGGAAAGACCCGCTGAGATAGGACATCTCGTTTTCTGTGCTACAGCAGGGTGCACTGGAGCACAGGGAGTGACTTTCTTAGAGTCATAGTAGGCCAGTGAGTGTGAGACAGCCCCGCTGAGAAGGGACATCTCATTTTCTGTGCTACAGCAGGGTGGGACCAGAGCACAGCGTGTGACTTGCTCCAAGTCAGTGTGCCAGTGGATGTGTGTGTGTGTGTGTGGGGCAGGGGACAGCCCCGCTGAAAGGGGACATCTCATTTTCAGTTCTACAGCAGGGTGGGGCTGTAGCACAGGAAGTTAACCTATTCAGTCACAGTGTGCTGGTGGTGGTGGGACGGGGAGCAGCCCCGCTGAGATGGGGCATCTCATTTTCAGTTTTACAGCAGGGTGAAACCAGAGACAACGTGTGGATTTGGTGGAGGACAGCAGCCCTGTTGAAATGAGGCATCTCATTTTCAGTTTTACAGCAATGTAGGAACGTAGCAGAGGGAGCCACCTGCTCATTGTCACAATGTGCTGGTGTGTGTGGCTGTGGTAGGGTTAAGTGAGTTACCTGCTCCGAGTACCAGTGGGTGTGGTGGTGGTGGGAGCAGCCCTGCTGAGATGGGGCATCTCATTTTCAGTTTTCCAGCAGGGTGGGGCCGAAGTACAGGGAATTACCTGCTACAAGCCCCAGTGGGTGTGGCTGTGGTGGGAGGGATGGGGTAGCACTGCTGAGATGGGGCATCTCGTTTATAAGGAGTTACCTGCTCAGAATCCCAGTGGGTGTGGCTGTGGTGGTTGGGGGGGGGGGGCCCCGCTGAGAGAAGGCATCTCATTTTCAGTTTTACGTGAATGTGGGACCGAAGCACAGTGAGTTACTTGCTCCAAGCCCCAGGGTCACTGTGCCTTGTGAGCATGAGCGAGAGTAACAGAAAGCTACTGGGCATAGCTGCAGGAAATGGAAACTATGCACCTCACACCAGCAGGTTCTGCAGAGCAAGGCTTGAGACACGGGATACACAAAACAAGATCAGCAGACACCAAGGCTAGAGATACGGGGTACACAAAAGGAGCTCAGCCCATGCCAAGGCTAGAAATACAAGGTACACAAAAGGAAATCAGCGCAAAGCTAGAGACACGGGGTACACAACAGGAGATCGGCACACATCAAGTCAAGAGATATGGGGTACATACAAAAGGAGAACAATGTACACCGAGGTTAGAGACTCTGGGTACACAAAACGAGATCAGCGTATACCAAGGCTAAAGACACTGGGTACACAGCAGGAGATTGGCGCACACCAAGGCTAGAGATACATGGTACACAAAACGAGATCAGCATATACCAAGGCTAGAGATACAAGATATACAAAAGGAGATCAAGGCTAGAGACACGAGGTACACAACAGGAGATCAGCACACATCATGGCAAGATATACGGGGTACACAAAAGGAGATCAGCACACACCAAGGCTAGGGATACAGGGTACACAAAAGGAGATCAGCGCACACCAAGGCTAGAGACACCGGGTACACAAAAAGAGATCAGTGCACACCAAGGCTAAATACACAGGGTATGCAAAATGAGATTAGCGCACACTAAGGCTAGAGACACAGGGTATACAAAATAAGAACAATGCACACCGAGGCTAGACATGCTGGGTACACAAAACGAGACCAGCGCATACCAAGACTAAAGACACAGGGTACACAACAGGAGATCGGAGCGCACCGAGGCTAGAGACACAGAACAAAATCAGCGCACACCAAAGCTAGAGATATAGGTTACACCCAAGGAGATCAGCGCACACAAAGGCTAAAGACATGGGGTACACAGAAGGAGATCAGCATACACGAAGGCTAGAGACACAAGGTACACAAAAGGAGATCAGTGCACACCGAGGCTAGAGACACAGGGTACACAACATGATATCAGCACACACCAAGGCTAGAGGAGACATGGGGTACACAAAACAAGATCAGCGCACACCAAAGCTAAAGACACAGGGTACACAGGAGATCAGCACACACCAAGGCTAGAGACATGGGGTACAGCGAACGAGATCAGCACACGTGAAGGCTAGAGATACAAGGTACATAAAAGAAGATCAGAGCAAGGCTGGAGACATGAGGTACACAACAGGAGATCAACACATGCCGCACACCAAGGCTAGAAACACAGGGTACACAAACTGAGATTGGCACACACCAAAGCTAGAGATATGAGGCACAAAAGGAGATCTGTGCACACCAAGGCTAGACACATAGGGTACACAAAAAGAGATCAGAGCACACCAAGGCTAGAGACACCAGACACAGGGTACACAAAAGGAGATCAGTGCACAACAGGGCCAGAGAAACAAGGTCAGATCAGCACATACCAAAACTAGAGATACGAGGTACACAAAAGGAGATCAGCGCACACCAAAGGCAGAGACACAAGGTACACAAAAGGAGATCAGTGCATACCAATGCTAGAGATACAGGGTACATCAAAGGAAAGAAGATCAGTGCACACCAAGGTTACAGACATGGGGTACACAGAATGAGATCAGTACACATCAAGGCTAGAGATACGGAGTACACAACAGGAGATCAGTGCACACCAAGGCTAGAGACATGTGGTGCACAAAAGCAGATCAGTGCACATCGAGGCTAGAGAAACAGGGTACACAACAGGAGATCAGCCAAGGCTAGAGACACAGAGTACGCAAAAGGATATCAGTGCACACCAAAGCAAAAGATAAGGGATACACAAAAGGAGATCAGTGCACACTAAGGATAGAGATATGAGGTACACAAAAGGAGACTGGCGCAAGGCTAGAGACACAGGGTACACAACAGGAGATTGGCACACATCAAGGCAAGAGATACAGGATACACAAAAGGAGATCAGCGCACACCACGGCTAGGGATATAGGGTACACAAAAGGAGATCAGCACATACCAAGACAAGAGATATGGGGTACACGAGATCAGCGCACACCAAGGCTAGAGACATGGGGTACATAAAACGATATCAAGGCTAGAGATACAGGGTACACAAAAGGAGATCAGTGCACACCGAGGTTAGAGACACAGGGTACACAAAAGGCGTTTAGCACATACCAAGGCTACAGATATCAGGTACACAAAAGAAGATCAGCGCACACCAAAGCTAGAGATACATGGTACACAAAACGAGATCAGCGCACACCAAGGCTAAAGACACAGGATACACAAAAGGAGATCAGCACACAGCAAGGCTAGAGACACCGGATGCACAAAAGATCAGCGCACAACAAGGCTGGAGAGATAAGGTGAGATCAACACACACAGAGGCTAGAGATACAGGGTACACAAAAGGAGCTCAACGTACCCCAAAACTAGAAAACACGGGGTAGTCAAAATACGATCAGTGCACACCAAGACAGTTGCAGTACAAAAAAAGTTTATTTAACCAACATACAAAAGCGATCCTGAGGTCCCCGGTGCTTGAAGTCACTCCGACTCCTCATCTTTAAAGGAGTACTACAGTCAAAATGTGCAAAAAACACAGGTTACTCACCTGTAAAGTACAGTTACGAAAGAACTTACTGTAACAGTGTATCTTTGAGAAAGGCTCTTGCAGTAGGTAATTACATATAGGACTGATGCGGCGGTCCAGGACCAAACGAAACATTTCTAGCTAACAGTCTCTCATGGGGACCGCCCCACGCCAGGTGACCACGCCGCGGCGCCAGTATAAAGAGAGGCAGTCTCTACGCGCTTTTCCAGTTCTTTCCCCGCCAAAAGGCAAGACGAGAGAGAGGCGGATATTTCCCTTCCTGGAAAAGGAGCTGAAAAAGCTTAGGGGGATGGAGGGCGGGAAGGTATTACCTACTGCAAGAGCCTCTCTCGAAGATCTACTGTTACGGTAAGTTCTTACGTAACTGTACTATCTTACTTCGAGAGGGCTCTTGCAGTAGGTAATTACATATAGGACCGAGTCCCAAGCAGTCTGGAACAAGGAGAAGCAAACAGAGGGAGGAAAGCTACTCAGAAGTAGACCCTCTGGTTGTGAAGACCTTAGAAAAGGAGGCCTTGCAAAACAGCCAGCCTGAAGCCTGCTCTACGGCGAGAGACAATGTCAAAACTGTAATGTTTTGTAAAGGTATGGACAGAAGTCCAAATGGCGGCTGCACAAATGTCAGCCGCTGACACGTTCTTGAAACAAGCCACAGAGGCAGCGACCCCTCTGGTGGAGTGGCCTCTAACTTGACCAGGCAGGGTCTTGCTGTACTTGTCATAACAGAAAGTGATACAATGAGCCAACCATTTCGATAGGCATTGCTTAGAAACTGCATTGCCTTCTTTTTTATGGGCAAAAGAGATGAACAGTTGATCAGTCTTTCTGAGATCTTTCGTCCTGTTGGTGTAGTATCTCAGAATTTGGTGAACATCCAAAGTATGCAGGAGGTACTCTCCTTGATTGGAGTGCTACTTAAAAAAGGCAGGAAACTCTATGGATTGATTCAGCGTCTATTCTGCTACCACCTTAGGGAGAAACTTAGGGTTGGTACGCAGAGCCACACATTCCTTGTGAAAAATCAAATACGGGAATTTACACATCAGGGCCTGAAGCTCGGAAATCCGTCAAACAGAAGTAATGGCCACTAGGAAGAGAGTCTTCCAAGAAAGGAACTTTAGATCCACTGAGGCTGCCGGCTCGAAAGGTGGCAGAGTAAGTTTCTCTAAAATGAAATTCAGATCCCAAAGGGGGCAGGAACCCGGACAGGGGGTCGCAAGTGAAGGACCCCTCTCAAAAAGGTCTCAGACCTCCAGCTGCGCAAACGTTCTGTCTGCAAAGGGAACATGATAGGCCGAAATGGCCACCATGTGAACCTTTAAGGATGAATGGCTGAGATCCAGATCGAAGAGGTGTCGCAGGTAATCCAGAAAATCGGCCGACAGAGCACGAGAAGGGCTCGACATCATTGAAGGCAGCCCAAATAGAGAACCGCTTCCATTTCATGGCATAAGTAGATCTGGTTGAGGGTTTCCTGGCCTCCACCAGAATCTCAGCTACTGGGGGGGGGGACCCCGAATCAGGCCTGAGCTACGTTTGCAGAAGCCATGCGTGCAACTGAAGGAACTTGAGGCCTGGATGGACCAGGGTCCCCTGATCCTGGGTCAGCAAAAATAGCAACAGAGGAAGAGGAGGTTCCTCTGAGTACTGTTGCAGAAGAGAGAGAACCAAACTTGCCTGGGCCAGAAAGGAGTGATCAGAATCATTCAAGCTCCTTCCAAATCGAGTTTCTGCAAGACCCTCGTAATTAGTGGAATCAGGGGGAAGGCATAGACAACTCTGCCCTTCCAGTCTAGAGACAGAGCGTCTCTCCACAAAATGCCGCACCCTGGAGCGAGCGAGCAGAAGACTGGAGGTTTTGTGTTTTGGGGAGAAGTGAACAGGTCTACCTGTGGAGTTCCCCAGCATAGGAAGATGTCGTCTACGACCCCCCTGATCCAGTTCCCATTCATGAGCTAGAGCAGATGACCGGCTTAGCCTGTCTGCCACAGTGTTCTCGATCCCCAGGACATGAGCTGCAGTGAGGTGAAGGTTGTACTGTACTGCCCAATCCCAGACTCGCATCGCCTCTCGGCAACGGGGGTAGGAACGAGTTCCTCCCTGTTTGTTGATGTACCAGACCACACATGTTGTCCATCTGTACCACTAGGTGACCTGGAGACAGATACAGATGCAGAGCCTGAAGAGCATACAGTACTGCCCTTAGTTCCAGCACACTGATGTGGAGGGACTTCGAGCTTGGACCAGGAGCCCTGGATCCTGTGAGGACCGAGATGGGCTCCCCAACCCTCACCGGAGGCATCCGTAGTCAACATCTGTGAGAGGGGAGGGAGACTGAAGGGAACTCCCGGGCAGAGGTTCTCCTGAACCATCCACCACTGCATGTCCCGACCCATGGGAGTGGAGACCAGGACAAGTTGTTCTAACAATATGAAGTCTTGCTGTATTCAGACATAATGCAGTTAGCCCCAGCACTTGAACTGCCCCAGAGAGGAAAGAGTTAACTCTATGCAGAAGCATAGAACATTGAGCTCGAGCTCGGTTTTCAAACCTTTGTCTGTGGTACTTCCCAGTGTAACCGGTCAAATTCTTTACTTCGCCTAAAAGCGAAGTCGCTCTGGAGATTTCTTCTGCTCGGTAAAAGAAAAATAAAGCGTTTGGTTTAAACCACATATTTTTGTTATTTTCGGATTTCCAGCCTCTGTCTACCATACAGGTAGTATGTAGATAGTTAGTGACTGTGTTTTATTTTGCTAAATAGAGTGGAAATTGTCCTTCTTCGGTTTCTTTCCAGTTTGGAACAGACTTTGTAAAATTTTTCTCTCTTTCTGGTATTAGTGTGGTGTTCCGGTAGATCGGTTTCAAAAGAACCAAACTTTTGCTGGTTCTTTTAAAAAGCCCATGACACGGTTTGTAACCGATCAGTTGCTTTATTACCTGGCTTGAAAGCTTCTATAGGATAATTTGTTGGTTGGCCATGTCTGAGAAACCCAAGAAGAAAACCGGTCCCACTGGGTTTCAACACTGTACTGAGTGTGGGGAGGCCTTTGCTAGGGCCGACTCCCACCTCATCTGTGTTTATTGTCTGGGGTTTAACCACCTCAAGTTAGACTGCCAAATCTGTAAGAACTTTCCTAAAACCACTCTAGATAAAAGACTGAGTAGGTTGAAGGAAAGGGAGGCCGAGAAGTCCGTAGATCCAGATGGCCAGCCCGGTTCGGTTGCGGCCAAACCCGAGGAGGTGCCTACTGACCTAGGCGATACCTCCTCGGGCAAAAGGAGAGCCGACCCCAAGGGGTCGGTTCTGTCAAAGAAAAAGTGCATGTCTGCCAGTTCGGATCCTGTATTCCATTCTCCAACCGTGGACGAAATAGCCAAAGCAATCAGTATTGTCCAATCGCTTAAACCGGTTCGGTGCTCGGTTCGGTCAGATCAGTCTCCTTCAGATTATGACCCAGATGCTTATTATGACGAGTGGGAGGGAGACGAAGACTATCCCGGTGATTGACGACGATGAAGGGGGTCTGGATGTGTCCATTGAACTGGACATCTCCCCAGACAGGCCCTCAGGTGTCTCCTCCCAGGCTCTCCGAGTCCCCTTCACACTTTTTGTTCTACAAAAAGGTGGCACAAACCCTGCAGCTACCCTTGGTTGAAGCAGCAGAGGAGGATGAAGAGCCTGATTTTGTGGAAATGATGGACATCCCAGAGTCCAAAAAGCTGTCTATCCCTCTTCACAAATCTTTGGGGAAACCGACACAAAATTTTACAAAACCCTAATTCAGTACCTCCTGTGGATAAGAGAATGGACAGGAGGTATTCGTTATCAGGCTCAGCTGCGGAGTTCCTTTATAGTCATTGCAGCCATGTTGGAGTAGTGCAGGCTGCAGCCTGTGACAGGGTTAACATTCCTTTGGCTGCACACACCCCGGATAAGGACTCCAGGAAAGTGGATGCCATGGCCAAAAAAAAACCAAAAAAACACAGTATTTAGCATCCTCTTTGGGACTCAGGCAGGCTACTTATATGGCCTACACAGCCAGGTACCAGAAATCCAGATGGGACATGGTTCTGGAACTGGCTAAACAGGCCTCTCCCCAGCTAGCCAAGAAGCTGGACGTGGTGGCAGCTGATGGAATTGAGGCATCCAAAATGCAATTTCATACTGCTGTCGACTCCAATGATGTGGCATCTAGAGTCATGGCTACATCTGTGTCTCTCAGAAGACATGCTTGGCTCAGATGTACTAGCTTTTCACAGGATACCTAGACTAAGGCCATGGATCTTCCTGTAGTAGGTAACTCTGTTTGGGGAGCAGACAGAGGCTTACATGAAGAAAATGGATGAATACAGGATCACGTACAGGAGTGCACAGGTCAAGGAAAGGAAGGCGACTCCGCACAAGCAGCAGTCTAGGGGCAGGCCCTTTCAAAGGCCTTTTTACCAAGCCCAGGACTCCTCTCCCTTCCCACAGAGGGAGGGGTAGGAGAGGGATGAGCAGGGCTACTCCCTCCTCCTCTCAGTCTAAGGCTCCTGCCAAGCAGACACCCTGATGTGTCAGCCCGGGTCGACTCCCCTTTTCCGGTAGGAGGCAGGCTGGCTTACTACTTCCAGGCCTGGAAGTCTGTGACCTCAGACAAGTGGGTCCTGGAAGTAGTAAGCCAGAGACTGACCCTCAACTTCAAAAAAATTTCCAAAAAGAAGGGCCAAGTCTTTTCCACCTGTATCAGTCTCAAAAACCTTTGCCCTAGAGGCAAAGGTTTCCTCTCTTCTAGCTCTCAGAGCTATAGAGAAGGTTCCTACTAAGCACAAGGGAAAAGGACTGTATTCCAGGTACTTCCTTACCCCAAAGAAAACAGGGGAGCGGCGAACCATCCTAGACCTAAGGTATCTGAACAAACACATTTCAAAGCCCAAATTCAAAATGGTAACTCTGGGAATAATCCTTCCCTCTCTTAGGCCAGGGGATTGGCTACCATCTCTGGACCTCAAGGATGCCTTCTTCCATATTCCTATCAGGTGCTCCCACAGAAAATAACTCAGGTTCGAGTTGCCTTCGGGTCATTACCATTTCACAGCCATGCCATTCGGTCTAACATCAGCTCCAAGGGTGTTCACAAAGTGCCTTGCAGTAGTGGTGGCTTAACTCAGAAGACAGGGTATCACTATCTTTCCGTATCTGGACGACTGGCTGTTAGTGGGTCAGTCTCATTTACAGGTTAAGTCAGCTCTTCAAACTACCCAGGACCTACTCAGCTCCTAGGGTTTTCTTCTCAATCTTCCAAAGTCTGTACTTCAACCAGTTCAACTGCTCACCTTTATAGGCATACAGCTGGACATTATACAAGCAAACGCCTTCCTTCCCCTGGCAAAGGTAAAGGCCCTAGTGGATCTCACTTCCTCCTTTCGACCTCAGGTCTCCTGCCCAGCAAGACCATTCCTCCAGCTCCTGGGCCACATGGCAGCTTCCACGGCAGTGGTGCAGGGAGCAAGGTTCCAGATGAGGGTCATTCAGTTTCATCTGAGGTCTTTTTGGTCTCAAAAGAAGGATTCACTTACCAAACTGATTCCAGTGACTCGGACTCTGGTCCAAGCTCTCCAGTGGTTGCTGGACCAGGACAACCTCAGACAAGGGGTTCCATTTCTCCCTCAAGTCCCATCAGTAGTTTTAACTATGGATGCTTCTCTCCTAGGGTGGGGAACCCACCTGGGAGCCCTGACAGCTCAAGGGCTCTGGTCTCCACAGGAGTCTCTCCTTCACATCAATCTTCTGAAACTCAGGGCAGTTTTCCCAGCCCTGCAGAGCTTCTCAGATTCAGTCAAGGGCAAGGTGGTCCAAGTCAGAACAGACACCACCACCACAATGTGGTACATCAACAAGCAGGGAGGCACTCGGTCCTCAGCCTTGTGCACAGAGGCCATGAAGCTGTGGTCTCTGGCCTATTCTCTTCAGACTTCTCTGGTAGCAGTTCACCTTCCAGGGAAGGACAACATACTAGCAGATGCTCTGAGCAGAATTTCACAGGAACACCACGAATGGTCCCCGGATCCTCACATACTGAAGGTCATATGCTCCAGGTGGGGCACTCCAGAGATAGATCTCTTTGCAGCACCGGACAATCATCCTCTGTTTTGTTGCAGACCTCCAGTCCTGGGGACGGTTCTCCAGGATGCTCTCTTTTTGGACTGGAAGGGCAGGTTTCTCTATGCCTTCTCTCCCTTCCCTCTGCTGTTCAGAGTTCTGATCAAGATCAGGACTCAACACTACACAGTGATACTGGTGGCTCCAGACTGGGCCAGACAGCCTTGGTATCCTCCACTGTTGTCCTCGTCAGTGTCACGTCCCCTGTCTCTGCCCAGGACATACAATCTCCTGTCCTCCTCCCAGGAGCGGATCTGGTACCCCAATCTCCAGTCTCTCCATCTCAAGGCCTGGCTCTTGAAGAGTTAGAATATGCAGCTCTATATCTTTCTCAGGGAGTTCTGGATATTCTGAAGATCTCTAGGAAACCTTCCACTAGAAAAACTTACAACTCCAAATGGAAAAGGTTCAGTATTTGGTGCTCTCAGAAAGGCATCCTGCCTGATTCTGCAGACATTTCCACAACCTTAGACTATCTAGTTCATCTCAATGGTTTAGGCCTTAGGCTTGCCACTCTGAAGGTTCATCTAGCAGCTGTCTCTGCATTCCTCTCAGCAGGGAAGGGCTCTTTCCTGGCATCTCATTGTTTTCAGAAAGTTTTTCAAAGGTCTGGTTCACATTAACCCTGCCTTTAGTGAGCCCACTCCGCCTTGGGATCTTAATGTCTGCATAGCTCAGCTAATGCAGCCACCCTTTGAACCTCTGGCTTCAGCTGAATTAAAGCACTTGACCTGGAAAACTGTGTTCCTGGTAGGTATTACTTCTGCCAGGCGGATTAGTGAGTTACAGGCTCTGTCACTGGAACCAGACTTCATCTCCTTCCATAGGGACAAAGTAGTCCTCAGAACCAATAGGAGGTTCTTGCCCAAAGTGGTTTCAGATTTTCATCTGAACCAGTCTATCTCTCTCCCTGTGTTTTTCACTTACCATTCTTCTTCAGGTGAAAGAAGGTTACACAGTCTGGATGTTAAGAGGGCCTTTAGCTACTACATTGAGCATACTAAGGCACATAGAAATGACTGTCTTCAATTGTTTCTCACTTATGGTGAAGTGGGAAAGGGTAAACCTTCCACTAAGAGAACTGTTGCCAGGTGGATTGTTTCTTGTATACAATTTTGTTATGACAAGTTGGGTAGGATGCCCCCTTCAGGCCTGAGGGCTCACTTGACCAGGGGTACGGCTGCTTCTCTAGCTGCAGCCAGAGATATACCTTTGTTAGAGATCTGTAAAGCAGCCACCTGGAAAACAGTACATACTTTTGCCAAGCATTACTTCCTGGACGTCCAGGCTAGAAATGATGCTAGATTTGGTACAGCAGTACTGCAGAGTTTCTTCCCAAAGTAGGTTCTACAATCCCTCCTCCATAGGGAACTGCTTGGTAGTCTGCATTATGTCTGAATACAGCAAGACTTCACACTGTTTGAAGAAAAAATTACTCACCATAGTAATGTTGTTTCTTCTAATGGAGTCTTGCTGTATTCAGACTCCCCGCCTCCCTCAGAACCTGGCTTTGGGAAGTGGGCGGCAGGTACAGTGTTGCACCTCAGGGGTGTACCTTGTACCCTCCCTCTTGGGTGGGGTAGATTTTTTTTTTTCTGGTGTTTTACTAAATATTGTCACTAGCTTTCCTTCTTGGGTTCTCGACTTGAGTCTTTTGGGGCCCAAGAGGATATATTTTGCCCTTTGGCTATATTTGAACAATTTCCATACTGTAGTTACTAGTTAGTTAGCTCATAAGAATCTTGACGGTTACACTGGGAAGTACCACAGACAGAGGTTTGAAAACCGAGCTCGAGCTCAACGTTCTATGCTTCTGCATAGAGTTAACTCTTTCCTCTCGGGGGCATTTCAAGTGCTGGGGCTAACTGCATTATGTCTGAATACAGCAAGACTCCATTAGAAAAAACATTACTATGGTGAGTAATTTTTTCATCTAGGTCGTCCACCAGCTGATCCCATTGAGACTGAAGTGTCCACTGAGAGATTCTTACGTGGAGCCGAGCATGAGGCACTGTCGGAATCGCAGCTACCATTAGCCCAAGGAGGCAAAGGACTGACCTGGCGCTGACCCGCCTGCGGCTGGACAACAGGCTGACCTGGGCCTGAACAGTGGCCGCCCTGTCCGGTGGCAGGAAGGCCCTGCCAGAGGTCGTGTCCAAGATCACCCCGATAAACTGGAGCCTCTGGGACGGGATCAGATGGGACTTGGCTTGGTTGATGGTAATACCCAGGCAGGCAAGACCTGCTGGGTAAGGAAAAGAGCACAGGGTTCCTCCTGGGCCAGGCCATTGAGAACCAATCGTCCAGTGCAGGAAAACCTGCACCCCTGGGTACGAAGGTAGGCCGCTACCACCGAAAAGCATTTGGTGAACACTCTGAGCGCCGAAGAAAGACCAAATGGGAGGGCCTTGAACTGGTAGAGGTCCCTCTGGAATGCAAAATGCAGGTATTTGCGATGGGAAGGGCAGATAGGGATATGCAGGTAGGCATCCTGCATATCCAAAGCGCACAGCCACAGTCCCAGCCAAAGAAGGGGCAGGAAGCTCTGCAGCGAGAGCATCCTGAACCTCTTGTACTCCACAAACAAGTTCAGGGAGCGGAGGTTGAGAATCGGCCTCACGTCCTCAGTTTTCTTCAGGACCAGGAAAAAATTGGAATAGTATCCTGTTCCCTGAAGAGGAATGGGGATGGGTTCTACCATCTCTTTCAGCAAAAGTGCGGAAATCTCTTCCTGGACCAGAAGATTATGTTCCCGAGTGTACGACGACCTTGGGGAGGGTGTCGAGGGGATTTCTGAAGAAACTCTATTGAGTGTCCTTCTGCAATGAGCTGGAGCACCCAGGAATCTGAAGTTCTCCTCTCCCAACCCGGGAGGTGGAGGGAAAACCTCCCTCCTACTGGTTCCTCCGGAAGGCTCAGAGGCTGTGGGAGAGGGAAGGAGTAAGGTGGTGTGGGGCAGCATCATGGCTGAAACACCCGCTGCTTTTTTGGGTGGAGGGGGCTTGGCAGCCGGAGGGCCCCGGCGTTTAGTGGCCCACTTTCCCCGGGGTTTCACCTTATGCAGATTCCGCATGCGAAAGGGATGGCGCTGCGTTTCATGGGGATGATACATAGAGTCCATAGACTTCAGTGCACTTCCCTTCTCCTACAGATCAGTGATAATGTCCTTGACATCACCACCGAACAGCACCGAACCCCAGAAGGGCACTTCCTGAATAGCGGACTGCACTTCCAGGACCAACCCTGACACACAAAGCCAGGCATGACGACGTAAGCCTACGGCGATAGCGGAGCTCCTACCAGCAGTGTCCACTGCATCGTAAGTAGCACGAAGCATGTGCCGACTGGCCGAATGTGCAGAGCGGACGAGGTCAGCCACTTCCTGTTTGACTGGAGAGTCCGGAAGGGAGTCCAATTTGGATTCCACATCACTAAGACTCGCCTGCTGGTAATCTCCCATGTGACCAACATAATTTAGGGCCCTAATACCCAGAGTGGAAGAAGCATAGATCTTCTTCCCATACTGGTCCAGAAGACAGGATTCTTTGTCAGGTGGAGACAAGCTCAGATATTTCGGGTTAGCTGTCCGGCCATGAGCGGCGCTAATCACAACCGAATCAGCTTGAGGGTGAGAATCTAAAAAGTCAACACCCTCGGAAGCCTGATATAGCCTGTTCGACTTCAGAGGAAGCGGGGCTAAAGCAGACGATTGCTTCCAAATAGTGGAAACAAGGTCGGCATGAGGCTCAATCCAGGGTGGCACCAATGTAGGAGCCGTCTCAGGCAGGTCCAGATGTTCAGCGCATTTCTTACGCTGTGGATCCGGCTCCAAGGAATGCCACTTGTGAACCTCCTGGATTTTGCGTAGCAACTCCGTAAGGGAAGGATCCTCAGAGGAGACTTCGGAGGAGTCCTAGGCCTGGGCTTAGACAGAGAGCGTGGCTCGTCGTCCGTCTCGGAGCAACCGGAGTCGTCCGAGGAGGAAGAGGATGAAGAAGAGGAAGACTCCCTCTCCGGCGAGGGAGGAACGGACCCCTGGAAGGTCCTCGGAAGCGATCCTGCCCCTGCCCTGGAACCAGAGGGCTTGCCCCTGGTGTCCGGAGGTGGGGAGGGAGTCTGTCGCTGCGGACGTATGGGAGCCGAAATCGGCACCGTCGTCATGAGACACTCTCCACCTCTCTGGTGAGTTGAGCCTTGGCCCCAGCCCACCAGGAGGAAAGAGTCTCCTTCATGCCCACCGGCGGCTGAGGGGGCCGTGGAGGAGGAGGGGGAAACGGGTATTGATTGTACCCATAAGGCAAGTATCCATAACCCGATGGCGGGAAACCCGGCATCGGGTATTGAGGCACCGGGTACTGCGGCGTCGCATAGGCAGACGTCGGGTACTGGGGCGTCTGATACTACGGAGCCGGGTAAGACGGCATCTGATACGACAGCGATGGACACCAGGGAGCCGGGGGGTCTGCTGGAGACGGTCCGGCCGGAGGGCCCATGGGCGGGCCTGGAGCAGGAGGGCCGTGGGCGGAAGGCCCGGCGTTGGAGCGGCATCCGGGAGCGGGATGTCGCCCTGCGTCGGCAAGACTAGCGTCAGAGCCGGCGTCCGGGGAACAGATGTCAGGTCAGTCGAACCAGCGGGCAGACAGCCTGATGGGGATGCAGCAGGAACCTCGCCATCACCTGGAGATGGAGGAGAAAAGTCCCTAGGGTCAGGCTGAGGAGACCCAGGGTCCCCGCAGGGCAGCGAAGGCTGCTGGGGCCGGGAGCGGCGGGCGTGGGAGGGTCCGGTGTCGGCTCAGCGCCGCACGGGCATAGGGCAGGCCGACGTCCGACTTGTCGGACTCCATCGCCTGGAGGCAAGCCACGGGAAGGAGGAGCGCCTGGTTGGGTGGAAGAGGGCCGTGCGCCGCCCCAAGGGTCGGGCGATTTCGACATCACCGCGCGGGCATCAGAGGAGCTGACGTCCGGCTTACTGGAGCCGCTCGAACCAGTAGGCGCGATAGTGGCGGCTTTACTGGGAGGCGGAGGCCTCCAACTGCCTGAGGCACCAAGGACCCGGCCAAGCCAGACGGGCAGGCCAACGCCACGCTGGAAGCCTCCAAGGTTGCCGTCGCAGAGCAGTCCCCCGGAGGGGACGTTACCTATAGCATGGCGACTCCCGAAGAAGACGCGGTGGATGAGGAGTCCTTATCCTGGTGCTTCTTGTCTTTCTTCTTACGATGGCCTTCCGGGGAAGTGGACGCCTGCCGGAGCTTTTTTAAGCTCCTTCTCCATGGAGGATGTTTTCTTCTTTAATATGTGGGCCTCCAGGGACTGCTGCCTCCGTCTGCGGGTGGCGGCGATGAATTTTAGGCAGTGCTGGCACTTCTCCACCTGATGATCCGGGTCTAGACAGAAGAGGCACTGGGAATGGCTGTCCTTGTGCGGGAGTTGGCGCCGCACGAGTCGCACTTATTTTTGTGCTCGGAAGGTGTAGGGGACGACATACACCAACGAATGCCTGACGATTTTAAATTGAAGAATCGAAAAAAGACGGTATAAACTACCGATGAGCGCTGATGAGCGTTGAACTTTACAGCAAGGTGCTGACACGAGCTAACGGCGGTAAAGAACTGGAAGGAAGGCGTGGGGGACCGCCCCTTTATACTGACGCCGCATGATGTTGGTCACCTGACGTGGGGGCGGTCCCCCGCTAGAGACTGCTAGCTAGAAATTTTTCTGTTGGGTCCCGACACCGGCGGGCATCAGTCCTATATGTAATTACCTACTGCAAGAGCCCTCTCGAGGTAAGATCAGTACTTCTAGGAGTGGTATATGATGTTCATCCACACTTTCTGGCAGTTGCCTTTCCCTTTAAGACTTGCCGGGAACGTCTTCAAGTTGGCTCCTCCCACCCACCCGGGTGGTAACTCCCTTGGCTCCGCCCCATGATGCCAGATCTTGCCCACTGGAAGAAGAGATTGTGCGCCAAAGCTGGGGAGGTTGGGTGGGTCCGTGTGGATCAACATCATATACCACTCCTAGAACTACTGTTACAGGTGAGTAGCCTCTATTTCTAAGAATGTGGATATGATGTTCCATCTACACTTTCTGGCAGATTCCTAGCAGTTCTCTGGGAGGAGGGAAGCAAGACACACACACACCCTACTTAGGGAACAGAGATTGGAGAACTGAGGCCCCAAAACCAGCATCCCAGCGTGACTCTAGGTCAATGTGGTAATGGGAAATGAAGATGTGTGTGCCGAGTTCCAGGTAGCAGCCCTGCAGATTTCCTGGATAGGAATGTCCCTAGAAGCAGCCACCACTGCAGTGGTATGGCAGGTGGAATGAGCCCTTAGCCCACCAGGAGGCTTCCTACCCGACAACCTATAGCAGAGATCAATGCAGGATGTGATCCACCTACCAATAGTCCACTTGGCTGCAGGTTTGCCAGGTGCGGCTTCAGTGTAGGTGACAAACAGCTGGCTACCTCTCCCCGAACTCCAACCATGCACTCTTTGTAATAAGCAAGCGCTCGCCACAGGTCCACAGTATGGAGCCTGTGTTCGGCCTCCGAGGTATGATTTGGGAAGAATACCGAACAGTCATCGCCTGATTCAGGTGAAACTCTGACACAACCTTCGGGAGGTACTTCAGGTGGAGGCACAGGACAACCTTGCCCCTGTGGAAGACTCGGTAAGAAGACTCCACTGAGAACACCTGGAGCTCACTGATCCTTCTGGCTGACAAGATAGCCACCAGGAAAGCGGTTCTCCGCAACAGGTGAGACATGTCACACCTATGCATCGGTTCGAATGGCTTGCCCATGAGCTTTGCCAAAATCAGCAACAAGTCCCACGGTGGTGGTGGTGGTGGTGGTTCATGCACCACAGGGGAAGTGTGGTCAAGGCCTCTGAAAAAGCACCAGACCACCTTCTCCTGTGCCACTGACTGCTGACCAGCCCGTGCCCGGTAAGCAGAGATGGCTGCTAAGTGCACCTTAAGGATCGTGAACCTAAGTCCCCCTTGGGAGAGAGACCACAGATAGTCCAAAATGCTAGCCACTGAACAGGACAAAGGGTCCAACCCCTTGCTCAGACATCAAATGGAGAATCTCTTCCATTTGAAGGCACAGCATTTTCTGGTAGACTCCCTTCTAGACGCCTCCACAACAGTGAGGACATCTTCAGAAAGACCCAAAGCCTGGAACTCTAGCTGCTCAGGAACCATGCTGTTAGGTGCAGGGATTGAAGGTCTGGGTGGAGAACCTTCCCGATTGATTGAGAGCAGGTCTGGGCATATGGGAAGATGCCTCAGGAGCCTGTGTGTGAGGTGGAGATCATCGGGGTACCAAAACTGGCGGGGCCAGTCTGGAGCCACCAGGATTACCTGTACCTTGTCCCTCCTGACCTTGAGTAACACCTTGTGGATTAAGGGAAGTGGAGGGAAGGCACAGAAGAGGCCTGGGGGTCCAAGGCCCCGAGAAGGCATTACCCTGTAGCATCCCCTGCTGAAGGGAGCGGGCACAAAACAGCCTCAGCTTTGTGTTCTCCCTGGAGGCGAACAGGTCCACCTGAGGGGTGCCCCACTGGGATAACAGACTGTGAACTACCTCTGGATGGAGAGACCGCCAGTGAGACACCTCGCCCACCCAGCTGAGGCCATCCGCCAGCTGACTGGAGGCTCCTGCCACACGGATGGCTAGCAGATCCACCTCCAGGCTGCGCACGAGAGTCCAAATGCGGAGAGCTTCCTTGCACAGGGGCAGGAGTGCGTTCTGCATTGTTTGTTAAGGTAGTACATGTTCGTGGTATTGTCCGCCTGTACTTGGACCACTTGACCCCAAACAAACAGAGCGAAGGCAGTCAAGCGCCAGCCGGACTGCTCAGACTTCCAGTAGGTTGATGTGGCATCAGGACTCCTGGGGGGTCCAGAGCCCGTGGACTCTGTGTTCCCCCAGATGGGCACCCCAGCCGGTGAGAGAGACACTGGTCATCAGGATGACCATCAGCTCGGGGCATACAAATGGGATCCCTTCCTCCAGATGCTCTGGGACGAGCCACCACTGGAGGGCGTCCCACATCCTCTGGGTCACAGTGACCAGCTGGTCGAAGTGACCTTTGCGCTAAGACCACTGGCTGGCCAGCTCCCACTGCAGGAAGCGCATATGCCAATAGGCCCATCAGCCCATGCTGGTGCAGGCCGCCATGTAACCAAGAAGGCAAAGGAAGTTCCGGGCAGGGCGCAAGTGCCCAACCAGAAATGAGTGGGCAAAGGAGGAGAGAACCTCTGCCCTGTTCACCGGGAGCTGAGCTCTGGCTTGGCACGAGTCGTGCTCTGCCCCGATGAAGCTAATCACCTGTTAGGGCACAAGTTCCGCTTGGCCTAGTTGACCCGAAGGCCAAGGTTTATGAAGGTCTGGAGGGCCAGGTCCCTGGACCATTCCACCTTCCTCCTGGAGGGACCTTCTATCAGCCAGTCGTCCAGGTAGGGGTACACCCGGACCACTCGGCGTCTCAGTTAAGCTGCCACCACTGGTATGCATTTGGTGAAGACCCTGGGGGAAGGCAGAAAGGCATGGCTTGGAACTCGTGAAGGGTTCCCTCTGCTCGGAAGCAGAGGAACCTTCGGTGGGATGGAGGATCGGCACATGAAAGAACACGTCCTGAGGATCCTGAGAGCAAAACCACATGTTTTGCACCAGATTTGGTAAGATCTGGGACAGAATTACCATCCTGAAGGTGTGGGACCTGAGGAATTTGTTCAGGTCATGCAGATCTAAAATGGGGGAGCCAGCCCCCAATCCGCTTTGGCACCAGGAAGTACCTGGAGACAAACCCTGGTTGTTCCAGAGGATCCACAACTCTGACCACAACCTCCTTGCAGAGAAGCTAGGCTACATCGGCTCAAAGAGCCGACCAAGTGCGGATACCAAGTCCCCCCATGGGGCGCGGGCTCGGATTGGCGGGTACTGCTCGAATTTCAGAGTCAGACCCTGACAGATGACTTCCAGAACCCACCTGTCCACGGTAACAGCGGACCAGGCGGAAAGGAAGTGGCGAAGCCGGCTCCCCCACAGGAGGACCCCCGGGAGGCATGGCAGGCATGAGGGTGGCAACCCCCATCTGGTCACTGAGCAGGCTTGGAGGAGGAGGATCTGGCTGAGGAGCCACCGGATCCCTTCCATCTGGGCTTCTGAACCACAAAGGCCATGGACTTGGCCCGAGGTCACCATGACTGAGCCTACTGGCCAGACTGATGCTGGGGTGGTTTTGCTGCAGGAGTAGAGGACCAAAAGGGCTTGCACTTCTGCTGCTTAGTGCCTAGGAGTCCTTCTGGGCAGATGTCACAGAGTCCTGAGTCGCACTGGACTTTTCAATGCGCTGGAGGTGACCCTCCACATCAGGGCCAAATAGGTCAGTGCCTAAGAATGGTACATCCGCCAGCTTGTGCTGGGTGTCTGTCATGAAGGTCAAGATCTGCAGTCAAGCCCTACGGCACATGGCAACCGCGGCCACCACCAAGAGGGCACAGGAATTTCTAATGTCCAGGGCTGTCTGAAGTTGCTAGTTGGCCACAGCACAACCCTATCACTGGACCTGCTTGACCGTAGTCTTGAGGTCCGCAGGAAGATGAGGAACTGCCTCATCCAGAGAGCACAGAAGGGCATGGGAGAAGTGTGCCATCATGACGGCCGAGCTCACTTCGAAGTGGGGCCTTCATCTGCTGACAGAGCCCCCATCGACTCCGTATCCAGTGGACTGGAGTGCAGAAAGGAATAGCACAAGACCACCAGAGTCACTCTCGACCCACTGCGGGCGGTCAGGTGTGAGAGTGACCGAAAGCCGATGGGGAAGCCCCTTAACCGACTGAGACTCCTTGGACGGAGCCCCAGTTAATTGCTGCTTGGGTGGTGGCTCCACCACGATCGGTGGAGAAACGAGCTTTGGCCGAGCTGAAACAGTCTGGACCAGCTCCGCTGGGGGAGGAACGGTGTTGACCAGCCCCGGCATCGACCTTTAGGGTAACACCCAGGTGATGGCCTGGTTAGTACCCGGCATCGGCTTCGGCCGGGTCAGCACTAACTGTTGCCACATAAGATCTTCGTAGTGTCGCAACCTGCACCGAAGCATCTCCTCACCCAAGGAGGACGAAGACTAATAGCGGTGGTGCCGCTTCCCATAGTGATGAGGGTGAGACCACCAATGTCAGTGGGAGCTGCTCGACCCAGAGGAGGTAGAAAACCTCAACCTCAGCCGTCGGTGTGCCGACAGGGGGCCTCCGAGGGAGCCGGGGAGATCCGTGGCTCCTCCTCGTCTAGGTCGGTGACCAGAGGGGCCGACTCAGCTGGCTAGGCCACCCCTTCAGTGGTCATTGACAGGACCGGGGTCCAGAAAAGAGAGTTGTCGGCCTCTTCAGATGACAACCAGTCAACAGGGTCGAGAAAAATCTCATCCGTATCACAGGCTGGTATCTCAGCCAAGTGGCCTGACGGGGTTTCCGTGAAGCCAGCGGCCATGGCCACGGTTTTGACTGTAGTCAAAAACAAAGATGCCCGAGAGCAGGAATGCTTCCGGTCCCAGAATCCGAGATGATGAGTCTTCTCTTTATCATTCTTGAACTCCTCCTTGCGTGAGTAGGAACTGTGCGATTCGGAAGGGCCGTGCCCCTTGGTTGGGAGGGACTGGCACAGCTCCTTGGAGGAGGCCAAATAACTAGAGCCTAACTGGAGCGGAACGAAGGCCAAGGCAGAAGAGGATTCAGTGGTGGCCTGGGCCGCCTCCTCCTCGAAGGCCTTGAGTTGCTCCAACTGTTCGACAGACCACGCAGCTGTGGACACCACCCAACGGGCATCCTTTGATCTGATCAGCAGATAAAGTTTCTCCGGACAACCCAACTTCAGGCGGGCAGCACATTCCTCCAGGACCATTCAGTGAAACGACCGACAGAGGTACATGAGCCTCGGATCGTGATCGTGGCCCAGACAGTAGATGAACGAGGCATGGGGGTCGGTACACATCTTCTGCTCGCATGGGCAGCAGTGAAATCCAGGTGAGGATTTATCCTCCAACGCAGTCACGACCAAAGATCGAGCTGAAGATGAAACTCTATTGAGTTTTAGTTTTGGAAGTAAATCCGCAGATTTAAGCACCAGGACTTACTCAATGCGGGAGCGGTAAGGAGGGAACCTGCTTCTTCCAGCAGAAAGAAAGATCTGGTGTCATGAGGTGGGGCCAAGGGAGTTACCACCCAGATGGGTGGGAGAAGCCAGCCTGAAGATGTTTCCGGCAAGACTTAAAGGGAAAGGCAACTGCCAGAAAGCGTGGACAGAACATCATGTCCACGTCCCTAGAACATATGTTGTGGCAGTGTGTTTTTATTTATGTGTTTAGTCCTGGAGTGTCCTTCCCTTTGTCTGCTATTGGGATTTTTTTCTAAATTTGCCTGCTAGTTTTATGGCCTCTTTTGCAAGTCTGGGGATCTCCATGTTGGCATGGTTTAATACTCTTTGTCCTACAATGCCTCCTGTCTCATGTGGCAATGCTGCATCTGGGACCATTGATTCAGTGACAGGGAAGCACTGCAGCAGTAATTCTGACCTCAGCTACATAACTCTAATTCAATATTTCTGTTTTATATTTATTTGTCTAGGTCTAGCCAGCAGGAGTAAATGTTTTGTGTTTAAAGCTTTCAGTCTCATCAAACTACACTCAGCCATAAAAAGCACACAAATCACCCTAGGTCATCAATGCTGTAGTTAGTAAAGACTTTCAGCTATTTTTTTACTAAATACCCACTCAATTAGACCTCACATGATTGCTAAGCTGTAACTGTAGCCTTCAGTGCCTACTGGATAAGAAAAATGACTTAAAATCACAGCTGTACTCTTTAAAATTAACTGTTAACCAGTGCTTGCTGAAATCTATGGTCTTGGGCGCATCATTGTCACGAGAAAGGACGCATTGTAGGAAAAAGAAGAGCGATAAACCATGGTAATATGGAGATGCATAGAGGCCATATAACTAGCAGGAGAAGCCATAAAACTAGTAGGCAAAAAAAAAAAAACTCCCAAATGCAGACAAAGGGAAGGACACACCAGCTCTAAACACAAATCAAAACACTGTATGTTTTTGCTAATTTTGACTGTAGTACTCCTTTATCAGCAGTGTTCCTGTACGCTGGTTACATTAACCTCTTTTGTACTCCAACTGTCTTGGTGTGCGCTGCTCTTCTTTCATGTACCTGAGCTGCTGTGCATACAGAAGCCACCATTACAGAGGACTCCTCCCACCCCTTTCCCTATGTGCTAGCTCAGAGAAACCCTTATGACCCCCTTTGTATCGCACAAAGGGGTGCAAATTAGAAATGTGCAACAAAGTGTTTCTTGCAACCACTATGCACCTGAGAACAGAGCCCCAGATATGAAAATTACATACCTACCGTAATTCTTGAGCTCTCTTGCATATTCCCCATTCATTACTGCTCGGTAGCTTTTTTTTTTTTTTATGTGGGAGGAGTCTGCTCCGATGGCGCTACCCACAAGGCAGATGCACTGTGTGGTGCTTGTAGGTTGGCCTTCAGGCGCCGCTGATTCCTCCTCCACCCCAGTTCTGTTTTGCCGGAGAGAGGGGAAAAAAAGTGATAGAAAAAATTAAGACGAGGGAAGGGAGCCGAGGGATAGGAAAAGGAAAGGATATAAACCGAAAAAGGATTACCCGTATATGCTCATGCATAAAAGTCAAGGGCTATTATTTAAGTATGTGTGTGGAACACTTTTTCATTGGCCCGCATATAACTCTACTATAATTTCGGCGATTATTTATATTAGGGGACACATAGTGCCCCGGTTTTGGAATTCAGTGGATTACGGTACTTGGTCCTCCAAATGGCAGTAGTTAGCCACGCCCCCATTCAAACGCCAGCTCTCCCCGCCCCCAAACACACCTCTTGCAATCAGTCAAATCGGATATCTCCACGCCCATTAAATGTATTTATTTTTTATGGTTTGAACGTGTTATTTAACTGACTTAATTGCAAAAACAGTCATTAAAACAGTTTTCTCCGTGCAAACCAACTACAACCTCTGGGAAAGTAGTGGGACAGCGTCACTGCCAAGGCTCTGATGCAAAGGAAAGGACTATATTACTAGATATGGTTTGAAAGCGTTATTGAACTGCACTGGTACCCCCACATTTCGTTTTAGATGGCTTTAGTATTTTAGATAGCCTTATGTTTGTTCTGTGAGAGCTCCGCCCCCACACCCCGAATCAGTAATATATTGTTTTGAGTGCTGCAAATGATGCTGTCACTAGTAAAATATTTTAATAATTACATTTCGTTTACATTGCATTAGTACTGCGATAGCCTTATGTTGTTCTGTGGGCGTGACATATCAGTGACTGCACACGTATGCGGGTCAGATCTTCTCTCTACTTCCGGGCGCATCTGCCTAAGGTGTGTCCCTAAAGTAAATATATGCCATAATTTCTGCAGTAAGGCCAAACAAAAACCTACATGAAATTGATGCCACTACCAGTTACTTAGTTTTGATTTTTTATGTATCTACTGCATTTTTTTCTACACTGCAAGGTATTTATTTCAAGTAAATAAAAAAAAAAAAAAGTGCAGGTTAAAATTAAAGTAGCAGGACTTCTGGGCATGATGGACATCGGACTTCAGGTCAGTGTTGGGAGTTCAATTAAGTGTGAAGAGTCAGTTGAAGCAGTGATTCAGCAGTAAGGTGTGAGGTACCTTGCTAAAGTATGTGCCAAAGATCTAAATAGCAGGCGTTGATGGATGGTAAAGAGTTCTTTCAGTTTCTGGCTCCAGAGGTAAACACTGATTTTACACTAAGATAACAATGACTCGCGTACAAGTTGGAACCATGTTTTCAGCATTAAATTCTGGTCCCAAAAAATCAGACTTATACACGAGTATATACGGTAAGCCGGCCAGAGGATAAAGGGGAAGGAGGATTCCAATACCTGGACATTAGAGCCCCAGCCCCTGGGCGGCACCACAGGAGAGTAAGAGAAAGAGAGGATAAAGAATAGAAAAGAGAGAAAGATAGGGGAGAAAGCGAGAGACCCCTGCCATGCTCAGCCAGGAGACTGCTGGCTTACCATTATCCCAAGATCTGGGAAGCTGTGAAGACACAAGTGCATGGTTCCCGTCAGGCTCCAGAAACCACTGGACATCAGCCCAGAACAGGAGTGCTTGAGATGAGTTTGGAGAATATAAGGCATGGCAGTGTCTAAAAATTCTTCCTTGCCCTGTGGGAAGAGACGGGTCCCCCAAAAGACGGAGGAAATCACCCAATCACCAGGCCACGGGTGTTAATCTTGACAGGCGAAGCCATGCTGTCCGCCTAATGCAGATCGCTCTGGCTACCAGTCTGGAAGCTACCTCACTGGCGTCATACGATGCCCTTGCCTGGTGCCTTGCAAGCTCCAGGCCCTGCGCAGAGAGGGTGATGGCCTTCCTAGATTCCTCCGTATCAGGCAACAATGCTAACACCTGTGTCAACACTGACCACAAATGCCTGTTGTAGGCAGCATGATGAACATGATGTGATGTGGTACAGAGTAACATGAGACAAAGAGAATACCCTTCTTTCCCACCAATCAAACTCAGTGAAGTCTGGATCCGGTGGTTGGTCGTGTGCCAGGTGCTGTAGCCCGAAAAGAGTGTCTAGGGCCATCAGCTCTGAAGGTGGGTGAGGAAGAGAACCTAGAGACTCCTAGGGTGCGCAATACCTCAGGAACCACAAGGTGGTTCACACTGAACTAACTCTTGAAAGAGAGCATCTCCCGCTCAGTAGTGCACCTGACCACGTGGAAGATATGGAACTCCTGAACCAGCCTTGAAAGGAATCACTATTCTGTGAAATCAGCATCACAGGACAGGTGGACGGAACGTTCCTCTTCCTCAGAGGAGGAAGTTGAGGAGCTCAGATATTCAGAGTCCTGCAGCGGTGGGGACAGGTGGAAGACCTGCTTGTTCATAGCCCTGACATACCTGGGGAAGGCTGATGCAGTAACTCTGAATGTCTCCCAGGTCAAGGGTCCTGTAGGACCCATATGGCCTGGGAGAGGAGGTGGTGGCTGCAGAGGGATTGGGGAAGGGCACCTGATCAAAAGTGCTGGGCCTCTGCCAGGGCTCTGAGACCTTGCAGGAAGGAGATCCTCCTGCATGGGGGGATCCGGTGGACGACTCAGTCAGCGAACGATGCAAATTTGAAAACAAATCCTCTCTGAGCCCTCAGAGGGATTCTCCCTTGTGGTGCGACAGGGGCTGCACAGTTCCAGAAGGGCAAGCCCCAGTGCCACCCACTAAGGGAACCTCTGAAGTCTCAGAGGAGGAGAAGAAGCAGGGTTCGGCACTGTGGCTCTTCCCCGAAGGGAAGTGAAGGAGGGCCTCCAAACTTCACCTCGACCCCTCGAACTCCAAGGCTGCCCTCTTCCTCATACCCAGTGCCAAGTGGACCTCCAATCACACTGGCCTCCCCAAGGGAAGCTGCAGGAGAGGAGGCCCCCGTTTCAGCCCCAGTACCCAGTGCAGCACCAGGAACAGTAGTTGTCCCAGCCCCTGAAGCCAGGACCATCATCCTGGTGACTCCAGAACCACTATCCACTGCGGGCCCCGGCGCGCCCGTGGCCTGTAGGGGCTCCCTTGAGATTGCAACCTCCGGGCCACCGGCGGCGAGCACTGGAGGCGCCTGGTGCTGCATCCAGGGGGGCTCCCCAACTCAGAGGACACAAGCTGCTAATCCGGGTTGGCCAGCAGGTCATCCCCTTCCGAAGAGGAGATCACGCACACCACCAAACAGGCGACCCCAGGAGCCATGTCAATGTCACCGCACATGGCACCACCGCAGGTCACGGCATCACCCTTGCCATGAATAGCACTGGCATCAGAGACAGCACCTGTGGACGATGCTGAGGGTCCGCCGGTGCAAAGCCCAACGGCCATGGGCCACAACACTGGGGAAGCCTGCACCTCCAAGGAGGTGACTGCCAGAGCGGTGCTCTCGACTCTGCTCCGAAGGAAACCAAGCCGCTCCTCCGGCACCATGGAAGAAACCTCCTCAATGACAAGACTCGAATCAGATGAGGAGGTTTCCTCCTCACCGGGCTGTACAGACCTGGTAGGGGACCCGGAGGAAGGATCAAGAGCTCTTGCCATGGAATCCCTAGAACGACACTGTGCTAAGAAGGTCGGCAGAGCCCGGATGACTTCAAATGCACAGATTTCTAACACGTGGCGGTCCATGGAGAAGCAGGTCCCAGGCAACAAAGACAGACGTCATGCCGGTCTGAAACGGGAGAAATACTGGCCACAGGGGCACTGACGCATTGGGGCATGGCCTGCTTAAGATTTCTTTCTAGCCCCCAAACCCAACATGACCAAAATAAACCTACAAAAATGATAGAAAACAGACCCGATGCCACCGGTAAGAATTTAAACAATAAATGGAAATAGCTTACCGGGTGAAACGGTGCAGTGTGAGCAAGTTCAGAACCGAGATGCAAGGAAACAGTTGAACGGTGCCACTGGAGAACAGTGTTGAGGCAAACTAAGCCGCTGACAACTTTTTTTCTATTCACGCAAGCAGGTACTTCCTCTGTGGCAGAAGAAACAGAACTGGGCTGGAGGAGGAGTCAGCGGCATCTAATGCCAACCCGCGAGCGCAGACTCCTCCCACACTCACAAAACAAAAAAAAGGAAAAAGCTCCCGAGCAGGTGCGTGCCTCTAGCTTACACCCAGCAGTAATGAATGGTGAAGATTGACAATGTGAAGATCTACTGTTACATAGGTTACTGCTCTAACAACTACTCCACATGAACTACCCAGTGGAGGTTTCTAATCTCAGTACTTTCACTACACCTGCAGCCAATCAAACAGGCCCCACCCCTAGATTCTAACCTACCTTGGATAAGCTGGTAAGAGTCCCAGGAGCTTTCTTTGTTCGGACTGTCAGTCAAAGGCTGTAAAAACGAAAGAAAAACAGCAGTGAGTTAATTCAGTATCGGAAACATCCCAATGGCAGGTAGCGATGGGACCTCAGCCCTGTTTTCACTCGCCCTGTTCTCATTACAGACAGCCTTTTGCCATGTGCTTACCGTGATGCAACGATGGCCCTGTTCCCACTACAGACAGCACTTTACTTGATGTCTGCAGAAATTTGCAACTGCAAAATATCTGGTGAGGCCCTACCTCCCCACCAATAAGTGTAATTGCATAGCAACCATTATTGCATATAACATATTGATACCATAGGTTCTTTTGTGCAACTCCCGCTGAGCATTCGTAGTTTGTTTATGCGGCCCACTCCCCCCTTGCTGGCACCAGTATCAAGGAACTGGACAATATAATTTGTCCCTGCTTTTCCGGGGGACACCGGTACCAAGTGCAGGCGTTTTGAGTAGTGGGGATCCTATCCCTTCTTTATTCTGTACTCCCCCTACCCCACCCCCCAACACTGAAGCCATAATCTGATGCACAGGCCCAACTGCTACCAGCCCCAATTTAAAATGTACAAGCAATGTACAAATAGAAAGTTGCAAGTTACCGGGAGCCGGCTGAGGGGAGGAGGATCAAGTGTCCCAGAAGATGTGCTCCTCCTCCAGGAAAGGAGGCTGGCACACTCTGCTGCAGTAAAGTCACCAGGGTGACAACAGGTGGCAGTGCAAGTGAAACCACGATGGGTGGGCGCCTCCTGACTGGGACGTCAGCAAGCTAGCGTGCAGACATCTGTTCCAATGCTAGCCCATGAGGCGCCCAGGGAAGGGAATGGAAATATAGGGGGAAAAAAACAACCTACAGAATGAAAATTCTCCTCGCAGATTCTGTAATCGCTCACTGGGCTCCCAAACCACACCCAACCTAAACTCCTCCCAGGCAGGTTTGGGGAATTGGGGGGGGGTGGCTGGGGGCTCCGCCACATGGGGCGAACTGTGGGGCACTGTAGGGTTGGAAGGTAAGTTCCATAGACAGCAGGTGATGGGACTTGGGAAGAGAGACAGGCTGACAGCACAGGTTGGGCATTAAGGGGGCAAAAAGCACAGTAAATTAAGGAAGGAAGAAAGAAAGGGAAAAATGCAAGTTAGCCTGACAATAAAATATCTTTTTAATGCTGATGAGTCTGGACCCTTCTGCAACCACATCTCTTACTGTGATGTAAACCTGGCCCTTTTCTCACTACAGACAGCACTTTGCTCCTTGTCTGCAGGCTGATGTAAAGCAAGCCTTGTTTTCACTACCCCTGTTTTCATTACAGAAAGCCCTTTGCTCTGTGTTTGTAGGCTGTGATGTAAAGCAGGCCTCGTTTTCATAACAGAAAGCCCTTTGCTCTTTGCTTGCAGGCTGGAATGTACAGCTGGTCAGGTTCCCAAAATAGATATTCTCACTACAGACATTCAGACTCTGTTTGTAGGCTGTGATGTAAACTTGGCCGGCATGGGGTTATGATACCGCGGTCACAAACAGCGTGGCAATATACCGCACTGTCAAAACAGCGGGTACACTGCCATCGCTGGTTACAACACCGAGAAATAACACCAGTGCACAAATAACATAAATTACTGATTTTTTATGCCCCCGAACCCCCATATTTAAATAGTCACCTGGGGTGGGAGGCAACTCCAGGACGGGGAGAAACATGGTTGGGGGATAATCATCAATAGCACAACACTTTACCAAAAAAAAAATGCACACAAGTAGTCTGGGACTGGGTTTCGAACCCAGGTACACAGACACTCCACTGCCAGTGGTTCTGTCCTCTGAGCCATGGCAGCTGCTCAATGAACCACTACCCAGCAGAGGTCTTATCCTCTTCTTCACTGCCTCCCAGCCAACAGTTATAGGGGTACCATACCGCTCCACCATTTCATCCTTATGTTATTTTGTACCCTAAAGCAGTTTTCCCCTATGCTCTTTCTGCCACACAGTTTTGACTGCGGCATTATTACGACGACATACTGACGTGGTACCAACCTGGAATGGTTTTCACCAAAAACCACTACGTTTATATAACATGATTACCACATTTATTTGATTTCAGTAAAATCAAAATCCATGTTATTCATAGCTCAACTGATGTTCAGGTCTGGCATAATATCTAGGAATAACAAAAGTTACCTGTGAAAAATGACAGACATCTTCATTCGAGCATGGGAAACCCCATAAATATGCAGTTTAAGCAGTTACCAGTCAGAGGTAAATGCATTCCGTGATGCTGCTGACCTGTAACTCGATCGTGCGACCAGATTCATCTGACAAAACCACCACCTTGCTATTCATAGGCAACCATACATTACTCTCTGTGTTCTCAGACTGCACAGTGCAGATCAATTAGTCTGACCTCAACTGTGGGAAAAATGCTGGAGACTACAACCAGGAACAGATGTGAAGTCCCTTGAAGTAAACAAATGCCAAGATAGGAAATCGCCTGACTATGCGACAAACAGGTTATTTCAGACAAACCTCACAGTCGGTGTCTCTGGCAGTGGACAAGGGTGGATATCCTGTATCTGGTCTTCAACTAGGCCTCTGACTTAGTGCTGCACAGAAGGCTGAAGAAACTTGGTGGCCACAGGGTGAGGGAGGGTCTAACGAGGTGGCCAAGCAATTGGTGGGCTGGGGAGACACCAAATAGTGGTGGTATGACATGGTCGGAACTCGGGGGTGGAGGGGTAAGGAGCAGGGTGCCAAAGTCCCCCAACCTTATTTTCTGTACACCTGTGTAGTTTGATCCCCATAATGTCATCCTAATTTAAATATAAATGAGGTTGCTTCACGCTGTTTTGCCCTGGTGTGGAAAACCTGTTGGTCTCCACTACAAAGGTCATGACCCCACTCATGCAAGGCATCATGAGAGTTGATGCACACCTGCACAAGACAGCAGAAGTTATAGTCTCATTCAGTTCTGTTCCATGTCTCGTGAAGTCCCTGTATTACCTAAAGGCATTTTTTTCTAAGTCAGATAAAATTTAAACTACCGAAGACAGCAGGACACTTACTATGCCTTGAAATGTTTCTCGGGTAGCATACAACAAGAACACAGGGACTGCAGAGTACAGCAACAGCACTGACTAATACAGTGTGACTACTGCAGGCTTTAGCACTAAAACATAACATTTCAGGATGCCTTACATGAATCGGGTCATGACCTTTGCAATGCAGTCAAGCAAGTTTCCACACCAGGGCAGAACAGAGTGAAGCAAACTCATTTGGGTAAGTCTCCCATAGTTTCACACCCATATTTTTCCAACTCCTTATGTGTAACTGTTGTGTTCCGTCTCTAGCTGCCAGCAGTCACACTGCTGTCCAAATCTAGATTATAAATAAAAATATACAGCCCCCAGAAGTTATCAATGTGTTTGTCCTCCATTTTACCATCAATGCTGCTGGAGGATGATGTCATCAGAGCAACAGATAATGGTGCTGCACTAAATGCTGTTCCGCCAGTAAACAGAACCCACAATGTTTGGTCCCCCACTTGAGTAATGGGGGAACTCTTTAAGTGTTGTTCACATCCTGAAGTGCAGGTCTAATGGGGACTAGGACCATATGAGTGTGATTCAGCACTGATTTGACATGTATATACAGTATGCCTATAAAGAAGTGCCTGTATGTGTTGTGTTAATGTTTCTGTTAGCAAAAACAGTTTGCCCAATAAATGACTCTGGGTACAACAAGAGTCTTAAGTGGTATTATATAGCTGTTGTTTTATGTTCTGTGTGTGTTAGCATTCTCTGTTTTGATTGACACCAGCAGTGAGACACAATCTTGCAAAAATGCCCCTTTCCCTTTGTAACTAGGCAGTCAGTGATTGGATGGCTGATGTAAGGCAATAAAGAGTTCAGCTATAATAAGCAATAGGTTACCAGGACATCAGCTGCAGCATATGGAGGAAGGGTAATCTAGTGGTTAAAACACAGGCACAAGAACTGGGAAACAAACTCTGGTTCAAATCCTACTGAAGTCCCTTACTCTCCAACCCTTAACAAGTTCCCCTAACCTCCTTGGGAACTGTGATGGCCCCTCAGGTCCATGACTTTAATAGTGCCCCCAATCCCATTATAAATCATTAGCAGTGATGTGAGAGCTACAGCACTTCACCTTGAAGGTACTGAAAACAAGCTGTGGCAGCCCCCCTCTTTGTAATGCCAGCAATTGAAGTAGGATGTCTCTCACAAATCAGATGCTACACTTCAGCTGTTGTAGGTAAAGAAACTAATCAGGCTCAGTGTTTGTAGTACTCTGTATTTGCTTAGCTCATTCCTCCCATGTCACATGCATTCTGCATCTTGGTATTTCCAGTCAGAACCTAGATGTAAGGAGCATTTGAAATGTAAAACAATACACTTTATAAAGTAAGTGATCTAGCTCTCCACTTTTAGGCAGCTGAAAGGGGAGTGTATAAGTTGTGCAAAGGAGGAATTCAGTCTTGTGTGATCCTTTTGGAAACTGCTCAAGCCTACCTTGTAAATGAATCCTCTCAAAGGTGTTCACCTGGTTCACTACAGAGTGACTGATTGACTGCTTGATTGAACGATTGGTTGATTAACTGATTCAGTCTACTACTTTCCACAACATGTTACAACTGTCACAGAGAGAAATGAGCAGTACACACAGGAACAGCTTTTGTTTCCTATGAATGCAATACTATTAGATGTATTATTTGCTCTACACGTGCAGTATTAAGGCTACAAGTACCACTCCCTGTGTGAGTTGCATGACAGAACTGTCTTAAGCCATTGCAAACTTAAACTAAAATCAGGATAGACAGCACTGATACCCTTATGTTTTGTTCTGCAGTGACATCAAGGAATGGGAGGGGCTGTATTACAAGTGACTCATTTGCATGTAAATGGAGGCTTGCTTGACATTTTACTACCTTGTGTCAGAGCCTCAAACTATAGATATGTGTTGCAACAGAAACAATGACTGATCTTTTTTTGACATATGTACAGTACTTTATGTAATGTATAATACATCAGACATATCCAAATCATAAATATACAGTAGTCTTCTCCTTTAAGTTAGGATGACAGAGGGTTGCAAAAGAGAGGGAATCACTGTTCATGCCTACAAGCCACAAAGAAAATAGACTGAAGGGCCTTTCCTTTAAAATGTTCATATGTTACACTGAAGAAGGGATTCAGAGAAAAATCTGCATTTTCCCAAATAACAGCAGATGCTACAGCAGGGTAGATAGCAAAAAGGGAGTTAGGACATGAAGAGGGACTTCGAAAGATTAGAAAGGTGGTCAAAGATCTGGCAGCTCACACTCAACACCCAAAGGTACAAAGTTATGCATAAACCGGATGAGTGGCAGTATCAGTGGACGCAGCTAAATGTTGCTGTGTGTGGGGGTACTGTGAGAGTATAACCACAAGGGACATAAATTAAAAGCTGTTGTGTGTATGGGGTACTGTGAAAGTACAACAAAGGGACACAACTAACAGCTGATTTGTTGGGGGGGGAGAGAATGAAGACGGTACAATGACAGAGGGACATAACTAAAAGCTGCTGGGGAGACACTGTGAGGGCACAACAAAAAGGGGACACAACTAAACAACTAAATGCTGCTGTATGTGTGGGGGCATTGTGAGGGCACAACAAGGGGACCCAACTAAAAGTTGCTGTATGTGGTGGGGCATTGCAAAGATAAAGTCAACTTTATTTTTAGGCGCAGTTCCGCAATGATCAAAGCGCTTTACAAAAATCCATTAAAACAATGACAATTTTAAAATCAGACTTTAAGACATGGTTAAAAATAACTGATGACAAAAACTACCCATTACTTAAATCAGGAAATGCTAAACAGAACAAGTGGGTTTTAAGAGCAGCTTTACAGTTCTCAACAGTCAGGCACTCTAATCCCACAAGGCAGAGAATTCCACAGGGTAAGGGCCGCAAAAGAGCAGGCCCTTGAGGTCATTAATCGAACTCTGGGAATCTCTAGCAAGGAAAAGAGCAAGCGAAGGGGGCAATAGAGGCAGAGAAGATCTTGCAAGTAGCAGGTCCCTGACTGTGTAGGGCTTTATTACGTCAGTAACCAGACCTTGATGGTGGTCCGCCAATGAACTGGCAGGCAGTGCAGATCACAGAAGTAACATGGCAAGATCTTGGTAAGCTAGTCAACAACCTGGCCGCTGCATTCTGCACTAATTGCAAACCCCCAGTAGGCCTAGGTACAGGACATTGCAGTAATCAAGGTGTGAAGTTACAAAGGCATGGGCCAACGTAGGGAGAGCACCAGGTGGGACTAAGCGCTTAATCCAGGCAATGTTCCTCAGATGGTAGAAAGAGATCTTAACAACAGAAGACACCTGAGATTTTAATGTCAGGTGGCTGTTGTACACAACAACGCCCAGATTTCGTGCTCGGTCTGAGGTAAGCAGCTGATCCCCTCCCTTCGAGCTACAGCCCGGATGGTTGACCAGCCGACAACCTCATGCCTGAACGACCTGGGACCACTAAAAAAACACATTAGTCTTGTCAGAGTTCAACTTCAGCCAGTTGGCACTCATCCAACCCTGGATCTCAGAGAGGCAGCTGTTAAAAACCAAGCCTGCTGCACCCTGTTCAGATACAAAGGACATGTAGAGCTAAGTATCATCTGCATAGCAGTGAAAACTCGGCCCTTACGACCTTATAATGTCTCCCAACGTCAGCATATACGAAGCAAACAGCAAGGGGGACAGTACAGAGCCATGCGGAACCCCACATGACAGGGGGAGAGGGGCAGAGGAATAAATCCCTGACACCACTCTCTGAGACCTGCCAGTGAGGAATGATCAAAACCACCTGAGAACTGTACCAGACAGTCCACAAAGAATCCGCAGGTGCTCCAACAGCACCCCATGGTCTACAGTGTTGAACACTGCAGAGAGATCAAGGAGAACTAAGATGGACCTGCTCCCCAATCCCTCGCTATCAGGAGATCATTAGGTACCCAAACAAAGGCAGTCTCAGTACTGTGCCTCTTCCTAAACCTGGACTGGAGAGGGTCGTAGACATCATGAGATGTTAAATGGTCATCCAGCTGCACTGCCACCACCTTCTCAATAACCTTGTCCACAAAGAGCAGGTTAAGACAGGTCTGTAGTTTGCTAGGCAGTCCAGGTCGAGAGATGGTTTCTTTAGGAGGGGTACCACTATTGCCTCCTTCAGGGGATCTGGAAATAACCAGTCTCTAACGAACACCGGACTATCTCAGCTAGGACTGGGCCGATGACTTCAACGCACCCCACTAGGAGGTGCATTGGGCCCAGATCCAAACTACAGTTGTTTGGATGCATACCCTGGATGACCTGCACAATGTCCACAATTTCAAACTGGCTGAAGTTGGACCAGACAGACCGGGTGCTTGCAACCTCTAGCCAGTCTCCGCAATACCCATTTGAGGGCATTGAACAGATCTCCAACCTAATGGTGACAATCTTGTCGGCGAAGAATTGAGCAAACTCATCACACTTGTCCTGTGAAAATGCTCCCCAAACCAGCAGACAGACTGGATTGCACAATCTGTCGACAGTTCGGAAGAGCTGAGCTGGTCGGTTCCTCGCTGGAGCAATCTCCTTGGACAGGAATTCTGCCTCCTTAAAGGAGATTGACAATTGACAGGGCCACTGGAAAACTGCGGGCGCAATTTTTCCGCAATTTTAACCCTTCTCCGCACAAAATCTGCAATTTCTTACATTTATGGAATTTTTGACTAAAATTGTATAAAAATATTTAAATTCTCAAGGAAATCTCAGATATGCTAACAATTTAGTACACAGACTTGGATTTAACCAAAACAGTATAGTGTGAGGTGAGAAGGGGTCAAATGTGACTCTGCTTTCATGTGATTCCCTGCTTTGGTTTCAAAATCCTCTGGTCATGCATATGTAGACTTGAACACTTTTAAAATTTGTGTAAAAGCAGACTGTTAGAGAACTTTCTGCTGACACAGAGTCTGAAACAATAGGTGTGAGAAGAGGTGCAAAGTGCCCCATTCACCTAAATGAAGCACTGACCACAATGCTTGTTTTTGAATCGTACGGTAGATTTTCCTTGTATAAATACTTTCAATCTGAAAGGATTTTGATTCAAATGTGTCAGGAGTTTGGATGGCCCTGCTGATTATAAACTTGAATGTGCTTCTGAAGAGGTTGGTGACAGTGATTCCTTACATGTCAGTCTGCCACAACTGCATACAAAACCTACAAAAAGCAAACATTTCTGAAAACATGCTGAACAGGTTAAGTATAGTTAAACATTTACCTTCAAATGGACAAAATAATTGTAACCCAAGTAAAATCACTGCAAACCAAGTAGAACAAAAGTACTATGTATTGAAAACTATTGTATGATGTGATGAAAAGTTACTCTTACGATTTGATACTTTTATCTTGTGATTTTAAAATGTACTTACAGTGCTGATTAAGAACAGTAGTTATTTTAACAAAATAAACATTTTTCTTACTAGACCTTTTTTAGGCACCCTGGTTATCTGTTTATTTTTTTCTTGTACCAAAGCAAGTAGTTTAAACAGGCTTCATTATTTAACATCTAGAAACTGGCAAAATATGTTGTTTCTGGATGCATTCAGAATAGACCAACTGTAAATTACTGAATAAAATCTAGTTAGCACTGCATGACTTAGATGTCTTGATTTTTAGAAGATACGCTACATAATGATTAATTTGCAGTGCATTTCAAAAACACACACACCTTTCTTCACATCAAAAGCATTTACAAGAGGCAATATATTTATCTAAACAATTTATGAGACCAATACATGCTGTAGCAAACAATAAAATATTTATTGGGGGCAGTGGGGATGTATAGTGAACCCCTGCAATTTTCCTGCAATTTTTTGCAAAAAAGTCTGAGCATTTTCGGGTAAAATGTTCCGCAATTTTGCAGTGGCCCTGCCGATTGGTAGTCTTTATAATGGGCTACCAATCTAAGTTCATCATCCGTCAGACCCGATTTCCGTCAGTGCTGCTCCAACCTACACCCCTCTAGTCTCAACTCCTTCAAAGTCCCATCAAACCAAGGGGACTTTGGGTGAAGAGTGAGGGGGCAAAACGGACAGGAGCTAGGGAGTCGAAGGCACCTGTCATTGCCTCATTATTAGCTAGTACCAGTTCTCCAGGCTCCCTGCATACACTCAACACATCTGATAGGTCCAGCATCGCCTCAAGACTATCTGGAGTCAGACCCCTTAAGGGGCGATACCGGACCATCTCCGTAGGAGCAGGTCTATTGGTGGGGGGTGCCTCGAATCTGAACCTTATTGTGTGATGGTCTGACCATACAACCAGTTCCACCACCAAATCGGAGATCTCCATCCCCAGTAGAAAGACCAGGTCCAGTGAATGACCATGGTTATGGGTAGCAGAAGTAACTACCTATGTCAGGCCCAACAAACTCATCAATTGGAGGAAGTCCTGTCCAAACTGCAAGAGTTCATTGTGACCCAGGCACTGAAATCCCCCCCAGTATTTTTTCTGAGTTATCTATTTTAACCCCTGTCGTGCTCAGGAGCTGCCTCTCTTTCGGGCTGCCATGACCCCACAGACATTTCCCCCCCTGCTATCTCCCACACAAGTCACCTTACCTCAAATCCGCAGTCAGCCTCAGAATAGCCCAGCATAACCCTGTACCGGGTGGGTTCCTCTCCTCCGAGGGGCAAGGCACCGGCGGGAGGAAACTGACACGCTATTTCCTTTGGTCCTGGGTGCTGCTGAGGCTTTGCGTGGCCTGCTGGAAGTCTTTGGGAGGTGTCCTGGCCAGTCTCCAGAGCAGTATTTCTGTTTTTCTGGTGTTCCCCTTGTAATGATCCATCTGCAATGCTCCCAGTCTCCACCGGATGCCGTTGCAGAGCGACCATGCGTCCCCAACCCACCCCAGGGGAGGAGAGCAGTCCCACGGACGCTCGATCCTTCCACTGCCAACCCCCAGCGCCAGAGTCCGTTCCCGAACCCGGGTCGCCAGTGTGGTGAGAGGTAAGGCGCCCACGTCTCAACCATCTGTGACACCGGGCCGGCAATCCCCAGTATTAACCATCTGGGGGATACCAACACCAGGTCTACAATGAAGTCCACGACTTCTGGCAAGAATTCTTTCTCACCACCAGGTGGACAGTAGATGAGAAGAATCCTGCAACCTACACCTGCTGCCACAATACATTCAGAGGATCTGGTTACTTGCACTCGGGTGTCTACAAGGCCCAGAGCCGACTTAAAACAAATGGCAACTCTCCCGCCCGTACTATTCTCTCTTGGGTGGTCCATCACAGAGTACCCAGATGGAATTGCTGATTCCAAAATAGGGCCAACATTCTCATCCAGCTAGGTCTCGGTGATGCAAGCCAGGTCAGCTGTATCGACAAGAACAACAATTATTGCTGTCTTGCCTTTTTACAGACCTGGCACTGCACAACACTACCCAAGTAGGACAGGTGGAGGAGGAGGTAGACCGAGCGCCTTGCCCACATAATATGGAGCTAATATTTTTCAAGTCAAACTATCTCTGGCTGGAAGCTGCAATACTGAACACAGGATTTGCAAGAAAGCGAGTTGTGCTCACAACAGAGGGAGGTGAATCTTACAATTGTCTTTGGTTTGTAGCAGATATTCTGCAGGTGGAGGCTACTTCTAACTGAAAGGAGAAATAAAAAACTTAGAATTATCAGGAAAAGACAGTCTTTGTTACAATTCTTAAGATTTTCAGTGCAGGAAGAGTTTAAAGCACAGCTGACTTATTTTGGGGCTGACTGCTTTCAGAGCACAAACCACCAGGCTGCTTTGGGGCTGGGGAGGTTTTACCTGTGTCTGACTTGGATGTCTGGATTTTTCTCTGTTTGATTAACAGGCTATTTTCCCTGTCAAATTGTTGTGTAGGGTATCTTGCTGACAGGAAGGCACTCATCGCAGCTGTGGGTCAGAGCTCTTAGCTGATCGTTTTGTGAGGGCACAGTTTAGGCCCAACCCCTTCCCACCCCTAGAAATAGTTCCTTTATACCTGGGGTTCTGACATCATTTCCTCAAGAGTGCAAGGTGCATATCACTGTCACATCCTCTCTAG
The DNA here is from genome assembly GCA_016271365.2 of Neoceratodus forsteri. Classification (NCBI taxonomy): domain Eukaryota; kingdom Metazoa; phylum Chordata; order Ceratodontiformes; family Ceratodontidae; genus Neoceratodus; species Neoceratodus forsteri. The sequence goes on from CM028130.1 coordinate 487,624,441, forward strand.
CACACTGCACTGACAATATAAGCATACACATTGTATAATATATATATGTCTACATAACAAACCAATCACACACACAAACACACAAAAGAAAAAAAAAGTAGATAAACATGGGGGGAGTAGTGCAATGTAATGGCTGTGGGGCAGCAGTCTTCCAGGAGTCTTTCTGGAGGCTGAGATGCTGCCCTATTTGCAGACAACTCTCTGCCCTGAGGGAGGAAGTTGCCTGTCTTCAGGCCACACTGGACAGTAGTAAGGGAACCTTCCCCCAGGCCACACTGGACGGTAGGAAGGGAACCTCCCCCATCCAGGGAGCACCAGAGCCACCACCACTACCTCAGAGGTTGCGAAGAAAGTACAGCAGTTGGACCACAGTGGGCTCAGGATGGTGGAACAGAGGCACACCCAGTCAGTTGTTCCACTCCACAATCCATACACCATTCTGGGGGAGCATAGCTCCCCTATGGGTGCACCCACAGAGGAGACTAAGGAGGCTGAGGACAACTATCACAAGGGAGGCCCACAGGAACGAGGCAGAGGACACCACAAGGAAAGGAAGCAGCTCCTGGTGGGGACTCAATTATTACGGGGATAGAACTGGGGGGAGCAGGGGAAACTGAAGTAAGGTGCCTGCCTGGTGCCATGGCTTGGAGGGACAGGAAGCGCATCCTCAGGATCACGAGAACAGCTGTACCGGAGTCTGAGCTGGATGTCATTGTCCACCTAGGGACAAATGACTTGGCTCAACATGAGATTAGAGCAGTGCAGAAGGACTTTGTAGAATTGGGGAGGGGCCCTAAGACAAGTAGCACACACAGTATCCTTCTCAGAGGTGCTGCCTATCAATGCTATGAGTGAAGCGAGGTACTTTGCACCACGAGCTTAATGAATGGTTGAAAAAATGGTGTGAGAACAGGGTTTGGCTTCATTGGGGACTGGGGTTCCACCTGGAGGGACACCAGCCTATACTGGCAGGATGGTCTGCATCTGTCCAGAAGGGAACAAGTCTTTTGAGCAATCGGTTTAAATGCTTCATTGGCAAGCTTTTAAACTAGTCAAGGGGAGGCACTGATAAGCAGCAGGAAAATCCCAGCCTCCCTACAAAACAGGGTACTAAATGAGAAAAGACTGAGGTAGTAAGGTCAGTGGGGATGCTGCAACAGAAGGTAAAGCCATCAAAAATGGAGAGCAATGAGTACCAATGCCCGTAGTCTGAGTAACAAGCTCCTGAATTAGTGGCCTTGATGGAGGAGGAACATCTGGATATCGTGGCAATCACAGAAACATGGTACACACAAAACCATGACTGGGACGAAACATACCAGGATACACTATCTACAGGAGGGACAGGAGGGTAAAAGAGGAGAGTATCTCTTTACATAAGGGAAGGAATCAAAGCAACAAAACAAAAGGAAAACAGGGAGGAGGAGAAGAAGCACTGTGGGTAAATTTGGAGACCGGCAATGGAACCACAATCCGCACAGGGGTTGTATACAGACCCCCTTCTCAGGGGGAGGAAATGGACAAGAAAATGATAGAAAGTATACTTAGAATGGCAGAAAAAGGGGAGATATTGCCGATGGGTGATCTGAATATGCCAGATGTTAACTGGAGTGCAGTTGCAGCCGCCACTTTGAAGAGTGGGGTTATTCTAGATGCCCTACAGGGGGCATGCCTTAGACAACTAGTATTGGAGCCCACTCGAGAGGGAGCAATCTTAGACCTGGTTCTCTCAAATGGAGATGAAGAGAGGATCACAGATGTAGAAGTGGGTAGCCATCTGGGAACTAGCGACCATCGAACAGTATGGTTCACAATAAACACAGCAACAGAGTCAAGCCATACAAAGGCAAAAGTACTGGACTTTAGGAGGGCTGACTTTGCCAAAATGGGTGAGTGCCTAAGGAATGCACTAGCAAATGGGCAGGAAGGAAGGGTGGAAGAACAATGGGGAATAATAAAACTGCCATCACAGAGGTAACAAGCCTTTGTATGAAGCAAATAAACAAATGAAACGATGTAAGAAACCACTATGGTTCTCAAAGGAAGTGGCAGTGAAGGTTCAAGAGAAAAGAAAGCATTCAGGAAGTACAAGGAATCACAGAGGAGCAGGACAGAGAACTGTATCAGTTAAGCAAAAGGAAGCTGGGAAGGCAGTCAGAACAGCAAAGGCCCAAACCGAGGAAAAGATAGCCAACTCGGTTAAGAAGGGGGATAAAACCTTTTATAGGTACATCTGGGAGCAAAGGAAGACCAAAGGAGGGATAGTGAGGCTTAATAAAGGGGAGTGGGGGTGGGCAGAGGGTGACTGTGAAAAGGCAGAGATACTAAACAAATATTTTTGCTCAGTATTCACAAAGGAAGAGGGGGAGGTACCTAAAACAAACAGTAGAAACATTCTGGATACAGAAGTTGATACCAGCCAATAAACAGAAGAAAGGGTTCTGAAAGAACTCTTAAAACTGAAGGTGAACAAAGCAATGGGGCCTGATGGGATTCATCCCAGAATTCTAAAAGAACTAAGGGTAGAACTAGTGACACCACTGACTACCCTCTTTAACAAATCATAGGAGGATGGGGTGGTACCCAAGGACTGGAGGAGGGCAGATGTGATTCCCCTTCACAAAAGTGGGAGCAAGGCAGAAGCAGGAAACTACAGACCTGTTAGTTTAACTTCAGTGGTAGGGACAATGATGGAATCACTTCTGAAGGAAAGAACTGTCAAGTACCTAGAGGCCAGAGGGGCACAGGACCCAAGGCAGCATGGATTCACAGCGGGAAGGTCATGCCAGACGAATCTTATAGATTTCTTTGACTGGGTGACCAAAGTAATAGATCAGGGAGGGGCTGTGGACATGGCCTACCTAGACTTTAGCAAGGCATTTGACACAGTCCCACACAAAAGATTAATATACAAGTTAGCCAGCCTGGGAGTGGGTCCCAAGATGACAGCCTGGGTAAAGAATTGGCTGGAGAATAGGACACAGAGAGTAATAGTAAATGGAGTCCACTCTGAAGAAAGGGGGGTTACTAGTGGGGTACCGCAGGGTTCAGTATTAGGACCGGTCCTCTTCAATGTCCTTATAAGCGACATTGCAGAGGGACTGGAAGGAAAAGTATGTCTCTTTGCAGATGACACAAAGATCTGCAACAGAGTTGATGCACAAGGTGGGGTGGAAAGGATGAGAAGGGACTTGGCAAGGTTAGAGGAATGGTCAAATGTATGGCAGCTTAGATTCAATGCTAAGAAGTGCAAGGTAATGCACCTGGGAAACAAAAACCCAGGGGAAGAGTACACAATGGGGGGTGAGATACTAACAACAACAAAAAATGGAAAGGGACCTGGGGGTAGTCATATCAGATGACCTAAAGGTGGGCAAGCAATGTGAGAGGGCAGCAAGGAGGGCTGGGGGATACTGGGATGCATAGGGAGAGGCATCACCAGTAGAAAACAGAAAGTTATTATCCCTCTGTACAGACAGCTGGTCAGACCCCATCTGGAGTACTGCATGCAGTTCTGGAGACCCAATCTCTGCAAAGACATAGACAGGAAGGAAGCTGTCCAGAGGAGGGCAACTAAAATGGTGCAGGGTCTGCACCGGAAGACATATGAAGAGAGAGACTTAAGGAGCTTAATATGTATAGCCTCGAGGAAAGGGGGGACATGATAGAAACTTTCAAGTACCTCAAGGGAATCAACAAAGTCCAAGAGGGTAGCATCTTTCAAAAAAAGAGGTGTGCAAGAACAAGGGGGCACAATTTGAAGGGGGGGGCTTCAGAGGTAATTTAAGGAAGTATTTTTTCACAGAGAGGGTTGTGGATGCACGGAACAGCCTTCCGGAGGAGCTTGTGGAGTCAAAATCAGTGGTGGAATTCAAGCATGCATGGGACAGTCATAAGGCAATTCTAGGGGGTGGGGGCAGGAAGAAGTAGGCTGCTGGTTAACTAGGATCTGCAGCTTATCCATTAGGTAGGGAAATGGGCAGACTGGGTGGGCCAAGCGGTCCTTATCTGCCGTCAAATTCTATGTTTCTGTGTTTCTCTTGGGTATGGGAACCAGACAGGGAGGACCCTTTTCTTGGACCCATTTTGCCCAAGGGCATCTTCTTGTCCCTAATACCCCAATCCACCCACCGCATTCCATTTCCCAACCAGGTCTAGTTCCCCTCGTTTTCTCTTTTTTTTTTTTTAAGTTTATTGAAGTTTATACACAGGTCAACATTACATTTCTCTTTTCACAAGGTACAACTTATTACTAGATCATCTTATCATGGTTAGAATTACATTTCATATTCCAGTCTGTAAATGCCCAGAGTATAACAATCCTATGTTAGTCATTGTCCACTCGGTTCAAGCTTAATTATGTTAAGGCCGATAAGGGCTCATTAGTTTTTCCCCACCCTTATACTTCATCTCTCCTCCCCTTCCCTCCTGTGGTGTGATAATCTTTCCACAGCACCCACTTAGTCCATTTATGAATAAAAGACTGTATGCGGGAATTAATTGAGTGGGTCCATCGCCTGTATTTTTTGTACTACTTCCATCCATTGCTGAATGGTGGGAGGTGCAGAGTTCAACCATTTTCTGGTTATTGCCTTGAGTGCAGCTGCTATGAGTATGTTCCACAGATATACTTGATCTTTCCCTTTAATCTCTGTGGGTGGTATTCCTAAAATTATGTGTTTTGGTCCAGTTTCCTCTGTTATTGTTAGAATTTTCCCCCACTGCCTGTCTGATTTGATTCCAAAAATGGGTCAGGACCGGACATTGCCAGAAAACGTTAAAGTGAGATGCCCTTGACTCTTGGCAGTCCCTCCAGCATGAGGGTGGATGGGTGCTGTCCCACTTGTTCTTCATCACTGGTGTGATAAAGAAGCGGGTTCCTTCCACTCAAACTCTCTCCAACAAGGGGAATATGTGGTTTTGTATGCTTGTAGGAATATTGTTTCCCAGTCTCCATCTGTCATCCGCTCCCCAATCTCATCTTGTTTTCTCCTCCTTCTGACTATTCCCAGTGCCCGACACCTATACACCTCTACTAGCAGCGGGGGCCAGTCAAAAGGATGGAGGTCCCTGAGCCTGGTGGGAGAGTAGCACCTGATCGCCTGTATTTTCTGCTAGCACATCCTTAGCAGACTACTAAGCTAGACAGCATGCAACCACACATGCCCCACAGTCTTCCCACTCATACCCCACACTCTATTTCACGCACACGCTCAAAGAAACCACTCACCCAAAACAATACTCAACAAATAATCAAAATATCTCCCCCCAATTAAAACTCTGACACCCCTGCCCCCCATTACTATCAGTAATCAAAATTTCTAAATAGAATGTCCTTTGAGGGTGCAGAAATACAGTTCAGCTGAGCATAAAAGATCAAAATGTCTCGAATTAATATAAAGAGTCTCACAAAACTCCCAAATAGTAAGTGACGGCTGCAGAAACTCTCACTTCCTCTTAACAATGTTTAAGTTCCACTTGAATCATGACACTCTCACTATCCAGAATTTTGAGGTAATGCAGATTTAGTTTTAAAACTGAGCAAAATGAGTTTAGGCACTCTCACTGCCTATCCAGCACGATAAACCGCTAAGTGATAGCCAACCTGCCCTTCGATCATCATAGAGGTTTCTTGCCCAAACTATGAAAACTCCATTCCTCCACACAGCCACAGCAGAACGAAGGACTCCTATACCAGTAAGTAGTTTACTTCAATACCAAGCCGCAAATCCCCAGGCTCGGCCCCACTAAGTCAGGCCCCAGAAGTGACCACCCTCAGGCAGCCAACCCCCAATACAGCCCACGGCAGCGGAGGAGACTACCCTCTGGCAGCCCCCCCCAGCAGCCAGACCGAGTGGTAGCCAAACACAGCAGATGGCCCCCCGAACTAACGCGGGAAGGAGACAATTAAAAACTGCTGTGTGTGGGGGGGGGCATTCTGAGGATACGATGACAAGGAGACGCAACTAAAAGTTGCAGTGTTGTTGGGGGGGGTGTCACTGAGAGGGAACAATGATAAGGGGATATAACTAAAAGCTGCTGTGTGGGGGGCACTGTGAGGGTGCAACAACATGGGGACACAACTAAAAGCTGCTGCATGTGTCAGCTCAGTGGCACGAAGGGTTGAGGCGCTGGATGCCACAACTTGTGCCACGCCAGTGACTCGGGTTCAGGAACGAGCTGGCCCGCTGGGGGTCAGTAGGAGAGAGAGATAATTGGGCATCTGGAGGACTGCTCCTCTCTCTCTCGGGGGGGGCCAGGGACTGGCCGGCACTGCAGCAGCCCCCGGCGGAGAACGGAGGCACTGCAGCACACAGGACCTACGTAGTGGGACAGAGCTGCGACGGATGACCTGGCGTCATTGCACGTTTGGGTTCTGAAGGATAGGGAGGAAAGGGTTTAACTAAGGGAAGAAACACCCCTCCTCTCCCGATAGGCGATGGGTCCCTGCAGGACTAGCTGCCACACGTCCAATACCGAGCCCTCTCTCGCCGCCCCTACAGCCCCTTGTCGGATAGCCGGGCAATCTAGACTATAGACAGAGCCCCAGAAGTGGTTGGCGGCCCTGCCCTGAGGGGCTCAGAGTAGGGGAGCTTGCCTGGCATCTGCCAAGAGGCAGTAACATAGCTGAGGAAGAGAGGACCACGGTAGGTGGTAGAGTGGACCAGTGAGTCAGGGTAGCCTAAGAGAGTTCGGGGGAGTAGGTGATAAAAAAGAACTTAAAAAAAATAAATAAATAAAAGCTGCTGCATGGGGGCATTGCAAGGGTACCACAACAAGGGACACAACTAAAAGCTGCTGTGTGGGGGGCACTGCGAGGTACAACAACATGAGGACAATTAAAGCTGCTGTGGGCGGGCACTGCGAGGGTACAACATGGGGACAATTAAAAGCTACTGTGTGGGGGCACTGCCAAGGTTCAACAACAGGACACCCGAAAAGCTGCTTTGTGGGGAGGCTGCAATAACAAGGGAACAACTAAAAGCTGCTGTGTGAGTGTCACTGCGAGGGTTCAACAGGACACAACTAAAAGCTGCTGTGTGCGGGAGGGCACTGCGAGGGTTCAACAACAGGACACAACTGAAAGCTGCTGTGTGGGATGGCAATGCGAGGGTACAACAAGGACACAACTAAAAGCTGCTATGTCGGGGGCACTGCAAGTTTACAACATGGGGACAACTAAAAGCTGCTGTGTCGGGGGTACTGCAAGGGTTAACAAGGGGACATAACTAAAACCTGCTGTGTGGTGGGGCACTGCGAGGGTATAACAACAAGGGGACACAACTAAAAGTTACTAAGTGGAGGGGAACTGCAGGGATACGACGAGAAGGGAAGACAACTAAAAGCTGCTGTGTGTGGGGGACACTGAGGGTACAATGACAACAGGACAACTAAAAGCTGCTGTGTGTGGGGGACACTGAGGGTACAATGACAACAGGACAACTAAAAGCTGCTGTGTGGGGGGCACTGCCAGGGTAGAACAGCAAGGAGACACAACTAAAAGCTGCTGCATGAGGGACATGGAGAGGATACTACAAGGGGACAACAAAAAGCTGCTGTGTGTGTTGGGGGCACAGCGAGGGTACAATAACAGGACACACTTAAAAACCTGCTGCATGGGGGCATGGAGAGGGTACAATGACAAGGGGACACAAAAGCTGCTGCATGGGGGGGGCCTGGTGAGGGTACAATGACACACAATTAAGAGCTGCTGTGTGGTGGGGTAGCGAAGGTACAATGACGAGGGTACATAGTTAAAGGCTGCTGGTGGGCACTTGGAGAGTACAAGAAGGAGGGAGCACAACTAAAGCAGCTGTGTGTGGAGGGGCATTGTGAGGGCACAACAAGGGGACACAGCAGGGGCGTAGTTTTTTTTTTTTTTTTTAACTGGGGGGGGGGCCAAGAATGCTAAAAGTCCTGCTTGTCATAGTAAATCCCAAATCAATAGGTTGGGGATCCGGGGCCGCCAAGGCCCCCAGAAGCTATGAGGTTTTTGATGCATTCTGGTGCATTTTGACACCATCTGGCTACTTTACACACCTTCTTTGCCTTGTTATAAGCAACTAATATTCTTATCAAAATAAGTAGCTTTTTGTTTTTTTGAAAAAATTGTCAACACTAAAGCAACTTCTTGATCAGTATCAAGGAGCAGAAATCATCTGTTATCCAGAAAATTCAGCCATAAAATATTTATTTTGGTAACCATATTGTACATCACATAGGAATTACACATGCTGTTAAAATAAAATACAGGATAAGGGAAGGGACCATTTTGCAGATGAGATCCCTATGCAGCAGCAACCAAACAGTCCCAGAAACAACGGTGCATAAAACAAACCCATTTATACTGATAATGGTCAATCCAAAACATGAACCAACGAGTGTGAACCAGAGTTAAAAACAGAGAATGACTGCTGTCCATCAACACAAAACCCACTGCAAAAGGGATGTAAAAAGCCCTACTTGTGTCAGCAAATCCAGCACAAGTGCAAGCATGGGCTGTGGGAAAATAAAACAAACATTTGTCAATGCCGAATGTTTGCTTGCTGGTATTGGCAGTGGTAGTGTAGAAGTTACAGAGCTGCGTAATAGGAATGGCAGTGAAGTATTGAACTGAAGCCAACCCCACCACCACCCAGCAGAGAGTGACAGGCATTGGGGTGTGCCTTTGGGTCGTCAGGCATAATGGCCATGCCATTTCATCTCACACCCCACCCTGCAGACACTGACAAGTGTCACGGGTGTGCCTTGGGGTCTTTGCCTCATGTGCACCCCATTCCATCAGGAAATACGTGAGATGGGTGCGGTATAGGAGAATGGGTGAACTTTGGGGTCAAGAGTCCAAGGCATACCGATGCTCTCACTGGCTGCAGGGTGTGGAATGGTATGAGCATTACAGGCAAGAATCCCAAGTCACACCCCTGATGCCTGTCATTCTCTACAGGATTGGGCGTTATGGTTGGAAACCCTAATACCTCAGGCATTCGTTGGTATTTTCACTCCAAATTTTCAACATGGTTTTTTTGTGACCCCACCTCATGAACAGTGGCAATATCAGTTTGTTAGCCGAAAGCTGCTTACGCACAGCGACTACGGCATTTAGCACCACAGGTGCAAAAACATTCCGAACAGGATGTAAAAAATGACAGCTGTACTGTTCATGGGGAGGTGTAAAAAAATGGCAATGTTGCAAATCTGCAGTAAAAATATTAAAAAAACTGGTGAAGTCACGAGCATGCATAGAAACTGTGCAACGCACACCCGTAATTAGTTTGGGGAATTTTTACAGCAGATTGTCAACAGGCATTTTGGGACCTCCGATCATGAACAGTGTCACTGTGATTTTCTTTATCTGTCCCGAACAATGATTTCCCACAGCGACCACGCATCTCTGCGCTGGAAGTGTGAAAACACATTTCGGCCATGTTGTGAAAAATGACAGCTGTACTGTTCATAAGGAAGTGTGGAAAAATGCCACTGGTGAAAATCTGGACTGAAAATATTACAAAGCCATGAACTTACGAGGGTGTGTGGAAACTGCACAATGCTCACTCGTAACACAGTCATTTTATGGACTTTTGTCACCAAATTTTCAACATAGCCATTTTAAGACCTCTGCTCACGAACAATATAACTGTGATTTTCTTAATCTGTCCCAACATTGCTTTCGCACACCGACTGAACCATTGTGCGCTATATGTGCAAAAACACATTTTGGGCGACATGTGAAAAATGGCAGCTGTACTGTTCATAAAGAAGTGTAATAAAATGACAAGATTGAAAATACTGAAAATTCTCAAACTTACGAGCGTGAGTAGGAACTGCGCAACGCACGCTCGTATAACAGTCATTTTTAGGAATTTTTTCACCAAATTTTCAACATAGCCCTTTTAAGACCTCTGCTCATGAACAGTGTCACTGTGATTTTCTTAATGTGTCCCATACATTGATTTCGCACACCGACTGCACCATTGTGCGCTACATGGGCGGAAACACGTTTTGGGCAAGATGTGAAAAATGACAGCTGTACTGCTCATAAGGAGGTGTGGTAAAATGGCAATGTTGAAAATCTGGAGGAAAATATTGAAAATTATGAACTTACGAAGGTGCATAGGAACTGCGCAACGCCCATAGAAACAGTCATTTTAAGAATTCTTCCACCAAATTTTCAACATAGGCTTTTGAGAGCCCACCTTATGAACAGTGGCAGTGTTATTTTTGATTTACCTGGTCCCAAAGGTGATTTGCGAGTGATCATGAAATCCCTTCGGCCCGATTAATGCTACGACAGTGAGAGCATTCATGAGAAGGGGTCCCAAAACCCCATGTTGAAAATTTGGTGCAAAATTCCAAAAATGCCTGAGATATGCAGCAAGTTGAAAACCCTATCTATCCCATTATATAGCTTACGACATTTCCTCAGTTCGCGGTCTGCTTTGAAGTGCATACATATTCCCGGTCCACGAAGAAGCGTTGCGCGAGGTCCGAGATAAGTATGGGGTGAGGGGGTGTGTGGGGAGTCAGGGTGCGCAGTGGGTGGGTGCGGTTGTGGGAGGGGGGTAGGGAGAAGCTCCAGGGACAGTTTTTTATTTGCAGGTTTATTTTTTTACTGAGACGATGAGGGACGTTTGCCACGCTGGGGTGGGCTCCCAGCGTGGCAGCTGAAAGGCTGTTTGGGGAGGCTGGAGCCAACAGGAGATTGGGCACCCCGTCTGCTGTAACACATTTTGCCACACTGGGGTGGGCTCCCAGCATGGCACCTGGATGCTTTTGGGGGAGACAGTGGAGCCGACGGGATTGGGCACCCCATCGCGGACAGCATCTGTTGCCATGCTGGGGTGGGCTCCCAGCGTGGCACCCTGTACTCTGGGGAGAGAGAGACAGTGGAGCAGGACGGGGGACTGGGCACCCGTCAGGCTATACATGTAGCCACGCTGGGGTGGGCACCCAGCATGGCATATCAAAGGCTTTTAGGCGTAGCACAGTGTGTGCGTGGGGGGCAGCCACACTTGTGTGTGTGTGTGTGTGTGTGTGTGTGTGTGTGTGTGTGTGTGGGAGCTGACGCATGAGCAGGCGATATCTTATCGCTGCTCACTGAAGCGTAGCTCCCCTTTCAACTGTACTCCACTGCATTTTGCAGCAGTCATAGACAGCTCGAGCAGGCATTGGAGAACTGCGGCCGTGCCTGCAAACACACTGCCTGAATTGGAAGAGGGCTGCCACACCTCCGAAAACTCGGATAATGGCACTATGTTTCTTGCACATGCCTGCAAGCAAACATAAAAAGCTGAAGTGCTGTACACACCAAGACTGTGCACACAATAGTGCCCCAACCCACACCCCACCACCTACAACAGAAAGGAAGACAGTGCAAGAATACTAGACATGCCACCAACAGCTTAATCTGGTTCAATGTATGTCAGTTCTCAGCTGGCATCCATCACCCCTCCCAGAGGGGTGCTGTATGCAAGCTGAGGGCCCTCCCCGGGAATGAGGCTAACAGACAGAATTGAGTCCTCCTTTCCCAGTGAATACTGAATGCTACAAACATTCAGTCAAATCTGGGAAAACAACGAGTGGAACGTGCAAGTTTTCTATAGTAAATGAACAGCTAAAGTGAAAGCCCGCAGCACAAAGCTGGCAGGGCAGCAGAAGACACAGCAAGCAGCAATTAATTTAAATGTCCATGCAAAAGGTGGTCGGGAAAATGGAAACTAAAATTCAATGTAGGGAAGTGCAAGGTTCTGCACCTGGGAGTCCAAAATCCAGGCCAGGGGTATAGGGTGGGAGGAGACATGATTCAAGTCACAGAGGGTGAGAGGGACCTGGGGGTAGTGGTAGATGTCAATATGAACAACTCAGAGACCTGTAGGAGGGCAGCGGCAAGGGCAAATACGATGCTGGGATGTATCGCTAGGGGGATTACCTCCAGAAAGGCGGAAGTGATCCTTCCACTGTACAACTGCTTGGTTAGGCCACACCTAGAGTATTGTGTACAATTTTGGAGACCACATTTAAAGAGACATTACACTCCTAGAGAGGGTCCAAAGGAGGGCAACCAAAATGATCTTGGGCCTGGGGGAGAGGAGCTATGAGGAGAGGCTCAGGGAGCTCGACATGTACACCCTGGCAGAGAGGAGGGACGGGGGGGGACATGACAGAGGTCTTTAAGTACATGAAAGGGATCGATAAAGGAGGCCCAGTCAGGGTGCTCCAAAGGAAGAAGGGTGGGGCAACAAGAGGTCATAGGTGTAAGATGGAAGGGGGCAGGCTCAGAGGGGAGAGGAAGAGATGTTGTTTCACTGAAAGGGTGATGGAGCCATGGAATGCACTGCCCAGCAAACTGGTAGAGGTGGAGACTGTGGACAGGTTTAAGAGGGGATGGGACAGGTACAGGGGGAGGATAAATCTGACCAAGCCCAATTCAGGTGGAATATCTGAGACTGGGAACAGTATAACCGAGGGGGGAAGACACCAAAATCGGCCCTCAGTACAGGTGCTGAAAATCTAGCAGACTCGAGAGACCATTAGGCCTTTTCTGCTGGCATTTTAGTATGTTAGTATGTTAAAAGCTACAGCCCACTCTACCCACCCCAGACCTGCATGGCCACTATCTCCACCCAGATTGGCCAGCTCAGCTACTCTCTGCACCCTAACGGACTTGCACAGCCACTCTCCCCATCCAACTAACACCATTTCCAGCTCATTTATCTGGTATCTGACTCCAGGCATCCAGGACTGTACCCAGCTCCCCAATCACAGGCACACAAAAATAAATAAAACCACATTTTATACTGCATTTTGTTTATGTCTCTTTCTTGGTCTGGGAAGAGAGATGTTGAACTACTGGTCAGAAGCTCAGTTTTCCTGATATGCAACTACAACCCTACCCCACCAAAACAATGCCTGTATCCCCAACCCCACCCACACACACGACCGACCAGTGTCCCCAACCCCACCCACACACAGTGTCCCCAACCCCCCACACACACACACACACACACGACCAGTGTCCCCAACCCCACCAAAAAAAATCATGGCCAGTCAGTAGTCACTATAACAATAGCCAGGTAGCAGTAGTATCATTTCTTTAGGGTGCATGTTTCAGTGCAAGATTTTTTGCTAGTCTTGTAACCCTGTATGGGGACAACACAATAAACAACCCCTTTGGTTGTGTTTGCCAGGCAACGGAGACAGGGAGAGCAAGGCCAAGGAATCGGTCTGTTTCACCCCTCCACAGTGGAGGATCGGAGAAATCGAAAAAGTGAAAGAGTACCTTTACAGCCAAGTAAATGATGAGGGGGAAAATAATGTTTTAACATTTACTAAAGTTCGTATGCTAGCTGCGGGCACAGGTCAGTGAGATACATCCCTTTGCAGGTAAAGGATGAGGTGGAAATAACATTTTAACATTTACTTCTGTTTATATGCTAACACCCAGCCAGCAAGCATGGAATGCCCCCCATCCTAACCAACATGGACAGTCCAACCAGAAACCCAGCCAGCAAACAAAGACAGTCCCCTCAAATACCCGGCTAGCAAACACAAGCAACCCCCCCCCCCCACCAACATGGATAGTCTCCACTAGACACCCAGTCAGCAATCACAGACAATCCTCCCCACTAAGCCAACATGGATAGTCCCCCCACAGACACCCGTCCAGCAAACACAGTCCCCTTCCCACCAGACACCTGGCCAGCGAGCACAGAATGTCCCCTCCCAACCAACATGGACAGCCCTCTCCACCAGCAAAGACAGTCCCACCAGACACCCAGCAAACATGGATGGTTCCCCCACATGGATAGCCCCCCACCCAGCTAGCGAACATGGAATGTCCCTCCGCCCCACCAACATGAACAATCACACCCAGCTAGCAAACACTGGGAGTTCTTTCCCCACCAACAATGATAGACCATCCAAGACACCTGATCAGCAATCACGGATACCTCTCCCGATAAACCAACACAGACCGCTCCCCCAGACACCCTGCCAGCAAACATGGACAGTCCTCCCACCCCACCAACACAGACAGTCCCCTCCCAGACACCCAGCCAGCAAGCACGGAATGTCCCCTGCTCCACCAACATGGCCTGCCCCCCAGACACCCGGCCAGCAAACAGACAGTCCCCCTTCCCACAAGACACCTGGCTGGCAAACATGGATAGCCCTCCCCACCCCACCAACATGAACAGTCCCCTTCCCCAGATACCACACCCAGCCAGCAAACACGGACAATCCCCTGCCCCACCAACATGTCACAGCCCCCCCACAGACACCTGGCCAGAAAGCATGGAATGTCCTCCTCTCCACCATCACGGACAGTCCATCCCCATCACACAGACCGCCCTCCCACCCCAAACACTAAACGCCACAGCCTCAAACACTGACCATCCCCCAGCCCCAGCAAACGCAGACCCCCAGCACCAAACACTGACCATCCCTTCAGCGAGTCAGCCCCAAAACACAGACCATCCCCCCAACCCAGACCATCCAGTGAGTTTCCCCAACTCACCCAACCACACCAGCACAGTCAGAGTCAGTGTCCCCACCACACCAACATGGCCAGTGCCCACACCATAGCAAACAACAAACAGGCCCCCTGCCCCACCCCACCAACACTGACAGCCTCTTCAGCAGCCAGCAAATACCCCCCCTAAAGAGACACATCCAGAAGCCACTCCTCAGACATACTGACAGGCTGAGTGACAGAAAACCTTCCACTACCCCCCAGACACATGGCCATGCCCTCCCCTCCCCCAAGAGACATTTCTGGGATGTGAATCATCATGGCATTACTTTCCAACAACCAGCTTGCAACACAGTTACTTACCAAATCAGTAAGGGCACAGACAGAGCAGCATGGCACCATAGGGCCAAGAAGGCAGGCCAGGTGGCTGTGTCTCTCGCTCCAGAGTCCCATTCCTCTCCCGATGAATTCTGGCACCGACAAGAGAGTAACCCCCCCCCCAACACCAGCATCGTGGGTCCTGCTCCTCCGCAGGGTGACAGGATCTGTCTGGTGATGGAGACTCCTTGCGGCTGCAAGCCTCTCGGGAATCGGGGGAGGCTCAGATGGCAGTGGGGAACTGCAGTTGCACTCAGTCTCACTGACAGACAGAGTAGTCAGGGGACTATTGAAACAAACCGGCGGGCTGGTCCGGACAGGAGGAGCTGGGGTAACACTAGACGACCGACAGACACACCGGCGACGATCGACAAACAACGACTGCTGCTTGGCCTCCTTGAATAGCTCCCCCCCCCCCACCACACGATATGGACGCTGTGCTACTGCTGTTCCTTCGTGGATGGTGCAGGAGTCATGGGACAACTAAATGGCGCCACTAACAGAGTACTGGCCACACGACGGCATGAGTCTGTAGCACTCCCTGATTGGCTGCAACAACATGCAGGCTGCAATGGCTGCAGCAGGCTTGTAGCCAACCGGAAAAGGGGATTATTTTTGAATGAGTCAAGGAGACATGGACATGGCGTCTGGCACCCTGCACCCCCCCCCAAAAAAAAGGACAGCAGCCAGTATGGGCATAGCCCTGAGCACATGTTGCAATATAAAAAAAAAAAAAGATAACTGGAAAATAGCGGCTCATTAAAAGTCCCGGTCTAATTTCTTTGGGGAACTGGTCTCCACCCCCCCCGGCCCGGGACACTGCTAAAAGCTGCTGTGTGTTGGAGCATTGTGAAAGCACAAGGATAAGGGAACACAACTAAAAGCTGCTCTGTGTGGGGGCATAACAAGGGTATAACAAGAAGACATAACTAAAAGCTGCTATGTGGAGGGGCAGTGGGAGGGTACAGTGACAAGGTACACAATAAATGCTGTGTATGTGGGTGGGCAAAGCGAGGGTACAACAACAAGGGGACATAACTAAAAGCTGCTGTGTGGGAGGGCATGGCAAAGGTACAGTGACAAGGAAACACAACTAAAAGCTGCTGTGTGTGGGTGGGCAAAGCGAGGGTACAACAACAAGGGGACATAACTAAAACACAACTAAAAGCTGCTGTGTGTGTGGGGGGCATGGCGAGGGTGCAACGACAAGAGGACACAACCAACACCTGCTGTGTAAGGGGAGACACTGCAAGGGTACAATGACAAGGGGACACAACTAAAAGCTACGGAGGGGGCATTACAAGGAGCATAACTAAAAGCTGTAGTGTGTGAGGAGGGTATTGTGAGGGTACAAAGGGACAGAACAAAAAGCTTGTGTGTGGGTGGGGCACTGCAAGTGCACAGCAGCAAAGGGCCCAACTAAAAGCTACTGTGTGGGGGGGGGGGCATTGTGAGGGAACAAAACTAAAAGCTGTTGAGTGTGACAGGATATTGTGAGGGTACAATAAGGGGACCCAACTAAAAGCTGCTGTTTTTGAGGGGTAGTGAGGGTACAACAACAAGGGGGCATGTAAAAGCTGCAGTGTGTGGGGGCACTGTGAGGGACACAACTAAAAGCTGTTGTGTGGGGGGTACTGCAAAGGTACAATGACAAGGAGACAAGTAAAAGCTGCTGCTATGTGTGTGAGGAAGCACTGCAAGGGATGCAGCTAAAAGCTGCTGTGTGTGGGTACTGAGAGTGTACAACGACAAGGGGAGACAAGTAAAAGCTGCTGTGTTGGGGGTTAGTGCGAGGGTACAATGACAAGGGAAGACAATAAAAGCTGCTGTGTGTGGTAGGGCACTGCGAGGATACAAGGACAAGGGTAGACAAAAGCTGCTTTATGTGGCGGGCACTGTGAGGGTATGACAATAAGGAAGCACAGCTAAAAGATGTTGTGTGTGTGTGGTACAGCTAGGGTGCAACGACAAGTGGACACAAGTAAAAGCTGCTGTGTGTAGCGGGGATTCAGGAACGATGAGAAGTACTTCACTGAGATAGCAGTGGATAAATGGAACGGTTTTCCCAGTGAAATGTTTTACATAGGGACAATAACCAGATTCAAGAGAGAGTGGGATAGATACAGCATTGGTAAAACCAAATGCAAGGGAGAAGGGGGGGGGTCATGCAGGTAATGAGGAAAAGCTGCTGGCAGGATGCACTGCTTAGCCCCTGCCAGCATAACGCTGGTACAATACAGACAGGGCTTAGGGCAGACTTGATGGACCACTAGCCTTTTTCTGCCTTCAAATGTCTATGCTCTCCGTACAGTTCTCTCTAGTTTTTGTATCCAACCCGAGACAGAGCTGTATACAAAGGAAATTCCAACCCCTGTTTTGTCCTGAATACAAAAGATACTGGCCCCCTATGTCATCCTACATTACAATCATTAGACCTTGGGGTTATTACTGAAAAAAGGCTACCATCCCTTCACCCCAAAAACATGAGTTTCCCTTTATTTATTTATTTAATGCTTGCAGCGATAAGCAGGGTCAAACTGGCACAGGCCCACTAGCCAAATGCTGATAGACGTCGTATCGGGGTACTATAACGTTTTTTTTTTGTTTTGTTTTTTAAGTAGTGCTGTGGGTTTGTACCGGACAAGGTAATATAATTATTAAAAATTTATTTTTATACAGAATATTTGCATTAGAGCATAACTGCTCCGTTTCCAAGTAAATACCTGGGTATATTTCAAGAAGCACATCAGCTGGGCCAGTATAAAATTCTGTGGGGGTAGTAGAGTTTGCCTTGTCACTAGCCCTGCTGGCTGCAAAATTTAATTTCGACCCCTGTATAAGAACTGCCAGATAACCCCACGAGATGTGGAAACTTGTAATGGTTGGTGCCTTTGGTACAGATAACAAGGGCGTTGTTAGTTCAGCACAGGGCTTTAATTTTATGCCAAACAGGGTTTTTTCCATAGAGCTTTTGGCCTCTGCCACACTTGTTTTTCCAGGGATAAAACCCTGTTCAGGCCTGCATCCAGTCTCCCCTGTAACCAACCATGGCTTCCCCTCTGAGGCAGGGGATGGGGGGGGGGCTGTCCTCCCCTCACTCAGGAAAGTCACTGTGCGGACCAGGAGCCAGCACCAGTAGGGACCATAAGCCCAAGGTCATGTGATGCGTCGTACCTGAATGGCAGCTCTTCCGTCAGCTCCTCTAGATGCGAATTTACTTTTTCTACAACAATCCTACGTCACTGCTCAGCTAAAAAGCAACAGTACCATAATTTTAGGCTCCCTCAAGTCAGCAGTGCTGCTATCTCTTTAAAACGGGATCCTATGCAGTGTAAACAGAGGACTTATTAGCAACACTGGCCCAAAGCACCGAGAGGGCCAAGGCATAGCGCCTAGCTTCCCCCATTCTTTAGTTACTTTTTCATCCATCCCCCGAGGCTCTGACGTACACATGCATGTACGCGTGCTTGGAGTGCCGTACATGCCAGGGATCCAGTGGCCCTCTGCCCATCCCCGACATCTGTCGCCGCACCATGCTGCCTATGCGCCCACCGGACCTCCACCTGGTGGGAGCGGGGCTACAGACGGGCGGGCATTCACCCTTTGGAGGGGACAGCTGCAGTTCAATCCTGCTCCAACCCACCCCCTTCAAGCCAGGTCGCTGGCATAGCGCGAGGTAAGGCACCAGCACCTCAGCCCTCTGCGCTACCAGGCCAGCCCTGCACCACAAGCATTCTGACTTGCCACCCTCTCCCTCCACTATTCATCCAGAGCCAAAAACAATGGAGAGATTCTTTAAAGAAGATGGCACCATTAAAGATCAGTCCTACACCTCACTGACAAATTCCAAATAATCAAGCCGGTGCTCACTGAACTGACAAGGAGGGTGTCCAATGTGGAGGTGCGCATCAGCTCCTTCGAGGACCAGGCTAATTGAATCGATCCAGACTTAGTGAGCACGCGCAGAAAGCTACAGCACCTGGAGGATCGAATCGAGGATCAAGGGACAAAGCCACTGGAATAATTTATTGTCGGCTTGCCAGAGTGCATCAAGGGACCTGGCAGGATCACGTTCACCCATAAGTTGTACAAGAAACTGGTGGGCCCATTCTCAAATGGCCAGTCCTACATAATAGAGCGAGCCAACTGAGCTCTTCGTCCCATGCCGAACCCCACGGAAAGACCCAGGCCCATCATAGTCAGGCTTCTCAACTTTCTGGACAAGGTCCATATGCAAAGCAAGCTGAGAAAAAACAAGGAATTGTGGTGGGAAGGAAGCAGAATCTTTGTGTTTAATGATCTATGCCCGCAGACCCACGCCAAGCAGAACAAGTACAAGGACATAAAATCAAAGCTCTATGTGGCCAGAATCAAATTCAGAGTGGTATATGCAGCAAGACTGTTATCACGCAAAATGATCAGCTACAATTTCAGTCTGCAACCAACGCCAAAAGGGGGACTTCATAATGTATTTCCAAACTTGTTTCCTGCAACCCGCAACCCACTGTGCCGAGTCACTGACTACCATAATGCTCTGCAACATAGTATGTATTCAGGGATAGTGCTGAATCTGACAAGGTAAGACACTAAGCCCTGTCCATGTTGCCGCTGAAAGTTCCTTTTTTTTTTTTTTGGTGTCTGAACATTTGCAGTTACTAACTCAAAATATGCACCAGCTCTGCTTCTACATGCAAATTCTTGTAAGCTGTTCTGCTAACTTGGACCCAAGTCAGCGGTCTGAGACCCATTATACAGATGCTCCCATTATCAACCAACATAGATAGCCTGCTCCCACAATTTGGCAGCCTTAATCCTTCCACATAAAGGTACACCTGCTTCTGGTAACTGCTAAAATATTTTGAGAGACTGTATTAGTATTCTTGGAGAGGAGCACAATGCCCCTTTCTTGAGCAGCTTCATCATGCTACACAAATCCATCCACTCAAGCACACTGCATAATGCCTCTCTCCTGCAAGGTTTCTTTCTCCTACTCCTTGCATATTTTTTTGCTGGAACCTCCATTCTCAGCCTTGCAAACTGCAAATACACACAACTACTGAGCGGCCACGAAAGACTTTTGCACCAAGCCTACACCACGAACTGTCAAGCTGACTTCCCTGCAGCCCACACCTGTGGATGTAGCAGGGGACTAGAATTACTCACCATGCTCCATTCAAGATGCTCTGCACTCCCCCATTTTTCTCGCCAACAAAACCCCACTCCCTGCTCATGCCAACACCACCACATACGTTTCCACGTCACCTGTTAAACTAAATATCTCCTTTCACCTGTGAGCAGTCCAACATTTCTTGAGGTATATTCGACCAAAGTATGCCTGTACTACATCGCTCTCAATCTGCCTGGCAATCACTCCATTCCTGCTCACGTCTCACAGGGAACTATGCATGACTGACGAAGGCAACCTACTGAGGCCCAAGTTCTTCTTGCACACCTATTTTGGACTAAATTAGCTCATCCTTATTGGTGATTGCCTAGCAATGGCCAGAGGGGCACTGTTAAGTTCAGAATCTCACCTGGCCAGACACGTGGGGGTGATGGGGAATGACTCTGCCTTAATACCTGAATGTAGATTATAGATCAGAGGGGGAGGGGGAATTAAGATTGGGATTCCAGTATGACTACGCCTAACAATGGAAGGACCAGCAATCCTTCCCACACTTGCCTCATTCTAGAGGAGCCGAATGACTATAGCTAGCCAATACAAATGTAATGGTGGCTCCTTACTGTAGGTTCAAGAGAATGGCGAGGCATGGAGCAGCCTACCTACTGCCTTTAAATAAGTAAGCAATAACCCACAACAGGGTGTGTGGTTACTGGGGATTAATCAACACCCTGGGTGCGTTGTGAGGCACGAGGGTGAAGCCCGAGTGTCCACACAGCACCCAGGGTGTTGATTAATCCCCAGTAACCACACACCCTAGAGTGGGTTATTGCACTTATAACATGGGCTTATTTCATTGTCAGAAATAGTAATGTTTCTTTCTATTAACTTATTAAAATGTCTACGTTTTGTTAGGTATCCTTACTCCCAATAAAGTAGTACCTGTAAAGTAATGGTGTCTTTTTTATTGAAATGGTACATAATATACCCTTTTTGTGTGTTTTTAATTGTTATTCTCTTAATAGGACACATCAGGTTTTAACAGTTCAGCTTTTAATATCCTTTTCACATACCTCCTACAATGTTACAGACACAGGACCACAGGGAACAGACATCATTAAACACTCATAATGACAGCTCTTCTTAATACTGTTAGATAACATTTACGCGAATTATGGAATGTTCAGTTAACAAATGATTGAAATATTTTTAGTTGTAACATTCATTTAAAAACTTACAACGTCCATTACATGCCTGATACAACGGAGGAAGACATTCTGTGTTGCACCATTGTGCTGTCAGTAGACTAGAATGATTGAAACCGTACCAAACACATTTGTTCCATCTCACAACAAAAGCAAGCGTTACACTAATCCAGTAAAAGACGCGGTTAAACTGTAACGTGATAAATACAGGAAGATTTTAAAAAGTTGGTGAATTCAAAACATCACTCAATTACGACTGCCTTAACTAGCAGCAGAAACACATCACTAGCGGCGATTTGGCAACACCCACACAATGTTTACCAATGCATTACACACAAAGTCCTGAGAGAAGACTGCAAAAAATAACTAATCAATGTCATATGAAAAATACATGCACATATCTAGGTGAACGGACTGCCGTGGCGATTTGCCATTTGGAAACTGTTCCTCAAGCCACTCCTGCATGCACAGAGCACCAAAAAATGTAAAAACATATGCCATTTGTACACCCTTAATTCGGTACAAGACTCATTCACAGATATACAGTGATTGCTAGGAAACAACAGTGATCCATTTGGGCAGGTGGGAAATTCAAATTTTGATGGAACACTGATTTCAACACACAGAGTGATTGCCATCACACAACTGCATCGACAGGAAAATGATCCACTTGGGCTGGTGGGTCCTGGTGCTGGCCGTGAATGGGGGCTACCGCAATTTGGACAATCACACAGAACAGTGATTTGCAGTGATTGTAAAACTCTGGCAAATACCCTACACAGGACAGCTGCAGCTCTCACTGGAGTGTATCTCACTCCAACAGTGCTACAAAGCAAACTGTGCTGTATGAATATCGCTCGCTTTGCGATGCTTTTAAATGGCTACTGTTTCATACTGATTTCACACACAGATAGAGTGCTGGGTCTGCCCAAGGATTTTGTTCATGGCCATTTAACAGCAACTGTGTGTATATATGCAGGATTAATCAACAGTCAGATGATGCTCATTAAACAATTGCCTTTCTCTTTTAGGATAGCCCATGTTATAAGATGATTTAGCCTCATATGCAGAGTATTAGAATAGCGTTACATTAATATCCTTAAATCCTAGCCTATATATTAGCATCTAGGGGAGCTGAAATGGGGGGGGAGATCATCTTGTCGGTACCACTGTGGACCTATCCCCCAGAGCTCAGTCAAAGAACCGGGGAGACCAGACTCTGTTAGCCTCGAGCATAGTGTCTAGCAGATCCAGCTTTGAGGGTAATGTTCTATGTTCCACGTTATTTGAACATTTTGCTGTGTTAAATGTTACAATGTTTGAACTGGGTTCAGGGGAGGGTCTCTTTTTTTTTTTGTTTTTTTTAGGGGATACAGGAATTCACTGCTATTAACACCTTTATTGCAGAAGGCAGATGGTCTCATAGCTGGGCTACATATTTAGTATTGGGATCATAAGTAACAATGTCAAATATATCTTGTGGTGTCAGGTCCAAAGGCAAACACCAGATTTTAAAGCATTTAAAAAGGCAAGGGGGACAAATTGCCATGCTTCAAAAGACCCATCATGGCCTCTGAATCTATTCTGTTTCAAAGGGACTGGGTACAGCAGGCATATGCAGCTGTAGGCAGTGTCACACAACAGCACATCGTTCCCTTAGTAGCCAGAAATGTTGATTTTCAGTTATCCAGAGAGACAGCTGACCCACAGGGGAGATGCTTATTCCTAACTGGGTGCCTAGATCACACCAATCTGGTACTTGGGTAGTACTGATGGTCCCAATATTGATAACCCAGCCTTTTTCATGTACCTGCTAAATAAACTGACTGCATATACCCATCTACCCATTCTTTTAGCTGGGGACAAGAACCTGGTGTGGGATAATGAAATAGACAAGTCTCAGGGGCGCCGCGGAGCAGCCGATGAGGAAGCAGCATTTTTCTCGAGCTCATGAGAGAACTCCTATAAAACTTATTAAACGTTGGATTTTCCCCATCTTACGCTTTAAAATACATGACTCTGATCAATGCTTCAGAAACTTTCACTATGGGTAAAACTAGAGGAGCTTCTACCCCTTCGGCAGAATTTTTTGCACCCAAGAAGGCACAATATGAGGAGTAGCCTCCACAGGGCGGTGGGACCTTGGGCTAAAGTGATCCGCCATTGGAAGAACTCTCTTTTAGCTCCATCCAAGCCACTCCGAGTCAACTTGCAAAAACAGTGCAGAATTTAGATAAAAAATGTGGTGCTATTGCACTGAGAGTGTCTCGGTTGAAACTTGGATGGACCATTGTGAGAAAACAGTCCAATGCTCAGAGACATTGGTTCTACAGTCTGGTAATTCCATAGCTAAGCTCATTAAAAATAATTTTCTATTGAGACAGTGCTTGGAGAGAGTTGAGCACCAAGCCAGAAAAAGAAACATTAGTCTGGTGGGGCTGGCTAAGGAAACAGAGGGAGACGACTGCCTGGCCTTTGTTCATACATTTTTACCATCCTTACTAGAGTTCACGGATGTTGACCCTCCACTGTCTGTGGAAAAGGTGCATCATGTTACCCCTCACCATGTGGCTGCGGATCCCACCACTCTTATAATGATTATTTTTACCGGAGTTGAGGACCGGGATCAAGTGCTGGCAACCGCTAGGAGACGCAGACCCCGCAATACGGAGATGATTATATTATGCTTTTTCTGGATCTTCCATACAGTACCCGACAATAAAGAAAGGCCTTCGATGGGATAAACGACAGTCTGTGTCAGCTTAAAGTGAAGCAACAGCTATTCCTTCCAGCTAAACTTCCGAAGTTGTGCAACGGAAATCAGTATTTAACGATCCTAAGGAGGCTGAAAAACTTTACCGCACTGACCAGGAGATGACCAAAGGGTAGGAAGCAGGAAAATCATCCGATGAGGGCTGAGGTGCACGTACAAATACTGTTGGTTTATGTTATGGGTGTTCTGAGGCTGACCTGGGCGCTGAGGAATTTCCTTGATTGTTTCATAGCACGCTTGCTATGGGGGACTTACTCTTTTAGACCTTTGGTGTTGCTTTGGTAAAAGGGTAAATGTCTGTACTTCGTCTTGGATTTGGGTCCCTTTTCTTCTTCCTGGGCTGCATGCGTCTGGGGTATATTTGATTGTATAATATATTTGTATTCCCCCCATGTCGTAGCCAAGTCCTACACAGATCCTTGTTAAGAGAACATATGGTGTTAAAAATTGTTGCTATCCCTCTGCACATCTATGTATTGTGTTTTTACTTGCAAAATGCATAAATAAAAAAAGGAAAACAAGAAATAGACAAGTCTCCTGTTAGGAGGGGTGGCCTTTCTCCAGCACAGAGGGCAAAGCGGGACCTGTGCATCTCCCTGGGACTATTAGATCCATGGCGACTTTCAGAGCTGACCGCATGCGAATACACATTCTTTTCCGCCCCCTTAGTCCTTTTTGGGTATTAACTATTTTGTTGTCAACCAAGCTATGCTGCATTGTCTGCATAGCTCCTCTATTTTAGCTACAGTCATTTCTGACCAATCCCCAGTTCTCCTTGAACACGCATTAACGCGTGGTTCAGTTACTAATTTGTGCTGGAGAATGAACAACCATCTTCTACAGCATAAACAAGTGTTAGAAAAGATTAAAACTGCCATCTAAAACCTTCATGTTGACCAACTGAGGGTCTACAGAAAAAAATGGATATCCTATGGGAAGCCCTCAAATCATTTCTCCGGAGAAATTCCTGCGTTTGGCCTCAGTGCAAAAGAAGAAAAAGGAGGCTAAAGCTAATACTGTATATTAGTAACCTTAAATAAGAGAGATTGAAGCCAAATTTAATCCTCATACACAGGAAGCCACTTGGCTCCATTTACACAATATAAGGGCTTAATATGAAGACTTAAGACTCTGATCAAGTAATCTCAAGCAGAGAACTTGGACAGAGAGCTGGCAGAGCAGATAAAGAGGGTCAGTAGGAAGGGTAACACTGATCATGGGGGACTTCAATCTGCCAGAGGTGGACTGCAGCAACCCAGTCACCTCGAGTACAAGGGAGCAGATCCTCCTGGAGGCTTTTCAGGACAGCTTTCTAGTACAGATGGTAAACGAGCCAACTAGGTTAGGAAATGCTCTAGACCTTCTGCTGTCAAATAGAGAGTTTGTCAAGGAGCTGGGGGTGGAGGATCCACTGGCAGGAAGTGAACACCAAACAGTGTGGTTCTCACTCACCATGGGTAGGGAAGCTGGGGGAACAGGGACCAGGGTGTTGGACTTCAGGAGAGCTAACTTTGGGAGGATGAGGGAAATAGTGGCAGAATCCAACCACACATGGATGCTAAGCAGAAATGTGAAGTTATCAAGCTAGGGCTCACAGAGGCCACTAGATTCTGTACCAAGACACAAAGCAAGAGGGCTAGAGCCAGGAAACCAAGTTGATTAAGCGGGGAGGTGTTGAAAAAGGTGAGGGGAAAAAAGGATAGCCTTCAGAAGATAGTACAGTTACGTAAGAACTTACCGTAACAGTAGATTTTCGAGAACAGCTCTTGCAGCAGGTTACACCATTAGGACTGAAGCCGGCAGGCGTCAGGACCCCACGGAAATCTTCTAGCTAGCAGTCTTCAGCGGGGACCGCCTCAGACGTCGGTCCCGCCCCCCCGACGTCAGGCGCAGTACATAAGGAGGCGGTCCCGCCAGAATCCCCAGTTCTCCCGCCGGAGACTCCTGGCCGCTGGATAACATCAGAAAGGGAGACCGAGGACTTTCCATCTGATGGCCAAGACTAAAACGATCTTGCTCAGTATAGGCTGGAACTTACCTCCTCCAAGGGGGAATGGTGGGCGCGAAGGTACCTGCTGCAAGAGCTGTTCTCAAAGATCTACTGTTACGGTAAGTTCTTACGTAACTGTACTATCTTCTTCGAGGTACAGCTCTTGCAGCAGGTTACACCATTAGGACTGATTCCCAAGCAATGGCGCCTAGAAAAGCCATCGGGAGGAGGCAATACTGATACCACAACATGTCCTGAGCCTAGACAGGAGGCCCTGCAGGACAGCAAGTCCAGTAACCCGCTTCACCGTGAGGCGATATCAAGACTGTAATGCCTGATAAAAGTGTGCACTGAGCTCCAGGTGGCTGCAGCACATATGGCTGATGTGGATACGTTTTTTAGTGCTGCAAAAGAGGTAGCCACTCCCCTTGTCGAATGGCCCTTAACCACCCCTGGTAAGGGTTTCTATCTACTGTTGAAGCAAAGGGAAATGCACTGGATTAGCCAGCGAGAAAAGGTTTGTTTCGAGACTGGGTCTCCAAACATCCTCTCAGCGAAAGAGACAAACAGCTGTTCCGTTTTGTGGTGCTGTTTGGTCCTGGTCAAGTAGTATCGAAGACACCGGTGAACATCCAGGGTGTGAAGCAGTGCTTCTCCTCGATTAGCGTACTTAGGGAAGTACACTGGTAAATCAATGTCCTGGTTAAGCGTGAGGGCTGAGACCACCTTAGGCAGGAACTTGGGATTCATCCTCAGGGACACCCTGTCCTGGTGAAAAATTAAAGAAGGCTCCTTGCACATTAGAGCGTGTAGTTCGGAGATTCTTCTCTCCGAAATAACAGCAACCAAAAATAGCATTTTCCACGGCAGAAAATGCAGCTCGCAATCTGTGGCAGGTTCAAAAGGTGGCAGCGTAAGCTGCTCCAGGATGAAAGGCAGGTCCCAAGGAGGGACAGGATCCCTAATGGGTGGCTTAAGGTGGAGAACCCTTCTTAAGAAGGCCTGGGGCGTGATCCAACTGTGCTACCATCGTTGGCCTACCGATGCGTGGTAGGCTGAGATTGGCAAAGGTGCACCTTGATCGAGGTAAGCCAACCCTGCTTGAAAAAGGGAGAGCAGGTACTCCAGAACTAATTTCTCTGGACAGTCTAAAGGGGAGAAGCCGCGTGCTTGAGACCACAGGCAAAACCTACGCCATTTCATGGCATATGTAGCATGTGTCGCCAGCTTTCTGGCAGCAGAAAGTACTTCCGCCACCTCCTGCGAGACCCCGTGACGCAAAATGGCTATGTCTCTAGGAGCCAAGCGTGCAGGTTCAGTGAATGTAAGTCCGGGTGGACTAGTGAACCCTCCTGCTGAGACAGATGGGAGCTGATTGGCAAAGGAAGCGGAGGTTCCCGGAACAGGTGACTCAGGA
Source organism: Neoceratodus forsteri (assembly GCA_016271365.2). NCBI lineage: Eukaryota > Metazoa > Chordata > Ceratodontiformes > Ceratodontidae > Neoceratodus > Neoceratodus forsteri. The sequence goes on from CM028130.1 coordinate 487,651,793, forward strand.
GTGGGAACCAAATCTGTCTGGGCCAAAAAGGCGCTATCAAAATCAGCGTTGCGTGCTCCCTGCAAAGTTTGAGAAGGACACTCTGGATCAACGGGAAGGGAGGAAAGGCAAAGAGGAATCTGCCCGCCCAGGAGAGGGACAACGCGTCTCGCCAGAAAACACCAGGCCCTGGATCTAGCGAGCAAAAATTGGGCAGTTTTGCGTTGGATGGAGACGCGAACAAATCCAATTCTGGAGTGCCCCATCTGTGAAACAGATCCTCTGCCACCTCCTGTAGAAGTTCCCACTCGTGGACCCTGGCCTGGGAACAGCTCAGGCTGTCTGCGACGGTGCTGTCCACTCCGGGAACGTGAACTGCAATGAGGTTTGTGCCGTGTCGTACTACCCATTCCCACACTCTCATGGCCTCCCTGCAGAGGGGGTAGGAGTGTGTGCCTCCTTGTTTGTTGAGGTAGTACATCACCGCTGTATTGTCTGTTTGTAACAGAAGAGTACTCGGTGGAATGTCAGACTGGAAGGCTTGCAGGGCATAAAGGACTGCTCTCATCTGTAATATGTTGATATGGAGATGCGCTTCCTGAGTAGTCCATGTTCCCTGAGACTTCACCCCGTTCAAGTGCCTCCCCACCCCAGCCCTGAGGCGTCTGTGGAGAGTGTCATCACCGGGGACGGCGCTGAGAACGGAACCCCCACAGAGAGGGTTCCTGGATCTAGCCACCATTGCCAGTCTCGAACCACGGCCTTCGTGATTCTGACTGGCTGCTGCAGATGGTCTTGCCTTTGGTCCCATTGCACTCTGAGCATCCACTGGGTTACCCGCATGTGGAGCCTTGCCATCGGGACTGTTGGAATGGCCGCAGCCATGTGTGCGAGCAAGCGAAGGACCAATCTGGCTGGGACGGTCTTTTTCGCTGATAGGTCCCTTATGAGGGACCAGATGCGTTCCGCCCTGTCTTCGGGAAGAAAGGCTTTCCCTTGGGTGGTGTCCAGAACTGCCCCTATGAATTGCAGTTTCTGGGACAGTACCAGGAGAGACTTCTTGTAGTTGATTAGGATGACCAGAGACTGAAAAAGGATCTGGGTGTGCTGGATAGCTATCAACAGCGCCTCTTCGGAGGAGGCCATGAGAAGCCAATCATCGAGGTACGGGAACACATAGTGGCCCTGTCTCCTCAGAGACGCTGCCATGACTGCCATGCACTTGGTAAAGACCCTGGGGGCCAATGACAGCCTGAAAGGAAGCGCTCGGAACGGACAGTGGTGGCCGAGGAACTCGAAGCGCAGGAACCTCCTGTGCGCTTGAGCAATGGGGATGTGCACGTAAGCGTCCTGCATGTCCAGGGACGCCAGGAATGTATCCTCCTTCAGCATGGGGATTAGGCCCGGGAGGGTCACCATGCGGAAGCGTTTGTAGGCAACCGACATATTGAGGTCGCTTAGGTCCAAGATTGGACGGAGGTCCCCTGTTTTCTTTGGAACCAGGAAGAAGTGGGAATAATATCCTGCTCCTCTCTGGTTCACTGGGACGTGCTCCAAAGCTTCTTTCTGCAGCAGCGTGAGCACTTCTTGCCTGATGAGCAGGGTGTGCTGACCGAGTAGCAGGAGAGCAAAAGGAGGTCTTGTGGGTGGCTTGTCTGAGAATTCTATAAAGTGGCCTTTTTGACCACTTGTAGCACCCACCTGTCAGTGGTGATCGACTGCCACCCTGGGAGGTGGTCTGCGATCCGACCCCGACTTTATTTCCGTTGATCCTGAGGGGCGGGGGCCGGGAAGGAGTCATGCTGTGGCAGCGGAGGGTCCTGCAGGTTGGGCCGACTTGGTAGGACGTTGGCCTCTACCTGAGGACGCCTTGCCCTGGGCTTTCCGGGTAAAGGAGCCCCTCTGTTGTATGCCGGAACGAGGCTGTTGTCTCCGAGTCCGGCTGCGAAAGTGACTCTGGTTCCTACGAAAGGAACTGAGTCTAGATCTGTACAAGGCCTGAACAGATCTAATGGCCTTCCCAGCTTCCTGCAGTTTGGTGACGACCTTCTCGGACGCTTCACCAAACAAGACTTCGCCGTGAAAAGGGGCATCCAGAATGTTCTTCTGGACGTCCGGGGTAAATCCGGAGACACGGAGCCATGAGTGTTTCGGAGGCATACGCCTGAGGCTGCCGCTCTGGCCGAGGAGTCCGCGGAATCGTACGCGGCTCGGAGCACCTGGGTCCCCATGTCTGAACTCGTACGGAGGAGCTGGAGAAGTTCCTCCTTTGGGCCACCGTCTGGCAATTTCTCTGCCAGGTCCTGTCCCTGTTCCCACTGCGCGTTCTGAAACTGAACCATGTGGGTAAGGTAGTTCAGGGACCTGACGGCGCAGGTCGCAGCTGCGTAAGTGCGCCTACCCATTGCATCCAGTTGCTTGGACTCCGGGTCCGGTGGCTGCGTGCTCAGATGTTGCGGTCTCTGGGACCGGTCATGAGAGGCTGTGATGACCAAGGAGTCAGCCAGAGGATGATTAGCCAAGTACTGGTCCTCCCTTGGGGCCTTATACAGGCGGTCAGCCTTCTTCGGCATCGCCGGGAGCGAATGTGGACGTTTCCACGCTGCCTTGGTGACGTCCACAAAGGTGTCCACCAAGGGTGGTACCAACACAGGCTTACGATCTTTCTGCCGAAGATAGCAGCTAGGGCGAGCCTTTCGGGGTCAAGTTCTTCTGCGTCCCACCCCATGTTCTCTTGGATATGTCTCAATCTCAGAGAATGAGGGGTCATCCAGAGGAGACCTAGGAAGTTCACGTGGGTCCGGAGAGGGGATGCTAATGCGAGAAGGAGATCTGGAGCCATCAGAGATGTTCAATCTTGAGTCCTCCGTAGACGGGGAGTAGCGGCGTCTTCTGAGTCTCTTGGGGCTGGGTGAACCAGAAGAGGATCTGGACGGAGGCCTTCTCTTGTCCGTAGGTCTGCCCCTAGGAGGTCCGTCTGGCTCCTGCGGGGGGGGGGGAAGGTACTCTGCCTGCTGCCCCACTGGGTGAAGGAGGGGGCGCTCGGGCTGGTGGTGCCGCAGGTGTGGGAGGAGGCTGCGTGGTGACCACATCCTTTTTGATGGTGTCCCACTAGAAAGTGAATAACTCCTTCACTTCAGAGATGTTAAGGCCTGATGACGGGCCGGGCACCAGTGGCCTGTTGTCGGGTCCCGGCGTCGGCTCCACTGGGGTCTCCGGTTCTGGGGAGGGCTCCCGTGGGAGCTCGACAGGCCCGGGGTCGCCCGCCTGGTCCTCGGGCTGAGTGGATTCCTCCTCCGTCAATGCCTCCTTGCCGACATCAGCGGGCGGCGGTGTGGTTCTTCTCGCTGCTGTATCGGACGTCGGTCCCCCAGCCGGCATCCGGGTAGGAGAGTGCCCGACCGGCGACGGGTGTCGGACTGTCGTCGGTTCTCAGGATCTATGGTGTTTGGCCGACATCATGGGAGCAGACATCCTCTTAAGGGAGGTCAGCTCCTTAGTCTTCCGTTGAGGGGGAGGCGGCAGGGAAACTGACCGGACGTCGGGGGCCGAGTGACGCTTGTGGTGATCCCCAGACTTAGACGAGGCCTTGGAGGAAGAAGAAGGCCTAAAAGTCTTAGCAGGCTGCAGGGAGGAAGCACCGCTGGCAGACCTAACCACGACTGGGGGAGGCTGAGAGCGGGCCCGAGACGGAGAGCGGTTGGACCTGGAGCTGGAGCTGCGGGAGTCCGAGGCCCTAGAAGGGGATCTAGGTCTCACCTTCTCCCTGTGCTTCTCATGGTGCCTGCGGGATTTTTCCAAAGATTCTCCCTTGGAGGAAGGTTCCATGGCCTTGAGCTTCTCTTCTAAAAGGTAAGCCTGGAGAGCCTTCTGTCGGCGGATCCGGGTCCAGCTGTTGAAGCCCTGACAGAAAGAACAAGCCTGGGTGTCGTGGTCTGGGCCCAGGCACCGGACGCAGGCCAAATGTGGTTCTTTGAATGGAATTTGTTTCCCACAGGCACACTTGGACGAATGGCCCTCCACGGAGGCTGGGGAGGACATCAGACAGAAGAATGAATCTGGAGGAAGAGATTCTTGAAGAATTCTCGGTTGAAGAAACGGTAGAACGAATTTCCTTATCGTCACGCGCTAGATACTGACCCAAGGGTCGAGACATGCAAGTCGGCGGCGGGAAAGAACTGGGGATTCTGGCAGGACCGCCTCCTTATGTACTACGCCTGATGTCGGGGGTGGGACCAACGTTGGAGGCGGTCCCCGCTGAAGACTGCTACCTAGAAGATTTCTGTGGGGTCCCGACGCCTGCCGGCTTCAGTCCTAATGGTGTAACCTGCTGCAAGAGTTGTACCTCGAAGAAGATCCAAGAGATCCGGGCAGGAGTGGGGTGGGAAGAGGCTATAGAGGAGTAACTGAAGAAGTCAAGGGAGGTGACCAGAGCAGCTAAGGGTAGCCAAGGCTTTCAGGGACCTGAGGCTGGCACAGGGCATCAATGATGGAGAAAAAGACTTCTTCAGGTACATAAGGGAGAGAAGAGTCTGCAAGGATCACATAGTAAGGATCAGGAAGGGGTGGGCAGAGAAAGGGGCAGAGCAGGCAGAAGCGCTAAATGAACACTCCTGTATTTACCAAGGAGAAGGATGGGTCACTGCCTCAGGGGTTAGGGAGGGGAGGCGACAGATGGGGAAATCACAGCGGGCAGGGTACTAGAGGGTTTAATGGAACCAAGGGTGGGTAAGGTGCCAAGGCCTGATGGCGTACACCCCTGGGTTCTGAAGGAGCTGGCGGAGGTCCTGACAGAGCCATTGGCAGACTTGTTCGGTGCCTCTCTGGAAACAGGGTGCGTACCGCAGGACTGGAGGATGGCTCATGTGGTACCCCTCCACAAGAGTGGACCCAAGGATGAACCAGGCAACTATAGACCAGTGAGCCTCACATCCATTGTGGGGAAGTTAATGGAGACAATCCTTAAAGAGAGTTTGGTAACCTTTCTGGAAGGTAATGATCTCCAGGACAGTAAGCAACATGGATTTGTCTTGGGCAGATCCTGCCAGACCAACCTAATTGACTATTGTGACTAGGGAACTTGACAGGGGTCATTCGGTGGATATGCTGTATCTGGACTTCAGCAAGGCATTCGATTTAGTGCCACATGGGAGGCCGATTAGCAAGGTAGGATACCAGGGAGCAGGGGCAAAGACAGTAAACAGGATCAAGAACTGGCTGCATGGGAGACAACAGAGGGCAGTGGTGGGAAAGGGAACTCTCAGCTCCAAAGGCTGTAACAAGCTGGGTACCGCTGGGGTCGGTACTAGTCCCGGTGCTGTTCTACATTTTCATAGCCAACATCTTACATGGCATTAATCACAGAACTCTGACGGCAAAAAAGGACCCTCTGGCCCATCGAGTCTGCCCCTCCCCTTCCCCCTTACTCATCACCTATGTCCCGGGACCCCCCTTCCCCCACTTGTCAACCCCTTAGGTCTGTCCCATGCCCTGTTGAATCCCTCCATTTCAGCTCCCACCACTTCCTCCGGCAGTTTATTCCAGGCATCCACCACCCTCTCCGTGAAGTAATGCCCTCCCACATTGCCTCCAAATCTTCCTCCTTACAATATTAGACCATTGCGCTCTAGCTGTACCCCCCAACTACCTTTTAAATAAGCTCCCCTCCCTCACCTTATTGATCCCCTTCACATATTTAAATGTTTCTATCATGTCCCCCCTCTCCCTTCTAGTTTCCAGTGGGTAGAGTTCAGATTCCCTCCACCTCTCCTCACATGGCTTCCCTTGCATACTGTGCACCATCTTGGTTGCCCTTCTCCACACACTCTCAATCCCATCCATGTCTTTGCATAGGTGTGGTCTCCAGAACTGCACCCCATACTCCAGGTGCAGCCTCACTAAGGTTTTTTTAAAGAGGCTTCAGTATCTCCCTACTTCTGCTTGTTATGCCCCTCCCAATGCACACTAACATTCTAATTGCCCTTCCCACCGCTCTGCTGCATTGATTACCAACCTTAATGTTGCTTGATATTATAATCCCCAGATCTCTCTCCTTCTCAGATGGCTTAATTTCCCCACCCCCACCCCCACGTGTAAGCTGCTAAAGAACAAGATAAGTGTCTCTGCAGATAACACCAAGATCAGGGTGGTGGTGGATGACACAGCAGGGTGGCAGGGGCTGCTGGATGATCTGGCTAAACTTGAAGGAAAGCAGCAGCTAAAGCCAACAAGATTCTGGTGTGCATCTCTAGAGGAATCACCTCCAGGAGGGGGAAGTGATCCTGCCTCTGTACAGGTTGCTGGTGAGGCCGCACCTGGAGTACTGCATGCAGTACTGGCGCCCATACTTAAAGAAAGATGTTAGACTACTGGAGTGGGTCCAGCGCAGAGCAACTAGGATGATCCTGGGATTAGAAGATAAGCCCTATGAAGTGAGACTGGGGAAGCTCAATATGTACTCCCTGGAGGAGAGAGGGGAGATATGATTGAGATCTTTAAATACATGAAGGGTATAAACAGGACTGGTACTGAGGGGATACTTAAGTTGAGGGAGGGAGGAGGGAGGGCACAAGGGGACATGGTCTGAGGTTGAAAGATGCAAGAGAGAAATGAGAGGCACTTTTTCACGGAAAGGGTAGTGTCCATTTGGAATGCACTGCCCAAAGAGGTGGTGTCCTGCAAGTCAGTGGGTAGTTTTAAAAGGGGATAGGACAAAGTGAGGGGGAGGGTCACTGTGGGGGGGGGGGCAGCTGCAGAATAAGGGATTGCTAGCTGCACATTCGAGAAGACTTGATAGACCATATGGTCTGTATCTGCTTGCAGTTTCATATGTTCGTATGTAAACAGAGAGCAAGCTGAACACGCACTCTTTTGCACTCACGCCAAATATGTTGATCGGGGGAGAAGGTGAGCAAACTCAAGGGCCTTCACTTAAGGCAAGAAGCGTCTGCTCGTTTAATTACAGCTATCTGCAATGTCCAGACTCAATCACTGCATTCTACGCGAGAGATACTGCTACCCAATTCCATCTCTCACCAAGCCTTATACATAGAAGCATGGCATGAAATTCATGTAAAAAAGTACATGCCCACTTGGGCATGTAAGTAGCAAACACACATGCCGAAGAAAATATTTCCATGCCATTGCTTTAAATTCTCACCAAATAAAAAACAAAACTTTTCTATTTTCTTTTTGATTGTGTTATAAAATACTGCTGGGTGGATATGAAGTGTTTCTGAAAGACTTATTGCTAAAGACCAAAGTCTTATTGTATTTGACTCTGTATGAATAAAAGTATAGTTATAAAAATACCAGGGCGGGGGCCAGAACATACAGCCACCAGAACAAGACAGTCAAGGGCCAAGATGAAATCCGGAGACTTAGCAATATGATTGCACTTCTGTTCAGGGTTATATTTAGCGTATTTTGTTAGCTTGCCAGTTCAATAAAGTATTATGTGCAGTTGTAAAATCCAGTGTGTTTCAATTGTTTCCAACATGGGTAAGCCAAGGCAAGACACAAGCAGCAACACAGGAGACCAGGAAAGCCAAGAGGCCAAAACCAACTAAGCAAGCGCACCTTGGGCAGACACTAGCCACGAGGGAAGTAGGGAGACTGAACCATCCAAAGGACTGGAACCCTACTGCATGTCCTGGCAGAACAGGATCGTGTGGCTAACAAACAACACAGTCACAGTTATGTGCTCTAACATGGCACACTGTCCAGTGATACTAAACTTGTAACTTAATGTGCCACCAAATTAGCTACAGCAGCATTTAAAAAACAAATGGTTAGGACTCTGTGTTGAGCAACTGAAAACACCATAGAAATGCTAAAATTAGACTCCTCGTTGTACCGGAAGAAGAAATTACTCACCTTAGTAATGTTGTTTCTTCTAATGGAGTCTTGCTGTATTCTGACAATAGCAGTGAGTCCCAACCTTCGAACTGCCCCGGAGATGAAAGAGTTAACTTTCCATGCCAGGCATGGAACGCTGAGCTCGAGCTCAGTTGAGACTCTGTCTGTTCTTCAAACTCAAACCGTCAGATCTTTACAAGCTAAACTCACTGAGGTCCTGTGTGGAAGCTGTAAACCTACACTAGCCAACTGGCTACTAACATAAAAACAAATTTCTTGGTCCCAAAACAAAGACTCAAGTAAGGAAACCCAAAAAATGAAACAAACACAACACCCACTCGCCCAAAGAAAGAGGGTGATAAAAAAGGTGGGGCACCTCCTGAGTGCCAACACTGCTACTGCCCACCCACATCCCAAAAACAAAGGTTCTGAGAGGGGAAGGCAGGGGGAGGTCAGAATACAGCAAGACTCCATTAGAAGAAACATTACTAAGGTGAGTAATTTTTTCATCAAACAACATGACGTCTTGCTGTATTCTAACAATAGCAGACTACCAAGCAGTACCTCCATGGAGAAGGGACAGAACTACATTAGAAAAAGGCTCAGCACAGTTGTGTTGAAACCGAGCATCACTCCAGCCTGGATATCCAGGGAGTAATGCTCGGTAAAAGTGTGAACCGTTTTCCAGGTAGCTGCTTGACATATCTCTAAGATAGGAATATCCCTGGCAGCAGCCAGGGAAGCAGCTGTACATCTGGTAGAGTGAGCCCTCAGGCCTGAGGGTGGAACCTTACCTAGTTTTTCATAGCAAAATTGGATGCAAGAGACAATCCACTTGGCAATGGATCTTTTAGTGGCAGGTTTTCCTTTACCAACCTCACCATAAGTGAGGAACACTTGGAGGGAGTCAAACCTGTGACCCTTGGTACGCTCTATGTAGTAGCTAAGGGCTCTTTTCACATCTAAACTGTGCAGCCTCCTCTCACCAGAGGAGGAATGAAAAAATTACTCACCTTAGTAATTGCTTTTCTTCTCATGGAGTCTTGCTGTATTAGGACTATAGCAGTCAGCCTCAGCCTCTGAACTGCCCCGGAGAGGAAAGGGTTAACTCCAGAGAAGTCTGGAGTTCCACAGCGCGAGGGCGCTGTTCAAAGCTCTATCTGTGCAGTTTGAAGTCAAACTGCCAGATTCTTTACGAAGCTAAACTAATATAGCAAGTCTGTGTGGAAAAACCCTACACTAGCCATTGGCTACCTACCAGTAGTAGAACTACAAAAACACACAACAATCACAGAATAGCAACAAAATTATTAAATATTGTTAGCATCACTGAAAAGAAGCATTAACAGACCCCCTCTCTCCAAAAAGACTCAAGTCCAGGGAAGGGGCCACCTACCACTCAACGAACAACAGAATTACCTAGTTCCTAAACCCAATAAGCAAGAAAAAGGCATGACACAGTGCTTGCACTAATTTGCCAACCCCATACCCAAGGAGGAGTTCTGAGCGGGGTAGGAGGAGGTTGTCCTAATACAGCAAGATCCATGAGAAGAAAAGCAATTACTAAGGTGAGTAATTTTTCTTCAAACACCATGAAGTCTTGCTGTAATTAGGACTATAGCAGATTACACAGCAGTACCTCCATGGAGGAGGGTCAGAACCTACTTGGGAAATAGGCTCTGAAGCACAGCTGTGCCAAAACAGGCATCCCTCCTGGATTGAACATCCAAGGAGTAATGTTTGGTAAAGGTGTGAACTGTTTTCCAGGTAGCAGCTTGACAGATCTCCAAATGGGAATATCTCTAGCAGCCGCTAGAGATGCAGCTGTACCTCTGGTAGAATGAGCCCTCAATCCTGAGGGGGGCTCTTTACCCAGTTTTTGGTAACAGAATTGGATACAAGAGACAATCCACCTTGCAATTGTTCTCTTAGTGGCAGGTCTCCCTTTGCCGACTTCCCATAGGTAAGGAAGAGCTGGAGGATTCAAACCTATGACCCTTGGTGCGTGCTCCAAATAGTAGCTTAGAGCTCTTTTGACGTCCAGACTGTGCAATCTCCTCTCCCTGAAGAGGAATGCTCAGTGAAAAATACTGGGAGAGAGATGGATTGGTTGAGATGAAAATCTGAGACCACCTTTGGTAAAACCTTCTATTAGTCCTAAGGACTACCTTGTCCCTATGAAAAGAAATGAAATCTTCTTCCACTGACAAGGCTTGCATCTCACTTATACGCCTAGCAGAAGTGATGGCCACTAGAAAAACAGTCTTCCAAGTCAAAACTTGAGGTCTGCCAAGACAGGGCTCAAAGGGGTTTGCATTAGCTGAGCAATGCAAACATTCAGGTCCCAAGCAGGAACTGGTTCCCGAAAAGGAGGGTTATGTGAAGTAACCCCTAAAAACTTGGAATTACAGGGTGAGAGAGATGGAAGCAGGTTTACCTGCTGACACATAAGCAGAGACTGCTGCCAGATGAACCTTAAGGTAGCTGGCTTAAGGCCTAGAGAATTTAAGTGGACCAGATAGTCCAATAAAACAGTCAAATCAGCAGATTCTGGGGAGATTTGCTTCCCAGAGCACCAAATGGAAACCTCTTCCACTTAGAATTATAGGTGGCTCTAGTAGAAGGCCCTGGCCGCCTTCAAAATATCCAAGACACCTTGAGAGAGGTGTAGATCAGCGATTCTAGCTCCTCAAGAACCAAGCCTTGAGGTGGAGGAACTGAGGTTCGATACCACACTCTCCCTTGTGCACAGGTCAACAGGTCGTGGGTCCTGGGCAAGCTCAGGGAGGGTGGACAATCAGGACAGAAGGAGAGGGTACCAGGGCTGTCTGGCCCAATCTGGAGCAATCAGAATCACCTTGCAGGACTGAGTTCTGATCCTCACTAGTACCCTGAAAAGGAGAGGGAAGGGAGGAAGGCATATAGATATTTCCTCCCAATCCAACTGAAAGGCGCCCAGTGGGACTGATCCCAACACTGGAGGTCTGCAACAAAACAGAGGAAGTTGGTGGTTGTCTGGGGCTGCTAAAAGATCTATCTGAGGGTGCCCCATCTGGCAAAGACTGACCCCAGCACTAGAGGGTTCAGGGCCCATCTGGTGGCCCTGAGAAATCCTGCTGAGGGCATCCGCTGGACATTGTCCTTCCCTGGAAGGTGAACTGCTATCAGGGAGGTATTCAGGGAGTAAGCCAGAGACCACAGCTTCATTGCTTCGGTGCACAAGGCAGAAGACCGAGTGCCCCCTTGCTTGTTGATGTACCACATTGTTGTGGTATTGTCTGTCCTGACTTGAACTACCTTGTTCTGGACAGAAGCTGAAAAGGCCTGGAGAGCTAAGAGGACAGCCCTGAGCTCCAGAAGGTTGATGTGGAGCAGAGATTCCTGAGGAGACCACACTCCCTGAGTGGAAAGGTCACCCAAGTGAGCCCCCCATCCTAGGAGGGAGGCATCTGTGGTAAGTGTGAGGGAGTGAGGAATGGGTAAGAAGGGGACCCCTTGAGTTAGATTGCTCTGGTCCTGCCACCACTGAAGGGCCAGGATCAGAGATCTTGTCACTGGGACTAATTTGGTGAGGGGGTCCTTCTTTTGGAACCAAAAAGATCTCAGGTGGAATTGGATGTCTCATCTGGAATCTTGCTCCCTGCACGACAGCTGTGACGCAGCCATGTGTCCTAGGAGTTGCAGAAAGTGCCTTGCTGGTCGAGACCCGCATGGTAAAGGAAGATGCCAGGGCAATGAGTCTGTCCACTCTCTCGAGGGGAGATATGCCCTGGCAGACTTTGTGTTCAACTCTGCACCTATGAAAGTTAGTACCTGAACTGGTTCGAGAACTGACTTTGGAAGATTCAACAGGAATCCTAGAGAGGTGAGAAGCTGCTGGGTGACCAACAAGTGAGATTTTACGTGATCTGGAGACTGACCCACTATGAGCCAGTCGTCCAGGTAGGGAAAAACGGCCACCCCTTGCCTTCTCAGATGAGCCACTACCACAGCCAGACATTTTGTGAAACCCTTGGGGCAGAGGTAAGGCCAAGGCATTGCTCTGAACTGATAGTGGCCAGAAGGTAGTTCGAACCTGAGGTACTTTCTGTGAGAAGGCCTGATCAAGAAATGAAAATAGCGTCCTTGAGGTCCAAGGAAGCTAGCCAGTCTCCTGGTCTCAGGGAGGCAAAATCATTGCCAGAGTTAACATTTTGAACTTTGGTTTCAGAAGATGCTTGTTCAGGAACCTTAAATCTAAGATGGGCCGCCATTCTCCTGTCTTTTTGGGGTAAGGAAATACCTTGAATAAAGACCCTTGCCCTGATGGCAAGGGGACCCTCTCTACTGCTTTGCATCCCAGCAGAGAAGAAACCTCTGTTTCCAAAGCAAGGGCTTCCAAAGGATTCGTAGGGAAATGTCTGGCCCTCATCTTTGGGAACTGTTTGAAACTGAGGACCAGACCTTGCCTACCACCTCCAGAACCCACTTGTCCAAGTTAGGGACAACCAGTTCTGGCTGAAATAAGCCAACCTGCCCCCACCGGTACAGGAGATTCGGCCCTGGGCACCCCATCAGGGTGCCTGCTTGGCAGCTGTTTTGGCTGAGAAGAGGGGACGGTCTGCCTGAGCCCTGCCTGCCCCTGCCTCTGAAGAAACCCTCTGAACAAAGGCTGAAGAGGCTTGAGCTTGATAAAAGGCCTGTGGTAAGGCCTACCCTACCCTGGGGCATGCCTTTGGGGGCATGCCTCTCTTTAGCTTGGGCACTTTTGTAGGTAGTTCTGTATTCATCCATTTTTTCATGTAATATTCTGTCTGATCACCAAACAGAGAGTTACCTACTACAGGAAATCCATAGCCTTTGCCTGAGTGTCTTGGGACAAATTAGTGCATCTGAGCCATGCCAACCTACGGAGAGCTACAGAAGTGGCCATGACCCTAGAAGAAACATCATTAACATCAACAGCAGTATGAAATTGAACTTTAGAGGCCTCAATGCCATCAGCAGCCACCTGTTCCAACTCACTAGCCAGCTGACCCTGGGCCTGCTTGGCTAACTGCAAAATAGTGTCCCATCTAGACTTCTGATATCTAGCCACATAAGCCATGTAATTAGCCTGCCTGAGTCCCAAAGAAGCTGCCATATATTGCTTTTTTGCCATGGTATCAATCTTCCTGGAATCTTTGTCAGGGGGATGTGATGCCAAGGGAATATTAGCCTTGTCACAGGCTGCAGCTTGAACAACACCTACATGACTACACTGCTCAATGAGGAAGTCTGTATCTGGGCCTGATAAAGTATACCTTCTGTCCATTTTTTGTCTACAGGAGGGACAGAATGAGGATTTTTTAAAATCTTTGTTGTTTGCTTCCTAAATGATTTATGCAAAGGAATAGACAACCTTCTAGACTCTGGAATATCCATCATTTCAACAAAATCAGGCTCCTTGCTCATCCACAGCCTCCTCTAAAGGGAGCTGGAGGTTTCTGCCACCTTTTATAAACACAAAATGAGAAGGGGACTCAGACAACAGAGGGCACGTCCAGACCTTCCCAGTCACAAATGCACTGATCAAATTCCTCCTCCCTCCTGTGGTTCATAAAACTCCTCAATAACATAATCTTGAACCCCTGGACCTGGACGAGCCACCCTCTGCCACTTGTGGAGGGCTCTCCAAGTCCCTGAGACAAAGACTGAACAATCTGTATGGCTTTTGCTATTTCTGCAACAGTTGGAGAAACTATCTTAGACTCCAAACCTGCTGATTTCTTTGTCTTTTTTGCTGGTGCTGGTTCCTCTGAACCAGCCTTTCTCTTGCCCGAGGAAGTACGCCTGGTCAGAGGGCACTCCCTCTGGTCCAGTGGGTACTGGACCGGGCTGGCCATCCGGGTCAGCGGACTTTTTGGCCTCTCGTTCCCTGAGCCGGCCCAATCTCTTCTCCAGGGTGGCTGCAGGGAAATTTTTACATATCTGGCAGTCTGAAAGGAGGTGGTCAGCCCCCAGACAATAAACACAAGTGGTGTGTGGGTCAGCCTTGGCAAAGGCTTCCCCACAAACATCACAGTGTTGAAACCCCGTGGGCCCGGTTTTTCTTTTGGGTTTCTCAGACATAGTGCCAGCCTAACCAAAACTTGCCCTTTTCTTCAGGCCGTGCCAGAGCAAGACACCTTATCCGGTTCCTAACCGTGTCACGGTATTGGAAAAACCGATTAAAGCGAGGTTTTTAGAACCGATAAGAACGGGTACCTCACGTCTAAAATTCACCAAAATACAGAAACGATCGGTTCAGACTGAACCGATAATTATTTCACACAGACTAAATTTTCGTTTTACTTACGGTTACCAGATAGAGCTTAAGCTGAACCGCGGTAATTCTGAGACTTTGCGGTTTTCTGAACCGAAGGAACCGACCGAAAACAGCGTGGTGAACCGAGCTGAAGGAGCTGATCTCCGGGCGACTGTTCAGTGAAGCGGAGAAGAATCTGGCAGTTTGACTTCAAACTGCACAGATAGAGCTTTGAACAGCGCCCTCGCGCGGTGGAACTCCAGACTTCTCTGGAGTTAACCCTTTCCTCTCCGGGGCAGTTCAGAGGCTGAGGCTGACTGCTATAGTCCTAATTACAGCAAGACTTCATGGTGTTTGAAGGTCAGTGAAGTAAACAGGGAGAGACATAGATTGGTTAAGGTGGAAGTCTGAAACCACCTTAGGTAAAAACTTCCTGTTAGTCCTGAGGACCACCTTATCTCTATGAAAAGAGATAAAATCAGGCTCCACTGACAGGGCTTGTAACTCACTTATGCGCCTGGCAGAAGTGATGGCCACCAGGAACACAGTTTTCCAAGTCAAGTACTTAAGCTCTGCTGAGGACAAAGGCTCAAAAAGGGGGTTGCATGAGCTGAGCAATGCAAACATTAAGGTCCCAAGCAGGGGCAGGGTCCCTGAATGGCGGATTGGTATGAAGCAATCCCTTGAAAAACTTGGGAGAATACAGGGTGAGCTGAAAGAGAAGAGGGCTTACCTGCTGAAATAAAAGCAGAGACAGCCGCCAGATGCACCCTTAGTGTAGCTGGTCTGAGTTCCAAACTGTTAAGGTGAACCATATAGTCAAGGACTGTGGGCAGGTCAGCAGACTGGGGAAGTATGCCTCCCAGAGCACCATATGGAAAATCTTTTCCATTTGGAATTATAAGTAGTTCTGGTGGAAGGCTTCCTAGAAGCCTTTAGAATATCCATAACACCTTGGGAAGGTGTAAATCAGCAACTCTAACTCTTCAAGAGCCAGGCCTTGAGATTGAGAGATTTGAGGTTGGGTACCAAACCCTCCCCTGAGCACAGGTTAACAGGTTGTAATTCCTGGGAAGAGACAGGGGAAGGTGGACTGCTAAGGACAATAGTAGAGGGTACCAGGGTTGTCTGGCCCAGTCTGGAGCAATCAGGATCACCTTGCAGGACTGAGACCTGATTTTGACTAGCACTTTGAACAGGAGAGGGAAGGGGGGAAAGCATACAGGAATTTCCCTTCCCAACTGAGAACTAAGGCATCCAGGGGGACTGAGCCCAACACTGGGGGCCTGCAACAAAACAGGGGAAGTTGGTGATTGTCTGGGGCTGCAAAAAGATCTATCTGTGGGGTGCCCCATCTGGAAAAGATCACCTCCAAAACCAGGGGATCCAGTGACCATTCGTGATGGCCCTGAGATATCCTGCTGAGAGCATCTGCCAGGAGATTGTCCTTGCCTGGGAGGTGTACTGCTGTGAGGGAGGTGTTCGGGGAATAGGCCAGAGACCACGACTTCATTGCTTCTGTGCACAAGGCCGTAGACCGAGTGCCCCCTTGCTTGTTGATATATCACATTGTGGTGGCATTGTCTGTTCTGATCTGAACAACTTTGTTCTGAACACACTTGGAAAAAGACTTGGAAGTGCTAGAAACACTGCTCTGAGTTCCAACAGATTGATGTGAAGCAGAGATTCCTGAGGGGACCGCAACCCTTGGGTGGTCAGGTCTCCCAAGTGAGCCCCCCACCCCAAGAGGAGGCATCTGTAGTAAGGATTAAAGAGTGAGACTGAGTGACAAAGGGACTCCTGTCTTAGATTGTTCTGATCCTGCCACCACTGCAGGGCCTGGATCAGGGTTGAGTCACTGGTATCAGTTTGGTAAGAGGGTCCTTTTCTGAGACCAAAAGGCTCTCAAGTGGAACTGAATGTCCCTCATCTGAAATCTTGCTCCCTGCACCACTGCTGTAGAAGCAGCCATGTGCCCCAGGAGCTGCAGAAAATGCTTTGCTGGTCGAGACAACTGTAGGGTGAATGAAGAGGCCAGTGTGATAAGGGTCCTTGCTCTGTCCAGGGGAAGGAAGGTTCTGGCCTTTTCTGTATCTAGCTCTGTGCCTATGAAGGTGAGGAGCTGAACAGGCTCTAGAACTGACTTTGAAAGATTCAGAAGGAAACCTAGAGAGGTGTGCAGTTGCTGAGTTATCTCTAGATGTAACCTGACTTGGTCTGGGGACTGGCCTACTATGAGCCAGTCGTCCAGGTATGGGAAGATGGCAATCCTTTGCCTTCTTAGAAGCAACTACTACTGCCAGGCATTTTTGTGAACACCCTTGGAGCAGAGTTAGGCGAAGGGCATTGCTCTGATTGGTAATGGCCTGAGGGCAGCTCGAGACCAGAGGTACTTCGATGGGAGCTTCTGATGAGAATATAAAATAGGCATCCTTGAGGTCCAGGAGACTAGCCAGTCCCTGGCCTTAGAGAGGGTAGAGTTATTCCCCAAGTCAACATTTTGAACTTTGGCTTTAAAAGGTGCTCGTTTAAGTATCTGAGATCCAGGATGGGCCGCCATTCTCCTGTATTTTTGGGAGTAAGGAAGTACCTGGAGTACAATCCTTTGCCTTGGTGTAGGGGTGGAACCCTTTCCACAGCTCTGAGAGCCAGGAGGGAAGAGACCTCTGCCTCTAGGGCAAATGCCTCTGAGGGATTTGCAGGTGGAAAGGATCTGGTTCTCATCCTTGGAAATTTCTTGAAGCTGAGAACCAGTCCTGGCTTACTACTTCCAGGACCCATTTGTCTGATGTTAAAGACTTCAGTCCTGGACAAAGTAAGCCAGCCTGCCCCTACAGGTGGTGGAGAGTTGGCCCTAGCAAACCCATCAGGGTGCCTGTTTGGCAGGGGTTTAGGCTGAGGGGTGGAAGCAGGCCTGCTTGTACCCCTTCTGCCTCTCCCTCTAAAGAATCCCTCTGAGCACAGGCAGAGAGGAGGCCTGGGCTTGGTAGAAAGGCCTATGAAAAGGCCTGCCCCTGGGATGCTGCCTCTGAGGAGTGGCTTGCCTTTCCTTGGCCTGAGCACTCCTATAGGTGGTCCTGTATTCATCCATTTTCTTCATGTAATTCTGTTTGCTCCCCAAACAGAGAATTACCCACAACAGGAAAATCCATGGCCTTAGTCTGGGTATCCTGCGATAGGCTAGTACATCAGAGCCAAGCCATTCTACGAAGTGCCACAGATGTAGCCATGACTCTAGATGAAACATCATTGGAGTCCACTGCAGCATGGAATTGCACCTTGGATGCCTCAATACCATCAGCAGCCACCTGCTCCTGGGCAAGCTGGCCAGGGACCTGTTTAGCTAAAGCCATGACAGTGACCCATCTAGATTTCTGATACCTAGCTGTATAGGCCATATAATTGGCCTGACTGAGTCCCAAGGATGCTGCCATGTACTGTTTCTTTGCCATGGCATCAATCCTCCTGGAGTCCTTGTCTGGGGGGTGTGAAGCCAATGGTACATAGATACATAGATATATAGACAGTGTCGGCAGATAAGGGCCTATGGCCCAACCAGTCTGCCCATTTAAGTTTGTAAGTTCAGTTTATGTTTTCCAGGAAGTCTGTTACCCCTTACCCCTGACCTCCAGAATTCCTTTATGTCTATCCCATGCATTCTTAAATCCCGTGATTGTTTCAGCCCCCACCACTTCCTCTGGCAGGGTGTTCCACTTGTCCACCACCCTTCTGTGAAGAAATTCTTCCTCACGTTTCCTCTGAATCGTCCTCCCTCCAACTTCATCCCATGCCTCTAGTCCTGGAACATCTTTTCACTTAAAATAGTGCATTCCTGCACCCTGTTCCTCCCTGTAAGATACTTGTATGTCTCTATCATATCCCTCTCCCTCCTCTCCTCCAGGGAGTACATGTTCAGTGCCTTCAACCTGTCCTCATAGGACTTGTGATACAATCCATGCACCATCTTTGTTGCCCTCCTCTGAACCTTCTCTACCTGTCTATGTCCTTACGTGAGGTAAGGTCTCCAGAACTGCACAGTGTACTCCAGGTGCAGTCTCACTAGTGTCTTGTATAGTGGAATTATGACCTCCCTTTTCCTGCTGGTGATGCCCCTGCCTATGCATCCCAGCATCCTATTTGCTTTACCTGCTGCCTTGTCACACAGTTTCCCTGCCTTGAGGTCATCAGAGATGATAACTCCAAGATCCCTTTCCTGCTTGGTGCATGCTATATCCTCACCCCCCAACTGATATATTGTGCCAGGGTTTTTGTGCCCCATATGCATTATCTTGCACTTCCTTGCATTGAATTACAACTGCCAAACCCCTGTAAGGTATATTAGCCTTATCACAGGCTGCAGCCTGCACTACCCCAACATGGCTGCATTGTTGTGTAAGGAACTCCGTATCTGAGCCTGACAGAGTATACCTCTTGTCCATTCTTTTATCCACAGGAGGTATAGTATTAGGAGTCTTTAAAATCTTAAATGTCTATTTCCCAAAAGATTTGTGTAAGGGAATAGACAACCTCCTAGACTCTGGGATATCCATCATTTCCACATAGTCAGGCTCTTCCTGGTCATCCACAGCTTCTTCCATAGGAAGCTGAAGGGTTTCGGCCACTTTCTTGTAAAACATGAAATGGGAGGGGGACTCAGAAAGCCTAGGAGGAGACACTCCTGAAGGTCTGTCTGGGGAGATGTTCAGGTCAATGGGCACATCCAGACTTTCAAAACCACATTCACTTTCCTCATACTCCTCTTCCTCCTTCTCCGGTTCATAATATTCTTCCAAATCATAATCCGGAACCGGCCGAACCGAGCGCCTTCCTGATGGTGCCGGTTCGATCGGAACCGGGGAAAGCGACTGCACAATTTTTATCGCTTTGGCTATTTCATCAGCGGTTGGAGAAGAAACTTTTGGATCCACACCAGCTGATTTTTCCCTTCTTGTTCTCTTAGCCGGAACAGACTCCTCGGAATCGGTTCTCAGTTTGCCCGAAGAAGTTTCGCCCTGGTCAGAGGGCACTCCTTCTGGTTCGGTTTGAACTGAACCGGGCTGGCCATCTGGGTCAGCGGACTTTTTGGCCTCCCTTTCCCTGAGCCTACCAACTCTCTTCTCAAGGGTAGCTGCAGGAAAATTTTTACAAATCTGGCAGTCTGAATTGAGGTGGTCAAACCCCAGACAATAAACACAGGTGGTGTGGGGTCAGCCTTAGCAAGACTTCCCACACACACACACAGCGTTGAAACCCAGTGGGCCGGTTTTTCTTTTGGGTTTCTCAGACATGGTGCCAGTCCTAACAAAACTTATCCTTTTAATGGCAATCCGCCAGGCAAGACCCTCTTATCGGTTCCTGACCGTGTTACGGGTCGTGGAAAAAACCGTAGTAAAATCCATTTTTTTTTTTTTGGAACTGATAAGAACCGGTAACCACACTCTAAAGCAGAAATAAAGATCTTTACAACAACTTGATCGGTTCAAACCGAACCGATGAACCGTTTACAAGTTCCACACAGAACAGAAAACAATATAAACCTATCTAGTACTCACGAATACCACACACAGAGACTGAACCGACAGGTTGCGGTTTAAATTCGGTCGAAAACTGAGAAAAGCAGTACTTTAACCGACAAACTGAACCGAGCAAAGGAGAAATCTCTGGAGCGACTGTTCAGTGAGGCGGAGTAAAGAATCTGACGGTTTGAGTTCAAACAGCAACAGACAGAGTCTCAACCGAGCTCAAGCTCAGCGTTCCATGCCTGGCATGGAAAGTTAACTCTTTCATCTCCGGGGCAGTTCGAAGGTTGGGACTCACTGCTATTGTCAGAATACAGCAAGACTTCATGTTGTTTGAAGAAAGTGTACTACAGTAACTTGCTTTCTTACATTCTGGACTTGTTTCAGATCACTTTAAGCAGAATTGACAGGTTTGCTGCAGAAAGCCTTTTGTCAGACCCCCAAGGAAAAGACTAATGAATGTGGATCACCAACACACACCAAACCTGTATGGCTCTATCTGTTCCAGTCCGAGCATTCCCCAACCGACAGCAACATATCAGCGAGATAGTTTAACTTACCTGACGGTGCTAACTTTTTATGACTGTGAGATTGTGCCTAAAGGACTTCACTCCAACGCCATATCCTTGCGTTGCAATGGGCGCGAGCTGCTCCTTCCCCGGCCATGAGTGTCCTCCTCATTCCTGCAGTAGGTGATCCTGTCAGTAAACCAATCAGCACCATGACATTTGTAAAGGAACGGGGGGGGGGGGGGAGAGAGGAGGTGGGACGTGTCTGAGGGCTGTCAGCTTACTCATATCATCTGCGTCTCAGCCCATCTTTCAGCTGAACATGCTGAAGTACATCTCATGATCGCAGCTCTCAGCACTCCTCCAGTGGCCGCCCTGCCCCCCAGCCAATGACATCAACATCCTAAAAGAAAAAAAAAGGATGTGGGGGAGAAAACTAACTAAAAAAGACTTGCTGTACAGATACCTTAGGTGCCCCATGAGGCAGGTACTAAACAGCAGTATGTGTCCTGAGATAAAAGTGCCTGCCCTGGGGCACCTAAGGTATAGGAATTTTGCACCCTGCATAGAAGCCACACCAGGTCCCGACCAATTAGCTATAACCACATATCTAAATGTTATTAGTTTTCCTACTCTAACCCCTAAACATACGGATATACTAGCGGCACCCATCACCCCTCTGGAGATCCAAATAGCCATTAAAAGCTTAAACATGGGGGGGTGCCCTGGAGCAATCAACATGGTGGCAACTTTCTTTTAAAGCTCTGCTCAATCTACATTTAATTTCCCGCTTTTAGCCATCTTTAGCCACTAACTTCATCCCATTTTCAACTGATCTGTTGGTGTTCACGAACAAGACTGGCATGGGACCTAAAAAGGACCACAAATCTGCAATGCAAGGTCTGGACACCTACTTATCTGCAATGCCACATACCACAGGACCTGGGCCTACTCAGTTGAGTGGAACTACTGCTGCAGACCTCCCCGCCTCACAGCTACTTGCTAAAGCTCACCAAACTGCCAGGTATTGGTGAGGATGTAAATCAGTGTCTTGCAGCTGTCTAAACCAAGCTTACAGATTAACACCTGGATCCAAGTGAATACCTCTGCCATTTCAGATCCATCCTGAGCAGCGGATCAACAGTGAGATACAACTGAATGAAACTCTACATTCTGACTGCTGGACTTTCTTTCAAGGGTAAATGCCGTGACTGTGTTTTACTCTGATGTATCCTCGTCACTGGAGCACCTAGCTCTCCCTGAGCGGCTCCGATTTACCCAAGTGAGATACAACTGCTGTCCTGGTGGAAGATGGGCTGTATTTGAAGGCAAAAGTCGAGAATTTAGATAACTCCTAGAGGCAGGCAAATATTCATACTGTCTGCTTTCCTTCCTGACTTGCGTCTAAAACCAGTCTGTTACCTGCTGTGGAATGCCTGGTATTTTCAGATTTACAACTCCTACTCGTGGATTCTGGCATTAAAATAGTGAAGGCCTTCATGATTCCCCTTCGCCTGAGACTTCGTGGAGAACATTCCTCTCAGCTACTGACAGCCATCATTACCCTTCCCAGTGCGGAAGCCCGTATTCTACTCCTACAAGCCGCCAGAAATCAGGGAAAGATTACTTTGGAGGGTAGTACACTCACTTTTTTTCCCCCATTGACCCTGTGGCACAAACACAAGCCCGTATAAAGGACATGCAAATCATCAAGAAGGACCTGTCAGCTCTTGATATTGGGGCACAGATGTTGTTTCCAGCCCAACTGCAGATTCAGGTTAAAAATAAGATCAATATCTTTACAGACCCAGCGACTGCTTTTGCTGGACATTTGGACTCCTGACCAATGAGGACGACCCCGATGCCCCTGAAGATACCGGAGCTTGGAATTGTAGGAGTTAACATCTCTTTTGACCAGCTGCTGTCTTTTTTTCTGCAGATATGATGCTCAGCCTCGGTCCCTGTCTCCGTTTGTACTATCTCTACCTTTACTGAACTTACATGCACTGTTCTTTCAATGGGACTCTCGGCTACTGTTTTTTGTTGAACCACCTAATTGGGACTGCTCGTTTCTTGCTATGTGCCACTGTCCTATATAGTTGCCAGAGAATAAAGCATTTTTGTAATTTGGTGCCTTGTTAGCACCACTCAGTCTGTGAACTTTATGTATGCATCTTTCAAAAGTCTGTTTTCCTGTTAGGCAAGGTGATACGCCATGATGTCAGGGAGCAATGCAACTTAATTGAGCCCAGATAACCTTCTATCTTTGAGGCCTATTCTCAGGGACTACCAGGCCCCCCTCCTTTCCTCTTAATACCTGCGAGAGGAAGGAAACAATGGTTTATAGACTTATTTTATGACTACCTGACAGAGATTGACTTGTTTTACATTTTCACCCTGCTGGATTTTTTATGTTTTGCTGGATATTATATTTTGTTTTTTATTCATTCCTGTCTTGTACATTTTGCACTGTATGAACACTTATGTTGTTTAGTGCATCATTTTTCTGCACATTAGTCAAAACTCAAAATATATGTTAAAAAAAAAAAAGCTTAAATATGGATACAGCACATGGGACGGATGGCTTCTCAGCCAACTTTCATAAAGCCTTAGAACCCAAATGAACCCCTATTTTGGCTTGCATTTTCACTTACATGCATGCCAAAGGTCTTCGTGATACGTCCTGCGCCAATGCCCTAATCAATCTAATACTTAAGCCCGGGAAAGACCCATGGCAGGTTAGAAGTTACTGTCCCCTCCTCCCAAGTAATTAGGATGTAAAAACCCTAGCTAAAGTTCTAGCAACTTGAATTAATAAGGTCTGGGACTACCTCACAGGCCCAGAACAAGGAGGCTTAATGCTGCGTATGCTGTCTGCAGACCACATGAGGATGCTGGACCTTCTCTGTGTAGGAAGAGCCAGAAATCCCAGCAGCGCTGGCGTCCCTCCATGCAGAGGAGGCTTTCGATTGCATCACATGGCCATTCTTGTTTGTTCTAGAGAAATCTGGCTTCCAAGAAATTCATAAAATGGACAAAAGTCCTATACATTGGGCCACAGGCAAAAGTCTACTGTAACAGAGTCCTGTCTGACCCTATTATCTTGACTCGAGGCACAAGACGGGGATGTCCCCTTTCGCCTCGCCTCTTCTCTTTAACCACTATTTGTAGCCCTTAATACATAAACTGAAAACCACCCCACCATACAAGGCATCCTGTTTGGCCCCACCACATGCACTACATTGCTATATGCAGATGATATTCTGCTTCACATCACCCCCCTCTCCCGGCCATGTCTATTTTTGGCTGCCCTAGGAGTGATCCAGGAATCTGGTGCCTTATCAGGGTACAAGTTAAATGTGAGCAAAACCCAAGTAATGCCACTAAATGCAGGGATCAAGGGATCACCAAAAGGGAGAACACAGACCTGGGCCTTTCCTGGGTTCCCTATGGGCTGAAATACCTAGTTACTGAACTGTATAGAGATAAAACCCTTATGAAAGAGAAGAATTTAGACAAGCTTATGATCAAGATAAAACAGGATCTGGAGCGATGGCACACTCTTCCCCTCATGCTGTGGGTTCATATTAACATTATAAAGATAAATATTCTACCTAGGCTTTTATACCCCTTAATAAGCAGAACATTTATCTTCCAATAAAGTAGAACTTGCTCCACTCAACCACTGCCCACTTTATTTAGGCCAACTGTAGGTCTTCTGAAAAGCTAGCTCGCCATGAAGAAGGGGGGCTATGGTTACCACACTTTAACATTTATTATTTCGCAGCTCAGGCCTGTAAATTTTTTAAGGGGTGGGGGGTGACCATGGGTTATAAATACTGAATATCAGCTGCAATGGCTCCTGATCAAACAGTACATGGTCAATCAGACAGGTGTAGACTTATCTGTGCTTTTATATGTGTCATCCAGAAACATCCCTAAATCCCTCAAAAACTCAGTTATACACACTTCACTTCATGTGCAACATCAGTTTTTCCCACTCCTAAATATCCCTTACAAGAAGGCCCTTAATCAGCATTTGTTCTACAATCCTAACTTCAAAACTGAAGGGCCCCCCCGTTTAACCTTCCTTTTTGCCTTCCATTCATATTCCGAATACTGCTTTCTTAACTTTTGATGGGAGACCCATTTCCTTTCACACATTTAAAACCCAAACCCATGTAATGGACAGACATTTTTAAACTGATGCAAATCACCCATGGTATAGCTAGATACATGGGTCCCCTGCCATGGCAGTTTCAAAATGGTGACCTCGTTTTCTCTCTCTCTCTCTCTGCCTCAAGCAGTCCTACAACAACACTCCATCTTCCAACTGTACTTAATCATTTTCTCCCACTCTCCCTTGAAATCAGATGGGAGCTCACCCTACTGGCAGAGGGAATTGCCCAAGTGGCAAATTAGCTAGAAAACGTATATGGAATGACGTTTACTCATACATGAAAAATGACAAGTTGAGATTGATGCAATTTAACATCAATCATATTTATTACACGCCTGTTAAACTCCATAAGATGTGTCAGTTACTGACAGAGTTATGTACAAGACATGGGGAGAAAGCAATACCCCTGCTTCATGTCCTGTGGTACTGTCCCAAATCTTGTGGCCTCTGGGACACCACCCAGACAAAAGCAGATCCTCTGCAGGGATTAGATGATTGCTTTAGTCCGAAATGTGTGTTCCTAGTGACCTCAGCAGCATACCTGTAAGAGAACACAAATATTATGTGGCAGTCATCTCAGCATCAGCCAAGAAAATAATACTCAAGCACTGGTTAGATCAGGAGCTTTTTTACTATACTGAATGGTACCAAGATTTATTATTATTAAATTTAAGAATCAAATGAATGATGGCCAATTTTAATCACAGGGACAAATCATTTGAAAAGAGACTTGGGGAAAATGCAAACTCTGTGTTCCACTGGACCACAGGGAGACTGAAATTACAGCCTTCCTATTGGAATATAAAACCGAGAGGCATGAGGCTACTACAGAATTGCATTGTTACCTGTGTGGCCCATAACCATTTCCATTGGGCAATGAATTGATGCTTAACTGGTCATATGAATTCCCTGAGTGTATATAGTGGGTTGGGGTGGGATGTGTATTTGTTATGTACTGTTTTGGTGCATGTCTTGGACACTGTTTGTACGGTTTTGTGTATTTTTTGAAAAACTAATAAAGCCTATTATTCTATAGAAAAACAACAAAAAAATGCTAAGGAGCCCGTGCCGGTAGGAACCAGTATCCAGTGTTGGAAGGGACCAGGATCCAGTGTCAGCAGGGACTAGGATCTTGCACCCATAGGGTTCAGGATCCAGTGCTGTTAAGGACCAGGTTCCAGTGCAGACAGGGACCAGGATCCAGTGCCGGTAGGGACCAGGATCCTGCACCAGTAGGGTTCTGGATCCAGCACCAGAAGGGATGAGGATCCAGTGCCAGCTTAACTTTAGGTCATTACCCTTCCCTTATGTAGAGAGCTACTCCTCCTCCTCCTCTACCCTCCCCGTCCCTCCCATAGACTGTGTACCTGGTATGTTGACATCCCAGTCATGGTTCTCTGTGTACCATGTTTCTGTGACTACCACGATATCCAGGCATCCCTCTTCCATCAAGGCCACTAGTTCAGGGAGCTTGTTACCCAGACTACGGGCGCTGGTACTCATTGCCCTCCATTTTTCGATGGCCTTACCCCTTTTTGCCCCATCCCTGTCCTTATTGCCTTTACCTTTTTCTCCATTTACCCCTGCCCTTCTCCCTATTGACTTCTATATCCTGGTATTTACCTCGCTAACTACCCTGTTTTTTTTTTTGGGGCTGGGATTTCCTGCTCCTTTCAGTGCCTCCCTTGGCTAGTTTAAATGCTTGCCAATGAAGCATTTAAACCTATCACCTAGGATCCTGGTTCCCCTCCTGGACAGATGCAGACTATCACGCCAGTACAGGCATGTATCCCTCCAGGTGGATCCCCAGTCTCCAATGAAGCCAAAACCCTGAGCTCTGCACCAGTTTTTCAACCACTGATTGAATCCCATGGTGCGAAGCACCCTAGCCTCACCCACGCCATAGACAGGCAGCACCTCCGATAAAGTTACCATGCGTGCGACTTGTCCAAGGCCCCTTCCCAACTCCACAAACTCCTACTGCACTGCTCTGATCCCATTCCCAACCTGGTCATTTGTCCCTAGGTGGACAGTGATAACCAGTTCCGTCCCCTGTGCAGCTGCTCCCACAATCCTGAGGATTCGCTCCGTGCCCCCCTAGCCATGGCACCAGGCAGACATAGAACACAGAAGTTGACAGTATATAAGGACTGCAAGGCCCACCCAGTCTGCCCATTTATTTTTCTACCTTATAAATGTGCCATCAGCCTTTGCTCTGTCAATGGCCTATCTATTCATACTCATCTGTATTGCTCCCTTATGCCTATCCCATGCCTGTTTGAAGCCCTGCACTGTATTTATATCCACCACTTCGTGAAGTAGGCCGTTCCATGCATCCACCACCCTTTCTGTGAAAAAGAACTTCCTCACATTACCCCTTAAATCGGCCTCCTTCTAATCTTATGCTGTGTCCTCTTGACCTGCTACTTTTCTTATACTGAAACATGTTAGACTCTTTCACCTTGTTAATGCCCTGAAGGTGTTTGAATGTTTCAATCATATCACCTCTCTCCCTCCTTTGTTCTAGGATATACGTACTGAGCTCCGTTAATCTGTCCTCATATGTTTTCTGATGCAGACCATGCACCATTTTGGTTGCCCTTCTCTGGACTGCCTCAATTTAGTTAATGTCCTTGTGAAGGTGTGGCCTCCAGTACTGCATGTAGTACTCCAGATGGGGCCTAACCAGTGTCTTGTAAAGAGGGATCATTATCTCCCTCTTCCGACTTGTGATACCCCTACTAATACACCCTAACATCCCTCTACCCTTACCTACTGCTTTAGTGGTCTGCTTGGATGATTTCAGGTCATCGGTGGTGATGATGATGCCCAAGTCTTTCTTTCCTTGCGATTGCAAGCAACTCCCCTCCCAGCCTATAGGTGGCTTCAGGGTTTCTCTTCCCTATGTGCATGATTTTGCAATTCTTTGCATTAAACCCCAGTTGCCACTCCTCCGACCATTTTGCTAGTTTATCCAGATCTCTTCTCATTCTGCCCACCCCATCCGGATCACCTACTCTGTTGCAGATCTTGGTGTCATCTGCAAACAGACAAACCTTACCCACCAGTCCATCTGCAATGTCACTGAAGAAGATATTGAAGAGAACTGGCCCCAGGACTGATCTCTGAGGTACCCCACTTGTGACTTGCATCTCTTCTGACTGTATACCGTTTACCACTCTGTTTTCTGTCCGTCAACCAGTTTGCCACCCAGCTGACAAACTTCTGACCCACCACGAGCCTACCCAGCTTATTAAATTGATCTTCTATGAGGAACAGTATTGAAAGCTTTGCTAATGTCAAGGTAGGCTACATCAACTGCTCCCCCTTGGTCCACCACTCTGGTTACCCAGTCAAAGAAATCTATGAGATTAGTTTGACAGGACCTTCCTGTTGTAAACCCATGCTGTCTTGGATCCTGTGCTCCTATGGATTCCAGGTGTTGCACTATCCTTTCCTTAAGGAGTGCCTCCATAATCTTGCCCACTACTGAGGTAAGACTGACTGGTCTGTAGTTCCCTGCCTCCTCCCTGCTACCACTCTTGTGGAGCGGGATCACATGAGCCCTTCTCCAGTCTTCTGGGACCTCTCCTGTGCTCAGAGACTCACTAAACAGTTCTGATAATGGCTCTGCTAGTTCCACCCTTAGCTACTTTAATACCCTGGGATGTATGCCATCAGTCCCATTGCCTTGTCCACCCTGAGCTTATCAAGCTCTTGTAGGACCCTTTCTTTTGTGAAGGGACTAATGCTCACCTCCCTTCCCCCTGTGTCCATGGTACTGAGCTGTGGGCCATGCCCTACCTTCTCTTCAATAAATACTGAGCAGAAGTATATATTTAGGATAGATACTTTTACATGGTCCTCCTCACATGCCCCCATCTCCTTTGATCTTAGCAATACCCCTCTGGACTTTCTCCTTTCACTAATGTATCTATAGAAAGTCTAGTCACCTTCTTTTACTGTCTGTGCTAGTGTTTCCTCGGTTTGGGCCTTTGCCTGCCTTACTGCCTTCCCTGCTTCCCTTAGGGAAGTTTGGTATGCCTCCCTATCTTCATCCCGCTCCGTTCCCTTATATTTCCTGAAGGCCAGCCTTTTGGCTCTGACCTTTTCTGCTACTGTTTTTGAGAACCCAAAGTGGTTTCCTTCTTCTTTTGCACTTCCTTTTCTAACACAATGGGATGTTGCTTCAAGTATTGCATTCTTAATGCTTGCCCACTTTGCCTGTAACCCCTCACCTGTATTTCTTTTTGTCAGGGCTAGCTTAACTCTGTTGGCCATCTTATCAAAGTCAGCTCCTCTGAAGTCCCATATTTTTGCCTTGAAATGGGATGATTTAGTTGTAGTGGCCTAACTGAACCACACCATGTGATGGTCACTGGCCCCCAGGTGACCTACCTGGAGATCTGTGTTCCTTTCCCTGTTAGTCATTACTAGATCTAGGATAGCCCTGTTTCTTGCGGGTTGTTGTACAAGTTGTTTGAGGCCCTCCCCCTGCAGGGAATTCACCATGTGTCTAGTTCTGGCAGATTTTCCTGCAGGTGTTGACCAATCTGTATCTGGCATGTTGAAATCTCCCATTATCAGAACTTCCTCTTTAGCTGTCATGTTTTGTATATCTTCTAACAGTAATGTGTCTATGTCCTCCCCCTGGTCTGGGGGCCTGTAGACAACCCCAGTTCTTATGGCTGTCCCATTTCCTGTTTCCAGGGTGATCCACAGTTCTTCTGGCTCCTTATGTGTATTCTGAATTTCTGTAGCTTTGAGATTTTCACTGACATACAGGGCCACTCCACCCCCCAACCCCTTTTTTGAACCTTGGTCTCTTCTGAACAGTACACAGCCAGTTACTGAAGTCTCCCAAGTATGGTTACTGGTAAACCACGTCTCGCTAATTGCTACTATGTCCAGTTTAGCCTCTGTCATTATTGCCTGCAGGTCTGGGATCCTGTTTCCCAGACTGCAAGCATTTGTGTACATGATTTTCCATTGGCCAGATTTCGGTGCGTTAGTTGTTGGGTGAGGTCTGGCATTTCCCCTGTGTGTCCTATGAGGAGCTGGACCTTTTTCCTTACCTGGTGATGCAAATGAACTGCAAACATGCTGAACTCCTGTTTGACCACTAGCTGAGGGGGGAAGGGTGTTCTTCCCATTTGACGTATCGGGTGCTGCACCCCCTCCCCATTTGCTAGTTTAAATATTCTGCAAAGATGTCAAACTTCTGCCCCAATGCACCGACTCCCTCCTTAGTCAGATGCAGTCCGTCAAATCTAAAGAACTTTCGCTCCCAAAACTGTTGCCAGTTCCCTACAAATTTGTGTCCTTTTTCCTGGCACCAGCCCTTGAGCCACATGTTTAGCTCCCCTATCTCCCCTTCTCTGACCTTCTGTCCATCTGCCCCCTCCTCTCCCAGACTGGCAGGATCTCAGAGAAGGAGATGCCGGACGAAATGGATGATAGTTTGTCACCCAGCCTGGTCAGGTGTTCCTTGGTCTCCACAACTGACTGGCTGACAAGATTATTAGTCCCTATGTGTACGAGGACATCAATGTTTTCCCCTGCTTCCTAACAATTTTAGCAATGCGGTCAGTGTTTCTCCACGTTGATGTACCGGGGAGACATCTGACCATTACCCCTGGCTGGAGATAGGTATCAACTCCCCGAATCATGGAGTCTCCTATGATCAGTAGTTTTTTTGATTTCCTTTTTGCTTTTTTTGTTTTGGTTCCTGTTTTGGGAGAGTTTTGTTGTGCTAGCTCCTGTGCTGCAGTGTCCTGCTCTGTAGTGTCCTCTGCCCCTTTGTTTGATTTCGGAGAAAGAGGCAGATACCTGCTTGTAGTTTTGATATGGTTTATGGAGGTAATATGTTGGAGAGCACAGAGTGATGGGGCACCCAATTTGCCCCTCCTAACCACCTGCCAACCTCCTGGACCAACTACCCTCTGCGGTCGAGGTGCTTCTGTTGGATGTTGGGGAAATAGTGGGTGGTTCTTATAATATATTTCCTCTTGCATATGAAATTTGAGGCGCGAAATCTCTGCCCATGCTGCCTGGAGCTGAGCCCCAAGATCTCCAATGGCCCAGCACGTGTGACAGTGTCCTAAATCCTGTAAAACTGCCCTTCTGAAAAGTCTTCCGCAGTACCTGCAGTTAATGATATCCATTCCAGATAATTTGCTGGGTTTATAAACTTTTCAGAGTAATTAGTAGGAAGAAAATGCAAGCAAAAGTTTGATTTTGTGTTTTGTTTGTTTTTGAATAACTTGTTATAACAAGTTAAATTACTAGTGCCCTTGTAAATGAGGTCACCGTGGGGATACCCCACTGATCCGTCCCTACCTGCTTTGCCACAGGAAATGTCACGACTGTGCTACCCTATAAAAAGGGTGTAGTGTGGGGTGGTTGGGGATAGGGTGGGTGGCTGGGCCCTTCCCCTGCCAAAAAAGAACCACGGACGAAAGAAACAAGGAGGTAAGAGCAGAAACAATCAGTAGCAACAAATGCAATAACCCTGAAAGCTTATCCTAATGATAAATAAAACTGTAAAACCTGTAAAGAACCACTTGTAATAATTCCACAGAAGATATACCCTGTAAAAAACACTTTGCTACAGAGAAAAATAAAACAGTAACAGAAGATATACCTTGCAAAAGACAATTTGAATCAGAAAATTACAGCAGTAATCTGTTAGCACACACCTGTAGGCACACCTTGTAATAATGCAGCAGAAGGTATACCCAGCAACAATTTTAATCAGAGAAAAATAAGCAATAAAATGTTAGCAACGAACAGTAACAATCCCTGCGAGTACAAAATAAAAAAAACACCACCACACAGGAAATCTGCCTAGCCAAAATAAGTCTTAATCCTTTCCCTTGCTCTGGTAAGGTTCTTTGCTCTGTCCTTTCAACAAACCTAGAAGGAAAGAGCTCAGGTGAAACTAGGTGCTTTGGCCAGCAAACCTAGTCTTTACCCCCTAAAAATAGCTCCATGGTGTTCATATGTCCAACCAGTGGAGTCGGATTTTACCTTCTCTAACATTCTAGCAGAGGGCTCTCCCCTGACCATGGTCCTCGGTGGTCTGAAACTAGGGTACCTTCGGAGACCCTCTCAAAAGGTCAGGCGTTATGACCGGAGGTCATAGAACAAGGAGAGACCTCCCCCTTTAAGGCATCTACTCTGGCTCCTCCTGATGACACTTGTGCTAGCAGGGGACATTGAACTAAACCCAGGACCGTCACCCCAGTCCATACCTACATGGGCGGGCTGGCCATTGGTTAAAGGGCTGAAGGTGGCCCATCTAAATATCAGAAGCCTGCTCCCAAACCTAACAGAACTTCGTGTCTGGGTAACTCGGCAAAGTCCTGACATTCTTGGAATTACAGAAACCTGGCTGAAGCCTTCCACCCCCAGCTCAGCATGTGCCTTCCCTGGTTACGACCTTATGCGCTGTGATCGTCCGGGAATTAAGAGAGGTGGTGGTATCCTGGTCTACTACAGGAACCATCTAAACCTGTCTGCCCTCCCTGATCAACAGACCATGCAGTCCCCCTGTGAGGCTCTGCACACGGTACTGTTACTAGGGATGGCAAAAAAGATTCACATTGTATTTGCATACAATCCTCCAAAAGGAGGCATAGAGGGACTGACTGGCCTCCTTGGTGCAGCTGGTGCTGTAACACGGCAGAATGAGCTAATCATTCTGGGTGACCTCGGCCTAAATTGGCTAGGTGGCAACGCCACGGCCTTTGAACCGTCACTTACCAGTCTCTCTCTGATTCAACTTGTCAAGGATCCTACCAGATGCCCTACTAGTGGTGGTAAGGGCTCACTCCTGGACTGGATCCTGACAAATAGACCAGATAGGATCAGCTCATCGGGTATCCTAGCGGACTATCTCTGATCACTCCCTGGTGTACTGTGTCTGGAGGGTACTACATCAAAAAATTCCCCATAAAATTATCCAGATCAGAGACTACTCCAAGTTTGATCTATCCTCCTTTCAAAATGACATCAAGTACACAGATTGGGTGGCAGTTTGGAATACTAAGGACCCTGCATCCGCTGTCAGTCACTTTCTTAGCTCACTAAGGGCCCTGCAGGAGAAACATGCCCCCCTCATCAGACGGAGGGTGAGGGGAATGGCTACTAAATGGCTTCATGGTAGCCTCCTGGCACTCCTCAACACTAGAGATAAGTGTTGGGCCAAGTTCAAGGCCACGGCTGACCAAGCCATCTTTCTGAGATATAGACAACTAAGAAATGAATGCAAAAAGAACATTAGGATTGCCAAGAGTGAATTTTGCAAATCTGCTTTATTGAACTCGGCTAGGGATCCTAGAAGGTTCTGGAGGAACATTAAACAAGCTGTGAGTGGTACACAGAGCACTGAGTCCACTGACATGATAATTGATGGTTTGACCTGTAACAACTCTGAAACCATCGCCAACTCCTTCACAGCCATTATTTTGTGGATCTGTCGGAGTACACCTCGTTGTTCCCAAATGATGATGGTGTCAGTGGCAATCAGCCCACAACACCATCTTCACTCCGCCCGCCTTTTCTGTTCAGGGCAGTGGTAGTTCAAGAGGTGCAGAAACTGCTAGCGGGACTCTCTCCCTATTCAAGTGCCGGACAAGACGGCTTAGAACCTAAGCTTCCTCAGTCTTGGTGCCCCCTGGCTAGCACCTCTGGTGGCGCACATTTTCAATCTGTCCCTGGCAACTGGAGTTATCCCAGATATATGGAAGGTTGCCAGGGTAGTCCCAATCCTTAAACAAGGGAACCCTAAGCCGATCAAGAACTATCGCCCTATATCCATCCTGTCGACGGCTAGCAAACTACTGGAGAAAGTTGTGGCAGGGCAACTCTCAGAGTACTTACAGGCACATGACATAATGACTCCTGTACAGCCCGGATTCAGGAAGGGGCATGGTACCTCATCAGCCCTAGTTACTATTACATCATGGATTAGGGAGGCCATGGACCAGGGTAAACTCTCGGGGGCCCTCTTCACTGACCTCTCGAAGGCGTTTGACCTGGTCGACCATGCCATGCTATCGACTCAGCTTAGAGCAATTGGTCTTTCCAATACTGCTCTTAGCTGGTTCGACAACTACCTATATGGTAGAATGCAGCGGGTCAAATTTGGCAAAGAGCTTTCGGGTCCCATTCCAGTAACGATGTGGGTCCCCCAAGGCTCCGTCCTTGGACCAATGCTCTTCTCCATTTTTATTAATAATCTCCCCGAAACCACTGCCCACTGTAAATCAATTCTCTACGCAGACGATCTGGTTATCCTGTCTCACTCCCATGAGGTGGAGGTCATCAATCAACACCTGAGTGAAGACCTTATAAACATTCAGGCATGGATCCTGAACCACAAGCTTGTCCTTAGCCTAAAAAAACCCAAGCCATGCTCTTTGGGTCCCAGGCTAAGATTAAGGCCGCAAGTGTGCCGTTCTGCGTATCCGGTAAGGGAGATGTCCCGATCCCTATCACGGACAACTTCAAATACCTGGCAGTAACGCTGGACCCACAGCTCGACCTTGGCCTTCATATTCAGAGGATATGTAAAACAGTCAACTGTAAACTGGGTCTGGCCTACAGGGCAAAAAACAACCTCACACCAGCTGCGCGTGCTGCCCTTGCGAGAGGGATGCTTCTTCCCTCTTTGTGTTATGGGCTACTGCCGTTTGCTAGCACTACAAGGCCCATCTCTCCAGGTGGTCGCGCTTCATAACAATATCTGTCTCTTCGCCCCTATCGGCCCCTCGGCTCACTCATCACTGTGAGCTCTACAACAAGCTACACTGGCTCTCGCCTACAAAGCACATTGACTTTGTCGTTGGCTGCTTCACTGGTAAGGTCCTCAACACGGGTACCCCTCCAAGGGTGGCAAGCTTGCTGGCCCAAACTGCCCCCTCGTCATATCACCTTAGGTATCAGGGGTCTGCCACACTCAAGGTACCTGTGACTAGGACCAAAATGGGTGAAAGGGACTTCGCAGCATTTGCCCCTTAACTCTGGAATACCTTCCCAACCCAGGTTCGTTCTGCCCCCTCGCAGGGCAGCCTGCGCTCTTCCCTATGGAGCCATCTTAAAATTGCATCGGCCTGCGGATGTCAAAACCCCCCGTGACATATGTTAGCACTTGCACCCATACAAAACTGCTGGCCCTTAAAATGTAGTATTTCTGTACTGCCCCAAACTTGATGCAAGATGGGTAATCTTACCTGTAGTCTCTTGACGTGTAACCTGTTCCTAATCATGTGATGTGTAATCTTACCTTGTAGTCTCATGATGTGTAACCTGTTCCTAATTATGTGATGTGTAATCTTACCTTGTAGTCTCATGATGTGTAACCTGTTCCTAATTATGTACCACGTTGTCCCAAGTATGTAAGTATGTAATTTCCTGTACTCTCCCGGGTCGTTATTCTTTTCTTTATTTGATTACTCTCCCGGGTCGTACCTGAAAATAGGCAAACTGCCTGTCTAGTGTACTTACCTGGTTAACAAAAGCTAAATAAATGAAAAATAAAAATATTGCCTCACTGGTTGTGAGATGTTTTGTTATAGAGCCGTTTGGTAAACGTTTTCCTTCTTGCTAGGGACACAATGCTTGAAGGCGTTTAACTTTAAAAATGACAGATTTACTGGTGTTCAATTTCTCTGGGTGTGGGTGTAGGACATGGAGGGGCAAGGGGTTACGTTTTCTAACTGCAAATGGCGTCCTCCGGATGGTGGACTGTTTCTCCTTGTGTGCTTAAATGTCCTCTATCCTCAGTCTGCACCGCACCACAGCATCTACAGTAATTGTCCGTGGGCTTGACTAGGTATACAAAGTTTGCCAAATGTAGAACACAACGTTTTGTCTCTACTACATTATGTAGCATAAGTGGGAGGACATAAAAAAACTTTCATATTCTAAAGTTTACAGTAATTGCTGTTTATGGGAGTGGGGGAAGGGACATTCGTGAAGACATAATATTCCCTTTTTATAGTGCTTGGTTAAACAGCAGTCCTGAGCAGGCGACACTGTCCTCCTCCCTTACTGATTCTCCCCAAGGTATTACACCGTAGCCACTGAACAGGCTAACATTTCTGGACTTTAACGATAGAAAAATATCGATGACTGTTCCCCCTCTTCCTACTTTACCACAGTATAAAATGTTATGTTTATGAATATCAACTATATGTAAGTAATGGCTCGTGTAGCCAATCATTGTATCTGCTGCTTTATACGAGTATTTGTTGTTTCTGCACAAAACAAGAAAATAATAAGCAAATAAAAAAAAAAATAAAAAAAAATAAAAAAAAGAGAAATGGCGTGTTTGTGGCCTGGGGGAGGGGTAGAAGGCTCGCACACTTGTGGAGGTGGGGATGGATGCTGGGTGCAGAGAGGGGTGGGGAAAGGAGCTGGGTTTTGAACACCCAATCCCACTGCCTCCTGGTAAATGGAGTAAACCCTGCTCCTAGGCCTCCACAAACAGCAGCTTCAGATTAAACCTATGCTGTCTGGTGGCTGTAGGGGCAAGGGGGGGGGGTGCCAAGTAAGGTGACCCTGCTGGATGTCCATGGAGGGCAGATAGTCCTCAATCTCAGGCCTTTTAAAAATCAGAATACATCCATGCTGAGAGAAGGTGCCGGAGGGAGACTGTGGAATACTGGCTGCTGAATGCTTTTACCAAATGTGTTATTCTGTGTTGAGGTTGGAGGGGACGGGGCTGTCTACAAAAAAAAAAAAAAAAACACACAGGGGTAAAGGCCAAATGTCCTGGCTTTACAAAAGAAGGTTGGAGATGGACAGCACAGGATGAGGGTGGGTGGAAATCCCTGGTTCGGGGCGTAAACTGATCCCACCCACCTCTACAGGAGACAAAGGAGTTTTAAGTGTATTTGTTATTAAAGCAGAATGTTTGCTGTATGACAGACAAAGGGAATAAGACTATTTGGATTATGCTGGATTGTATTACTTTTGACATGAGAATAGGGAGAAACACTGAGATGGGGGGAGCTTTGGATCTGTGCTTAGCTGGGATTTCCCACTTCCAGAGCTGAAAAGTAGACATAACATGCTGAGTAACCTAGCAGCATGCACCTGGAACATGCAAAGGTATTTCACCCCACTGTAAAAAGGAAAAAAAAAGCTGTATATTGCACTTAAGAGACACGAGGTACAGGCTGCGATGCTCTGGAAACTCACGACAGATATGGAGCATGGCAAGCTTACCAGAGAGTGGGTTGGCCAGTGTTATTCGGTGGCCCTTAAATGGCCACAAGAGGGGGTGGCACTCCTGCTGCACAAGGGCCTCTCCTTTATCAAGGAATAACTGGTGGTGGATACCACCAATGGGAGATATGTCTTTGTGCAGGACAAGACTGGTGGGGAATAAATAACACCTGGAAATATCTATGCCCCAGCAGAGCATGACCCGGCGTTCTGCGACTAACTTTTGGCCCTGCTACAGAAAGAAAAAAAATTACTCAAATTAGTAATTGTGTTTCTTCTAATGAAGTCTTGCTGTATTTTGACAATTGCAGTTAGCCCCAGCACTTGAACTGCCCCAGAGATGAAAGAGTTAACTCTATGTTGAGAGCACAGAACGTTGGTCTCGAGCTCGGTTCAAACCACTATCTGCTGCACTTGAAGTGTAACTGTCAGATTCTTACGAGCACTACTAACTAGCTACACTCTAAAGAGGAAATTGTAAAATAAAAAATTAAAAACTCAGCCAAAAGGCAACCAAATTTTTGGATCCCATAATACTCAAGTCGAGAAACCCAAAAACAAAAACCATGTAGTGAACTAAATAATCTAACAAAGGTTAAGCCAATAGGCAGAAGGCAATGCACCCCTGGGGTGCAGTACTGTACCTGCCAACCCACTTCCCAAAAACCAGGTTCTGAGAGGGGAGGCAGGGAGGGAGGTAAGAATACAGCAAGAGTCCATTAGAAGAAACACAATTACTAAGGTGAGTAATTTTTTCTTCAAACAACATGAAGTCTTGCTGTATTCTGACAACTGCAGACTACTAAGCAGTACCTCCATGGAGGAGGGAATCAAACCTATTTTGGGAATAGGCTCTGCAGCACCGCTGCACCAAACCTAGCATCACTCCTAGCCTGGATATCCAAAGAGTAAAGCTTGGTGAATGTATGAACTGTTTTCCAGGTGGCAGCTTTGCATATCTCTAACAATGGAATATCCCTGGCAGTAGCCAGGGAAGCAGCTGTACCTCTAGTCGAATGAGCCTTCAGGCCTGAGGGTGGAATTCTGCCTAGCTTTTCATAGAATTGTATACAAGAGACAATCCATCTGGCAATAGTTCTTAGTGGCAGGTTTGCCCTTTCCCACTTCCCCATAAGTGAGGAACAACTGAAGGGAGTCAAACCTGTGGACCTTAGTACAATCTATGTAGTAGCTAAGGGCCCTCTTAAAGTCCAAACTGTGTAATCTTTCTCCTGAAGAAGAGTAATCAGTGAAGAATACAGGGAGAGACATGGACTGGTTCAGGTGAAAATCTGAAACCACTTTAGGCAAGAACCTCCTATTGGTTCTAAGGACCACCTTATCTCTACAGAAAAAGATAAAATCAGGCTCTACTGACAGAGCTTGCAACTCACGGATACATCTGGCAAATGTAATAGCCACCAGAAACACAGTCTTCCAAGTCAAGTACTTAAGATCTGCTGAAGACAAAGGCTCAAAAGGAGGTTGCATAAGCTGGGCAATGCAAACATTAAGATACCAAGCCGGGGGAGGATTCCTAAAGGGGGGATTGGTATGAAGTAATCCCTTGAAAAATTTACAGAAAACAGAATGAGATGCCAGTGAAGAGGGTTTCCCTACTGACAGGAAAGCAGAAACAGCTGACAAATGTACTTTGAGGGTAGCTGGTCTGAGACCTAGGCCATTAAGATGAACCATATAGTCCAGAACTGTGGACAATTCGGCAATATCTGGAGATACATGCTTCTTGGTACACCAAATACTGACTCTCTTCCACTTAGAATTATAAGTTTTTCTGGTAGCAGGTTTTCGAGAGGCTTTGAGAATGTCCAGAACCCCCTGAGACAGGTGCAAACCTGCACACTCTAACTCCTCAAGAGCCATGCCTTGAGATTGAGAGACCAAAGGTTGGGATACCAAATCTTACCCTGCGAAGAGGTTAACAGATTGTGATTCCTGGGAAGAGACAGGGGAAGATGTTCTGCTAAGGAGAGCAAGAGAGGGTACCACGGCTGTCTGGCCCAGTCTGGAGCAATCAGAATCACTTTGCAAGATTGTGACCTTATCTTGACCAGAACCTTGAAAATCAGAGGAAAAGGAGGGAAGGGATACAGAAATTTCTCTTCCCAATCCAGTATCAGAACATCCAGAGTAACTGAGCCCAAGACTGGGGGTCTACAACAAAACAGAGGAAGCTGATTATTGTCTGGGGCTGCCCCAAGTTGAAAAGATCACTTTTAACACTAGGGGATCCAAGGACCACTCATGATGGCCCTGGGAAATCCTGCTCAATGCATCTGCTAGCACATTGTCCTTTCCTGAGAGGAGAACTGCTGCCAGAGAGGCCCGAAGGGAATAAGCTAGTGACCATAGTTTCATGGCTTCCGTGCACAAGGCCGTAGACAGAGTGCCTTCCTGATGGTTTATGTACTACATGGTGGTGATATTGTCAGTCCTGACTTGAACCACCTTGTTCTTTACTATTTGAGAAAAAGCCTGCAGGGCCAGGTACACTGCTCTGAACTCCAGGAGACTGATGTGAGGGGACCACACTCCCTGAGCTGTGAGAGCCTTCAAGTGGGTCCCCCAACCCAGGAGAGAGGCGTCTGTGGTTAGGACCACAGAATGAGACTGAGAAATGAAAGGGAACCCTTGCCAGAGATTGTCCTGATCCTGCCGCCACTGAAGAGCTTGGATCAGAGTCTGAAACACTGGAATCAACTTGGTGAGAGGATCTCTTTTCTGAGACCAAAAGGCCCTCAGAAACTGAAACTGAATGTCTCTCATCTGGAATCTGGCCCCTTGGACCACTGCTGTGGAAGCTGCCATGTGTCCCAGTAACTGCAGAATATGTCTTGCTGGTCAAGAGACCAGGTGGCGGAAGGAAGAGGCCAGCTCCATAATAGCCTTTATGCTTACCAAAGGAAGAAAAGCCTTTGCTTTGACTGTGCCTGATTCTACCCCTATGAAAGTCAACAGTTGCACTGGCTCGAGAACTGACTTGGGAAGGTTGAGAAGGAAGCTCGAGAACTGACTTGGGAAGGTTGAGAAGGAAGCCTAGGGAAGTGAGCACCTGCTGGGTCACTTTAGATCTGACTTGACTTGGTCTGGAGACTGGCCCACTATGAGCCGGTCATCCAAATAAGGGAATATGGAGATATTTTTTCTCCTTAAGAAAGCCACTACTACTGCCAGGCACTTGGTGAACACCCTTGGAGCTGAAGACAGGCCGAAGGGCATTGCTCTGAACTGGTAATGGTCTGAGGGTAGTTCGAACTGGAGGTACTTTCTGTGGGAGCACCTGATGGGAATGTGAAAGTAAGCATCCTTTAGGTTCAGGGAGGCTAGCCAGTCCCCTGGCCTTAAAGAGGGAAGAATTATTCCCAGAGTCACCATCTTGAACTTTGGTTTTGAAAAGTATTTGTTAAGGTATCTTAAGTCTAGGATGGGTCGCCACTCCCCTGATTTCTTCGGGGTAAAGAAGTACCTGCAGTACAGACCTGTGCCCCTGTGAATTGTAAGAACTCGCTCTATGGCTCTTAAAACCAGAAGAGATGAAACCTCTGCCTCTAGGGCCTTGGTTTCGGAGCTGTTTGCAGGTGGAAAAGATCTGACTCTCAGTTTTGAAAACATTTTGAAACTGAGAGCCAGTCCCTGGCTTACCACCTCCAAGACCCACTTGTCTGAGGTAACAGACTTCCAGTCCTGGGAGTAGTAAGCCTGCCTGCCTCCTACAGGGGTTGGGGAGTCGACCCGGGCTGACACATCAGGGTGTCTGCTTGGCAGGGGCCCCGGGCTGAGAGGAGATTGCAGCTCTGCTCATCCCCCTTCTACCTCGCCCTCTAAAGAACCCCCTCTGAGAAAAAGGAGAGGAGGCCTGAGCTTTGAAGAAAGGCCTTTGAAAAGGCCTGCCCCTAGACTGCTGCCTCTGAGGAGTGGTTTGCCTTTCTTTGGCTTGAGCACTCCTATAGGTGGTCCTGTATTTGTCCATCTTCTTCATGTAATTCTCTGTCTGCTCCCCAAACAAAGAATTACCCACAACAGGGAAATCCATGGCCTTAGCCTGGGTATCCTGTGATAGGCTAGTACATCTGAGCCAAGATAATCTCCGCAGAGCAACAGATGTAGCCATGACTCTAGACGACACATCATTGAGTCAACAGCAGTATGAAATTTAACTTTTGATGCCTCAGTCCTATCAGCAGCCACCTCCTCCAGCTCCTTGGCCAGCTGAGGGGAGGCCTGCTTAGCCAGTTCCAAAACAGAATCTCACCTGGA
This sequence comes from Neoceratodus forsteri, assembly GCA_016271365.2. Classification (NCBI taxonomy): domain Eukaryota; kingdom Metazoa; phylum Chordata; order Ceratodontiformes; family Ceratodontidae; genus Neoceratodus; species Neoceratodus forsteri. The sequence goes on from CM028130.1 coordinate 487,692,614, forward strand.
CTTTTGGAACCTGGCAGCACAGGCCATGTAATTCGCCTGTCTGAGTCCCAAGTAAGATGCCAAAAACTGCTTCTTGGCCATGGCATCTATCTTCCTGGAGTTCTTATCCGGGGGTGCGAAGCTAAGGGAATGCCAGCCTCATCACAGGCTGCAGCCTGTACTACCCCAACATAGCTGCAAAACTCCAAACTTGAGCCTGACAGCATATACCTCCTATCCATACGCTTGTCCACTGGAGGCAGAGAATTTGGTGTTTTTAAAAGTTTGTGTGTCTGTTTCCCAAAAGATTTATGCAAGGGAATAGACAGCCTCTTGGACTCTGGGATGTCCATCATCTCAACAAAATCAGGCTCTTCCTCCTTCTCCTCAACAGCTTCATCCACAGGGAGCTGGAGGGTCTCAGCCACTTTTTTGTAGAACATAAAGTGAAAGGGGGACTCAGAAAGCTTGGGAGGGGAAACTTCTGAAGGTCTGTCTGGTTCAATAGGCTCATCCAGACCTTCCCCACCATCATAGTCATCCTCTTCAACTTCCCCCTTCCATTCCGGTTCATAAAATTCCTCCAAAGAATAATCTGCAACCGGAGGAGCCGACCGAACTGAGCGCCTACCAACAAGAGCCGGTTCGGTCGGAACCGGACGGAGCGATTCTACAATACTAATCACCCAGGCAATTTCATTGACCATCGGATAGAGGATTCGGGATCCAAACCGGTCAACTTAACCTTTCTTTTCTTTTTCGAAGAACCCAACCCCTCGGAATCGGCTTTCCTTTTGCCCGAGGAAGTATGGCCCTGGTCAGAGGGCACTTCCTCAGGTTCGGTCGGAACCGAACCGGGCTGGCCATCCGGGTCAGCAGACTTCTTCGCCTCCTTATTCCTAAGCCTGCCCAAACATTTTTCCAGGGTGGTCTTTGGGAAATTCTTGCAAATTTGGCAGTCTGAGTCAAGGTGGTCAAGCCCCAGACAATATACACAGGTGGTGTGGGGATCAGCCTTAGCAAAGGCCACTCCACACACACTACAGTGCTGAAACCCAGTGGACCCGTTTTTTTCCTGGGTTTTTCAGACATGGCCAACCACAAAATAACTTACCCTTTATACGGCTTCAGGCCAAGTAAGACAAAACCTATCGGTTCCTCATCGTGTCACGGGTGCTGGAAAAAAAACCAAAATCGGTTTTATTTTTGTTTTAGAACCGATAGGCACCAGAATCACCACAAGACTTTAAACAACAAATGATCAGTTCACCTGAACCAACCGCAATTTTTAAGTTTCCTCACAATTAACTCTACAGTGCCCTACCCAATACCATTTACTGTACCACAGACAGGGATCTGAACCAAGAAGTTGGAGAAAATCTCACGGAATAAACAGATGATTACTTTACCGAATCGAAAGCGAGGAGCAAACTCTGGAGCGACTGTTCAGTTAGGCAGAGTAAAGAATCTGACGGTTATACTTCAAGTGCAGCAGAGAGTGGTTTGAACAGAGCTTGAGCCCAATGTTCTATGCTCTCAGTTAACTCTTTCATCTCCAGGGCAGTTCAAGTGCTGGGGCTAACTGCAATTGTCAGACTATAGCAAGACTTCATGTTTGAGCAATTCCCCAGCCTCATCCTTGGAGGAGATTTTAAATGTGCACTGGATTCTCATTTGGACAGGTTGCGGGGGGGGGTTATGAGATTAGAACTGGCTATCAGTAGCTGGGGACTGGGACTGGAGGGAGGCTAACCCGGGTGCCAAGAGTACACCTTCTTCTCTCTTGGTCGTGTGTAGACTTTATTTTTATCCCTAGGTAGAACCTGGTATCAGAGGGTAGCCAAGGTAGACGCCAGTCCAATAATGGTATCTGATCATGCTAGGGTCCTACTGACCATCAGGCCCAGGCAGGTGGCATAGCTGGTGGTTCCCCTCAAAGGGTATTAAAAAGCTGGTACAGTATAGCATAGCGAAATGCTACGCAAAACAGGTGGTAATGCTAACCATTTCCAGAAATGCATAGCAGTAGACTGCTAACCATTTTTTGAACAAGTCAACGGCACAGCAGACAACATGAATGCAACTTTTTTTTTTTTTTATTTTGCTAATCAGTCTGTGTCAAACACAATGCATTTTCACAGTTGATTAGTACTTTTAGTGGTAAAACCGCTGGTCATTTTTTTCGTTTATTCAATACCCAGTCATATATATGCTTAAGAATGAAAAATTTAAGGGCCACCTGGTCAGCAGCTGGCAACTCTATGTGCTGACTGAGGCCTCAACACCATCCATATCCGCCTTCTGGGAGGTGGTAAGGCATTTATGAACGGAGCAGGGAAAGCATTCATTGCGGCCAAACACAAGGAGGAAAAAGGGGAAGTTTAAACTTAGAGAAATGCACAAAGGAACAACAGCTCAATGCGTTCGGGGATCCCACATATGAAACCTATCACCTACTGAGGCTTGCGCATGAGGCGTGAACAGGGAACTCGCAGAGGGAGGTACAGCTACCACCTCACTGCATGCCAATCAGCAATTTCATGAGTGGGGAAATAAGCTGAGCCCCCTGCTGGCCAGGTTAGCGAGAGGTAAATGGAAATCCAATGCAGGGGTGTGCAAATCCTATTGCCCCCTGTCCGGGGCAAGTAGAAATTCAGCTACAGTCATGGATGGGCAAGTCCTAAAAGTTTTGATTTGAACACCCCAATCCAATGTTACTGCTACTACTAGAAACGGGGATAGAGTGCTTTCGAATCAGGCAAAGGTAATTCAAGACTCCTTTGCAGGACATTATATCAAGCTAAAGAGGTGAAAGGGGGCTGAATGAGGGGGAGGCAGTGGCATTCCTTTGACATCTCAATTTGCCTAAGCCCACAGAAGAACAGATGCAGGAACTGGGTAAGCCAATTCTTCCCCCCCTTCCCAATATCATTTTTATAATCATTTTTAGAATATATGATAAACAATACAACATGGATTACATAGACCACAACATGCTGCGACCTAATATTTGTAAGCAATAACCCATGACCCATTAATTTAAGAACTTACATCCATTACATGCCTAATACAACGGAGGAAGACATTCTATGTTGCACCACTGTGCTCTCAGTAGACTGGAATAATTGAAACCGTACCAAACACATTTGTTCCATCTCACAACAAAAGCAAGCGTTACAGTTTAACCATGTCTTTTATTGGATTACTGTAACGTGATGAATATAGACCGATTTTAAAAAGTAGATGAATCACTCAATTACGAATGCCTTAACTAGCAGCAGAAATACATCGCTAGAGGCAATTTGGCAACAGTCACACAATGTTTACCAATGCATTACATGCTTAAAATCCTGATAGAAGACTGCAAACATTAACTAATTAATGTCATGTGAAAAATGCATGCACATTGCTAAGTGAACCGACTGCCGTGGTGATTTGCCATTCAGAAACTGTTCCTCAAGCCACTCCTGCATGCCTAAAGCACTGAAAAATTTAAAAGCATATGCCATTTGTACACCCTTAATTCGGTACAAAACCCATTCACAGATATATAGTGATTGCTAGGAAATGACAATGATCTGCTTGGACGGGTGGGTGGGAAATTCAAATTACAATGGAACACTGATTTCAACACACAGAGTGATTGACATCACACGACAACTGCACTGACAGGAAAATGATCCACTTGGGCGGGTGGTGCTGGTAGGGTTGGGGCAACCACTATTTGGACAATCACACAGAACAATGATTTGCAGTGATTGTAAAACTCTGGCAAATACCCTGCACAGGACAGTTCCAGCTCTCACTGGAGTATCTCTCATTCTGACAGCGCTACAAAGCAAACTGTGCTGTATGAATATCGCCCGGTTTGCGATGCTTTTAAATGGCTGCTGTTTCATATTGATTTCACACACAGATAACGAGTGCTGGTCTGTCCAAGGATTTTTGTTCATGGCCATTTTAACAGCAACTGTGTGTATATGCAGGATTGATCAACATTCAGGCAATGCTCATTAACAAACTGCCTTTCTCTTTTAGGATAGCCCATGTTATAATACAATTTATGCAATACGTGTGGGTTCAAAATTCACTGAATAAATCCATTTATCTTCACAGCCGTTGAATAAATAAAATTTTTCCATACGGTAGCTATGTCACAATTGCTCTGGAACTCATTTAGAATGTTAGGCCTCAGTAGCAGTACTACCCATATTCAAATGTGAATAACTTTAAAACTAAAAAAGATAGCACGGTACTGTGAGCAATAAAGTTGCTCAGCACACAATTATCTACAAAATGAGTGGTGTTTCATTTATACCTTATAGATTTTTTTTATAATTAGCAAAAAAGAGCAGAAAATGCAATTTGTTTTGTCCACTTTTTCGACAAACATATGCAAAAAAAGATAAGCAATCAAAAGCAAATGTCCCTGCACTGACAGAAAGCATCCATGTTGCATAAATGAAATATACAACAGAGAGCTGTCAGATAAATGATTTATCTACATAAGTGCTGTCTGACCTCGGGTAACCTCACGAGTAAGTATATAGAGGCTTTACACGCACACAATTTACACTCCTGCATCTAGGTAAATAAAATACATGCTCGTGGTACAAAATGTGGGTATTTTGTCGATATGCATATCACCCACTGGTGCCATCCAAGTTCAAAAGTTGGGCATATATTATTAACTTGGCCATGATTTTCTCCATGTTATAAATATGCATCATCTGCTTCCTCCAACTATCCAATGGGGGAGGGGGGATTGGGGTAAGCCATTGTGATAGAAGACTTGCAGGGAATAAAGGCTGAATGAGGGGGAAGCGGTGGCATTCCTTCAGCATCTTGATCTGCCCAAGCCCACAGAAGAAAAGATGCAGCAACTGGGTAAGCCCAGTTTGATAAAAGAGGTGCAGGGGGTAGCCTGTGGTCTCGCCAAAAGGAAAGTAGCAAGCCCAGATGGGCTGCCCACAGAGTTTTATAGAATAGTGGGGTCTTCTGTATGGAAAGACATAACACAATATATTTTTGGAAGCAAGCGCAGTTGGGGGGAGAGAGTGCCCCCTACTTGTAGTCTGGTTACTATCACCCTGATTCACAAAGAGGGCAGGGGCACAGCTGAGTGTTCATCTTACAGGCCTATTTCCCTGCTCAACAGCGATATAAAAGTACTAGTCAAGATACTGGCCAAGAAGTCAGAGACCATTCTTCTGACACTAGTCAAGGGTAACCAAATGGGATTTATTGAAAACGAACACCCCTTGCCTCATTTTACCAACCTATATTTCCATTCTTAATCTTTACTATTTTATTTATTTCAGTTTGGGATTAAATACCTTTGAGCCATAGGCTCATTTACAAAGGTTCCAGGTCAGACATAGTACAATACAGATTAAGAGACAACAGGAATAATACATTGGTAATACAGAATCAAGTAAAAAAACAATAAATCCTTAACAGGTAGAGTAGCATTGATTACTTCATAGGTAAAATTCACTATGAGGAAGATAATTTTAGGTTCCCACACAGCTTAGAAATTCACAAGGAGATTTCAGTGTCGTTCCATATAGAATGGAGGTAATATATGTCCTGAGGCTGGAATAAGCAGTAACAATGTTGAGCAAGAGGGCCGGGGAGAATGTTACAGAGCCCAAGCAACAATTGGGGGCGGCAGAGCGGGCTAGGGATAAGTGACAGTAGCAGCCAGGACAGGCAAGGGGATCGAGAAGGGAAGGGATTAGTGGGAAGGAAAAGAAAGAAACTAATCAAGGGGTGTAGAAAGCAAGGAGATGGAGGAAGGAAAAGAAAGAAAATAAGGGGGGTGTAGAAAGCAAGGAGATGGAAGAAGGAAAAGAAAGAAAATAAGGGGTAGAAAGCAAGGAGATGGAGGAAGGAAAAGAAAGAAAATAAGGGGGTAGAAAGCAAGGAGATGGAGGAAGGAAAAGAAAGAAAATAAGGGGGTGAGAAAGCAAGGAGATGGAGGAAGGAAAAGAGAAACTCAGGGGGTAAGCGAAGAGATGGAAGGCGGGAAGAGAAATGGGTGGAGGGTGGATGTGGGGTGGAGGAGTGATAAGGGATGGGGTAGGGTAGTATGTGTGGAGTTGAGGGCGTTGGGGAGAAAGAAGAGGAGGAAGAAAGGTAATGAAAAATACAGGGATGAGTACAGGGTGAGGAAGGGCCAGAGCTAGTCGATTGGGGGTGGGGCAGTGGAGAGATGACGCAGATACAAGGTCAAGGTTCAGGAACTGAAGAGTGCTGAGAATGGGTCAGGGTGCATGAGGGGCACTCACAAGTACTTGATGGGGTTAGATGTACAGGAGACCAGCTTTGAATTTTCCGATCTTACTGCTATCGAGGAGGACAGGGTTAGGTCATTTATCCATGGGATCCCTGAGGACAGGCACCCTTTTGAGCTATTGAGGGCAGCTTGAAGGGTACTAAGAAATGCGCCGGAGGTCCCTCCTTGTGCTGACTGATGGTTGGTCTTTTTAAATAGACACGAGGTGGAATCAGGAGCAAACCCCAGGTTGGCTTCCTTTCCCATAAGGCAGCTATGGTATTGTGCTCTGAGGTAGAGAGGTAGCCAACCAGTTGCTTCATAGAGGTCACAGGTATGGGTCAAGCGATCTGCACCCAGGACCAGCTGACATGCTTCATTGAGGAGGGTTCTTATCCTATTCAGGACGGTGTCCGTGGCTGCACTGTAAATTGCAAGGCCGTAGTCAATGGAGGATACCACAGAACTGTATGTGACAAGCTTTAGCGCCTCAGGGGGCATGTATTAATGGTGTCTGTACAGAACATCTAATTTTGCGTTGGCTGATTTGACCAACTGGTCAACATGTGTCGAGAAAGAAAGGGAGCTATCCAGATGTATACCAAGATATTTGAAGGCGTCGACCTGCTCCAGTAAGTCCCCTTTGGAGCTCTGGATCTGTAGTTTTCCAAGGTTCTTCTTCCTCTGTGGCAGAGAGAAGAACATGCTCTTGGTTTTCTTGTAATTCAGCAACAGGCTGTTATCACTGAACCATTCCTCAAGTCTGTGGAAGTTCACTTTGAGTTTGAGGGAGATGGTGGGTAGGTTTGACCCACTTACAGAGATGACCGCATAATCCGCGTAAAGCATGATATGTGCTTGGCAGACTGTTGGCAGTTGGTTGATGAATAAGCTGAACAGGAGTGGTCCCAGAATAGACCCTTGTGGGACTCCAAGAGTCACATCTGTGGGTTCTGATAGTATGCCACTAACTTTAACTTGTTGTAGCCTGCCAGATAGGTAGCTCTTGAACCATGTGACTGTGTCCAGGACAAGCCCACTAGTGAAAGAGTTTTCAGGAGGAGTTGATGGTTGACTGTGTGAATGCCTTTGTGAGGTCTATGAAAATAGACCCCACTGCTAAGCCATCATCAAATGCCTCATAAATCTGGGTGGTATAGTCGATCAAGGCGGTTATGGTGGAGTGATGTTTCCGGAACCTGTGTTGTTGTCTACAGAGAAGGTTGTGCTGCGTTAAGTACTCAGTAAGCTGGTCAGAGACCACTCATTCCAGAGCGTTGGACGGGGGTGGGGGAGAACTGAGATGGGCCTGTAGTTGGTTAGGTTTGTAGCATCACCTAATTTAAGGATGGGGGTGACAACCGCCTTCTTCCACTTATCTGGGAACACGCCTGACCTAAGTGAGGCACTGAAAACTTTGGTAAGGGGATCCGCCAGCTCATTGATGGTGAGTGCCACCAACTTCATGTCTACAAGGTCACTCCCTTGTCTCGTCTTATTTAGAACAGCTTTACCATATTAAATTGTATCCTGTCGGTTCATCTGTGAAGTAAAAGGGGGAGCACTGACCTGGGGTACAGGTGGTGGGGCATTAGCGTGGGGTGGGTTGCGAGTGGAGAGGGACAAGTATTCCTTGGGAAGAACCGAACTTAGGTCAGGGAAGGCTTGGTTAAAGGCATTAGCAATGTCTACAGGCTCCTGGAGGGTCCCCTCAGTAGACTATTAACTTTACCAGTGAGGGTTTTCACAGAGTCCCAGAATTCCTTACCTCTACCCCAGCTCTTTTTCAGCAGGTCATGGTAGTAGCTTGCCTTTGCTTGTTATATGATCCTGGTACAACTGTTTCTTTCAGACCTATATTTGATGTAGTCAGCCTCTTTACTAGTAGCTTTGGCCCTTTGCCACAAGTTGTCCCTTTCCCACATGCGCTGTAGTATGGGGCCTGTAAGCCAGGGGTTGGTAGTTGCTTGAGTTTTTTTGGTTCTGTAGGGGGCAAAGATGTCACAAGCCTTGGTAAAAATGGTGATAAAGAAGTTGAGGGCCTGGTTCCCGTCCGTGGCCCTGTCCAGCGGTGACCAGTCAACCAAGCACAGATAATTCCTGAGGGAGCCTAGCTGTCCAGGTCTCAGGGATCGGGTTTGTGATACCTGGGGACACATGTACAGGCTTTATTCTACCAGGTGCATATCACCGGGGGAATGATTGCTGAGGGTGTCAGGTAGGACAGTGACCTCAGAAATGTGCTCCCGGGCTGCTAGCTAGTAGCCAATCGATTAAGTACTTGTGCATGTTTTGTAGTTAAACCTGGTTGCTTGATGGACTAGTTGAGTAAAAGGTAAGTCCGGACACCTGGTCATGGACAGCTTAAGTGTTGTTTGTCAGCCAGTCAAAATGATAACATTTTATTTCTATTCAGGCAAGCGACTCAAGGCCTTTCTCCCTACACTTATTTAACCGGACCAAGTCAGCTCCGTTCGTTCTAGACAAGGGCATGACAGTGTTAGGCTTACTTTGCTCTGGCTAGATTACGCCACTACCCATCGGATTCCACTAGCCATGTTCAACTTCATGCCAAGAAAGCGTTTGACAGGGTGGCCTGGCCATTTCTGTGGACCACCCTGTTGAACTTCGGATTCCCAGACCAGTGTATAATCCAGATCTTGAAAAACATCTATGCTTCTCCTTAAGCCTACCTCTGCATCAGTGGAGCACTGTCAGACTCAATGAATATGGAGAAGGTACAAGACAAAGTTGTCTCCTCTTCCCTTACGTTTTGCACTGTGCTTGAAATCGCTAGCACTCCAAATTTGCACCACACTGACAATAATGAGCACACCCTTGGTGGGTAGAGATTACAAAATCGTGTTACTTGCTGACGACACACTTAACCTTCATCTCACCTGAAGACTCAATGCCTGCAGTCTGGGATGCTATGCTCTCCTTTGCAAACATTTCAGGATATAGAGTAAATCTGCAAAGGGCAGAAGTATTACCATACAATTTTAACCCTTCGCCCCACCTTTAACAGATTTCCTTTCAAATGGCAAAAGACAGCATTTCAATATTTAGGAGTAAAGATTATTTATTTATTTATTTGAGTTTTGGTAACCAGTAAGTCCACTGAAACAATTACAGTCCCTTTTTCAGGGTTGACCCAGAGCATTCAGCCACAGGATTACTATATAAGCTAGGCACGTAATAATGTATATACATCTGAAATAACAAGATAGCAACAGTAGGAGCATATTCATCACAACAAGGTTGACATGCAGTAAAATACAGGCAAGATAATATTTACAGCAGATATCCAGATACAATATTTACATTAGCAAAACAAGGTAAGATGGCAGCCAGGAGAGTGTATAATACTCGGAGAAGAGTGGCATGGGGGTGATGTTCGGGGACGTTGAGAAGAGGCAGTGGAAGAGGATGGGCAAAGGACAGGGGAAAGAGAAGGATAGGGAGCTGGGGAGCACCAGAGGGTTAGGGTAGATATGAGGAATTTGCGGAAGTAGGAACAGGTGATAGAGGCAGAGACAGAAGTAAGTAGTTCTGCTTGGAACTGAGGCAGAGTAGAACAGGACAGGACAGAATGGGGCCGAGAGTTCCAATCAGATGCTGCCGCAAAGAAAAAGGACTTGCAAGCTAGACGTAGATTAGACAGAGAGGAGGGGGAAGAGAGATCGATCTAAGTGCATATGCAGTTTGTCTAAGGTGGATTGCTTCTCTAAAGCACAGGGGGGTAAATTTGTGGACAAGCTTATGCAGGAAGCATAGAGTGGAGAATCTTAGTTTAGACTCATAGGAAAGCCAGCCCGAGGAGAGTACACTGCAGTGATGGAGGCGAGCAGGTACATTCAAGGCAAACCTTCCCACCCTATGGTACGCTTAAGAAAGGAGAGAGATTGGTAGTACTAGTAGAGAGCAGTAGCAGTAAGGAGTGGAAGAGGAGATGGGGAAGCTATTTTCATACAAAAGACAATAGTAAGGAAGGAGCGAATCCAATATAGGAGATCTATTTAATGATTTAGAGTTTATATTAGGATGGAGACATGGGCATTAAGGGAGAGAGATATATATATCAAGGGTGATGCTCAGATACTTGAAGGTACCGACTGATTCAAGGGTATCCCCACTGAGGGAGATAATACTAAGGAGGGGCAGGGTGCAGGAGGTGGACTGCAGGTGTGAAAAGAGCATATTTTTTGCTTTGTTTTTTCATGTTGAGGACTAGCTGCACGTCTAAACCATTTTTCAAGGTCAGAAAAGTCAGACGCCAGGTCACTGTTAATTCTACCAAAATCAGAGGAGGAACGATAGAGAACTGCATAGTCTGAATACAGGTGCACAGAGGCCCCACCACAGTTTCTGGATTGATCATTGATGAATAGGGAGAACTGCAAAGGACCTAGAATAGTACCCCAATGTGTCACAGGACGAAGATCCGAAAGGGAGCTGGTCCATTTGACTTTTTGGTAATGACAGGAGAGGTAGCTATGGACCCAATGGAGGGCACCGGTATCAAGACCAATGATGCCAAGTTGCTGAAGCAGTAGATCATGGTTCACCAAATCAAATGCTTTTAAGGAAGACAAAATGACTCCAGAGGCACAGCCTTGGTCCATGGTCTGACAGATGTCCGATGCAACCTTTATTAATACAGTGAGGATGCTATGATTTTTTCAGAAGCCATGTTGAAAGGGAGAAAGCAGGTTATGGAGTTCAAAATAGTCTTGGAGGTGGTTGTCACACTACGCCCTGAATCTTAGCCAAGTGGCACAGAATAGAGATAGGCCTAAAATTTTCAGCAACAGTAATGGGCCACCCCCTCATACACTGGTACAACTACAAGCAACCTTCCATAGGTCAGGCACAGTGCAGGAGGGAAAACACTGCAGGATGTGCAAGGACTGATGCACCCAGTTTAAGAAATTTAGGCTCAAGGGTGTCATGTCCTGTGGAACTCTCCACTTTAAGGCAGCAAAGTCTCTGGATCCAAATGGAAGCTCTGAAGTGATGACGTTTAGCTTTAAGGAGGAGTTTTGCATTTATTCCCAAGTTGTCTATAGTACTGCCAATCTGAGGGCAGACCACATTTTTGTAAGTGTGACAGGCCGGTCACGGAGGACATAAGCAGACGCAGGTCTTTACTGATCCAAGGAGCCTTTACATCCTTGGATCTACATTTTTTTCAGGAGAGCGTGGCTATCAACAATTCTGGATAAAGTGGAGATAAAGAAATCCAGGGCTTGATTGATATCAGGAAGAGTATTGATGGGGCTCCAGTCCATGTCGTGAATAGAGAAAATAAAGCTATTATGGTCAAACCTGGACATATCCCTGATAAGGTAGCTCTTATAAGGGGGTTTGGGGTGGTTATTCCTCCAAATAGTATGTGGGAGAATGGTCACTTACACAATCAGATAACACACCCACCATTCTGATCTTAAGTGGGCAGTTGGTGACCATCCAATTCAGCAGAGTATGATTTCCAGACTTGATATTAATCTGCGTAAGCTCAAGGATGAGCTGAGTTATGTTGGAGTCGGCTAATGATGAGCACGCTTTGTCTGCCACTGACGTAAGCCAATTAGTGTTAAAGTTGCCACAGAGGACTAGGGTCCTGCTGAGGGGTTAGCAAGGAGGCAATGAAGGGGGGAGGCAGAAGGAGCTTTACTAGGAGATAAGTAGGCACATCCAATGATAAGTTTCTTAACGCTACCGAGTCAGGAAAGGAATAGGGATTCTACAGAGGGGGTTCCAGAGTCAGGCACAGACAGCTTGGTGGCATCCAAGTCAGCACGAGTGTATATAGACCCCTCCAGCTTTTCTGACCAGCCTATCCTTCCTAAAGCAGCTGAAGCCAGAAGTGCCACCTCTGTGTTGGACATCAGGTTTAGCTATGACTCTGAGATGCAGAGTATGTCAGTGATCTTTGAGCGACCCAGACCTCAAGTTCAGTGATTTTAGTGCGAAGGCTGCGGATATTCATGTGGGCTATTAAACAGACCTTTGGGAGTCGACAGAGTAGAAGTAATGGAGTTACAGGAGCATACAGGGTGGGGGGTCAGGATTTAGCTCAATATCTACTTATTTGGAAACTGGAATTACAACCCTTTGAGTCATAGACTGTTTCCAAAGGCTCCACGTCAGAATAAAATATAGACATTCATACAATACACATAGAATAAATGTGGGTGAGCAATCATACAGAGTATATAAATAGAACTGGTTAATGCCTATACATTTGGTAGCTAAAACAGGGCAGAGCTATTGACATATTTATCTAATAAGCAGTTAAGACCTATACAACTGGTAGCTAAAGTAATGCATGATATTGAGTGGTAGTAAGCCGCCTCAGGGAGGCCTTGTCTTATACATAATACAATGCATTCATAGTCCAGTGCAACTATATGGTAACCGAGGGAGGTGAGGAGCCTGTAGGCTAGAAATAGTGAGGGCTCTCCACTGCCAGGCCAAGGGCAGGTGCGTGGCCTAGCGGCGTGGTGCAGGATCCACAGGTTACCGATTACACTGGCATTGATGTGAGGAGAGGATATGGGCCCTTAAGGCAGCTTTAAAAGGACCTAGATTGGTGACTGATGTGACAGACGGTGGGAGGGCATTGTACCAGGATGGAGCTCTAAGGGGGTAGGATCGCTGGGTCAGGGTGGTCCTGACCCTAGGCACCTTCCAGATAGTTTTTGGGGAGGCCCGTGTGGACACTGAGATAGTGGTTGCTTGAAGAGAAGCCATGACACCTATTGGGGTTAAACCCAGATGGATTTTTTGGGTGAAGAGACAGGTCTGGCATAATAATCTTTCCTCAAAGGAGAGGATATTGGTGAGCGCATAATATCCCCCAGAACTTCATCCATCTTGAACTGTTGAACATGCAGCCTATTTCCGAAGACTTATCCCTCTGGTCCTAACTCCATCTTAGTTTTTCAAAGAACAGAGGTTATTCATCAAATATCCTCCCCAGAATACTTCATTATTTACAAACCCTTCCACTAATGCCTGATGAAATTTATTTAAGTGCTTTGGACAAAGTTGTGTCCCCTTTTATCTGGCAAGGAAAAACACCACAGATCAGAGCGGTCAGTTCTTCATCTCCCTAGAGATAAAGGCAGCATACATTTACCCAATTTTCACTGGTATGCTCTAGCTACTCACCTGAAAACCATATGCACGTGGGTAGCACCACTGCTGCAGCCATACTGGAAGCAAACGAATTTACTTTAAATGTATCCCTTCTGACTACGTTTGACCAATATATGGCAGAAACCTTTTGTCAATGGCTGAAAGTATTACATCAGTTCCTACCAGCCTTATCTTTCAACTTCAAGCATTAGCCCATGGCGGCCGCGTGCAGCGGTTAGTTTCCGCTTGCGGCCTTGGCGACCGGGTTCGAGACGAGCCCGGGAGCTGGGGAGGGCGACGGAGGGAGGACTGGCGTCCCAAGGACTGCTCCGTCCTCTCCGGGAGGGTACCTGAGCTCGGGTGCTTGTCTGACCCCAGGTGGAGACCTGAGTACAGCAAGCCGATGCTCCAACAGAGGGACGACATGCCAGGCGTAGGCGCCGGGCGCCTTGGCGTCATCGGACCTATCGCGTCGAAACACCAGGAAAAAACCCTTGCAGCCTCCTGGTAGACGAGCACCAGGGGCCCGACCTTCAATGCCCCTACCTGCCCGGAGAGACAGCATGTTTACAAAGATTAGCGGAATGCCGGGTGGGAAGGGTGTCCCACTGCACTCCGCCTGGGGGTATAGCCACGGGCTCCATGGGGCATGGACTGCACCGGCTCCAGGTAGGTGAGCGAAGGCTGATAAGCCATAGGTGTCTCCAGAGGAGGGGGCTGCAAGTAGGGAGGAGGATAAAGAGAAAATTAAAAAAAAAAAAAAAAAGCATTAGCCCATGACATGCAATATCGCCTTAACCAAACAGACCCTGCTTTGCAGAGATGGAGACAATTGTGACTAACATTTGTATTCAACCAACAGAGTCACAGGGCATTCTCCTTTCTCTCCACTTCAAGCCTAAATACAGCCTCCCAGCTTTGGATTGTTACAGATATCTTCAACTCTGGTCCTATCTTTCCTACCACTAAACGCAATCTCAGAGTGCCGGATAAACCCCTTCAGTTATTCCTAATAATTACTTCATCTCTTCGAGGAGATAAATGGTCCCATATAACTGGACACCTGCACAGAATGCCTCGGGAAACCTACAGAGGCAATACTACTTCTAGTCTCCTGAAATGGAACATGGAACTCCACAACCATTCTCTCGACACCTGGATCAAGTTTACTCTCCAGCCGTACATCTCACCTCAGCCACATACTGGCACAAATACTCTTGGAAATGTAGATTTCAGTACTTTCGCACACCAGATATAGTAGCAAAATTTCTGGAACTAACATGCTAAAAGCCAGCAGAATAGGCCTAATAGTCTGTTATGTCTGCTCGGTAGCCAGCCACCTAATGGCGCCACTTTCCGCCCCAGCCCCAGAGAGGGTCTTTTACAGCTTCAGTTTCCCCTTGTACCTGTCCCACCCCTTCTTGAAGCCCTCCACTGTGCCCTCATCAGACATCATAAAGCAGTTCTATCTTCCCAACTATTTACAGAAAAAGAAAAAAGTACAACAGCAGGTGAGAGTCTGTGATCATCATGTCATGTAAATTCCATCATAATTAACATTTTCTTTTAAAGATTGAATTAAAGGAGAGAAAAGAAGAAAAACTTGAATAGATGAAGAGATGAAGAAGGGAAAGAGCAAAGAAAGAAGAGAGGAGAATGTAAGACAAGCAGATCAAATGGACATATTCATTAATATAAATTTATCAAATGTATCTGCCTAATGTATACCTGTGCTCGTTCATTAATTAATAAAGGTGGGAAAAACAATTATCTTGTGGACTCTCTATACTAGGGGGCCACTGAGGTACGAGGATGAGCCGCCTCCCAGGCAATCCAGGGGCCCTAACCCACTCTAAACTGTTCTTCCCTAAGACGTAATCAGGCCGTGATGGATTCCATGTCCATAATCTTATTAACTCTGGAGATCCATTCTCCCATACCCGGGTAAACCTGACTGAGTCAATGTGCTAAGAGGCATTTCAGGGCTGCAGCAATTAGGGCCAGTGCCAACTTTCATTTGGATGGGGAAAAGGGTACTATTGTTGGAAGCCCAATACCCAGTCTGTAAAAGTGTTTGGTATTTGTTCTGTCAGAACCTCCAGTATTGCTTCTTGTATATCCCTCAGTACTGGGCAATAGTCTGGCAGCCCCAGCAGATATGCCAATGTGTACCCACTGAGCCACATGCCCTCCAACAGAGGTTTGTGTTAGTATTGCTATGGTGTTGGGTCACCACTGGAACCAGAAAATACCTAACTAGAATTCTCCCAACAAATTCCCTCCAAGTGGGGGATGAGGTTACTCTCCACCCCAGTTTCAACCTTAAACCACTGCTCGTCAGGGATAGTACCTGATGTCTCTTTCTCCCAGGCAAGTTTTACCATCCTCAATGGTTGTTGTTCCCAGGCCCCAATTAATTTATATAGCTGAGAAGTCCATCTCACTCTCTGCCGATCCCTGTACCACTGATACAAAGCCCTCCACGAGTTTGGGTGGCGTGTAAGTTGTTTGAGATTATCTGAGGTGTCGATGAAATGGCGTACCTGAAAATATCTGTAGAAGTCTGAATCTTGCAGATGAAATTGCTCCTTGAGCTAAGCAAAGGAGAGACAACTACCCTCCCCCTCAGCTCCCATCTAGCATATGCGCCATCCAGTCGTGGGGGGAAAAAACCCATATGTTAACGAATCTGAGAAAGGGGACCCAGGGTCTCTTTCGAGGCTAACCACTTCTGACCCTCTTCAGAACTACAGGGGTGTGTTGTGTCCAGGGATTACGGACAGAGAGGAGACGGGATGAAGGTTGTGAATAGGCTAATGAACTTAGGAGAACCTCTATGGTATCCGCTTCTCCATGTCTAACCAACCCAGGCTTCTTCCGTGATCCAGGTGTGAACCACCTGGAGTTGACAAGCCAGATAATACAAGTACAAGTCAGGTAATCAAGGGCCCCCCTCCATCCCACAGAGATAATATCCGCCTTAAGTTAAGTGGGTGGTGGCCCCCCCCATATATATGGACATACCACCTAGACCCATGACAAAATGATGGGGGTGGAGAGAAATATTGGAAGGTTAGCAAATAAAAACAAAACCGGGAAGCAGATTCATTTAATAGAATCTATTCTTCCTCACGACCGTTAAGGGTAGCAAGGACCATCTAGCTAAGTCTTGTTGTGCTGTACCCCATAATTTGTTATAGCTGATTTCAAATAATTTGGAGGTGTCCACATGGATCTGAATACCCAAAAGACGAATATGATTGTGCTTAGCCCTGGAAAAGGGGAAGTCCCTGTGGAACTGCACCACTTAACTTAAGGGCCTCTGATTTGGCATAACTTAATTTTTATCCCAACAATTCTCCAAAGCTCCCCAAAATGGATAAGAGGCGAGGAACAGATCTCCGAGGACTGCACAGGAAGAAGGGAGAATCGTTGGCATAAAGGGCAACTTTTTGTTCCCTCCCAACGGCCATCACCCCAATCACGTGTGGATCCTGGCATACAGCCGCTGCCAAAGGCTCAAACAGATCACAAAAGCACAGGTGACAGAGTGCATCCCTGCCTTGTACCCCTGGATAGGAGAAACTTCTGGAGTTCACCCCATTTACCTTAACTTGGGCCTGTGGCAGGGTATATAAATTTTGAAAGATCTTTACAAATTTGGGACCAAACTGCATCTTCTCCATGGTAGATTTTAGAAATTGCCAATTAAAACGATCAAATGCCTTTTCGGCGCCCATGGAGATAGCTAATTGAAATTCTTATTTAGGCTGTTGGGAGGAAATTATATTAAGTAGTCTCCTGATGTTATCAGTCAGAAATCTCCCTGCCACGAAACCAGTTTGATATGGGTGGACCACCCCTCCCTATAACCTGCTGCAGTCTGTCTGCCAGGATGCCAGTAAAAATCTTCATATCCACATTCAGAAGCGAAATGGACCGGTAGGAGGAACAGAACTGTGGATCCTTACCCTCCTTAGGCAACACTACTATTTGGGCCTGTCTCCAGGACATGAGAATTTCACCCCCTCTTGAATACAATGGAAACACTGCAACATACTGGGCAATAAATACTTCTTGAAACATTTATAAAATTCGTATGGGAGATCATCCAGGCAAGGAGATTTCCCTGCCCAGATTTGTGCAAATTTATTCAATATTTCCAGAGCTGAGATGTTCCTATCTAGTGTGGCCCTGTGGTGTGTTTCAAGAGAGGAAAGCACTACTTTGTTTAAGAAGGACCTTACTTTAGTCTCATAATTAGGAACTGGATCCTGCCTGTACAGGGCTGCATAAAAATCCGCAAAAGAAACAGATATGTTCAAGGGATCCGATATTAACCCACCACCCCTCTCTGGATCCTGAATTCGA
The DNA here is from genome assembly GCA_016271365.2 of Neoceratodus forsteri. NCBI lineage: Eukaryota > Metazoa > Chordata > Ceratodontiformes > Ceratodontidae > Neoceratodus > Neoceratodus forsteri. Next base: position 487,710,384 of record CM028130.1, read on the forward strand.
AGGACTGCTCTGAAATTGTTTCCTTAGGGCCAGGGCCAGGAGATGTCCTGCCCTATTGCCTCCCTCGAAACCTCTGTGCTGATCTCCTGAGCATACTCTCAGTCTGAGCAGCCAGGATAGATTCTAATCTCTTCTTTTTTGCTAGCCACAGGGCTTTGTCCTCAGGGTGTAGTGTGAGCTTATAACGAAAGTCTGCTTCCCTTAACTCCTTCTCTATCTGCTTCTGCAGCTGTTGATTAGCACTTTTTTGGCGAGAGCTGCACTGAATAAAGATGTCCCTCAACACCGACTTCACAGCATCCCATCTGACCAAAGGAGATATGTCTGAGGGATGATTAGTCTCAAGAATTCCTGAATGGAATCAGAGTTTTCTGTTTGATTGAGAGTTGATTTAAGAACCCTACATTTAATCACCATGTACTGTTTCTTGGGCTGGGGAAAATACTAATTTTAACAATACTGGGGCATGATTCGACCATGTCATGGGGAGGATGTCACATGTTTCCAACTTACCAGCCCTCTCCTTATGGATCAATAACATGTCAATCCTAGAGAAGCTGGCATGTCTATGCAAGTAAAGGTAAAATTAGCTACAGTGGGATGGACATGTCTCCAGGCATCAAGGGCCCCCTTCCCCTAGCAGGTGTTTAAGAAAGCTGTCATTACAAATCCCTCCATGGCAGTCCGTCTCCTCTTCCATCTCTCTATTAGACAGAACAGTATTGAAATCACCACACAAAACATAAATGGCATCAGGGTCTCCCATAGGGTTGAGAATTATTTAAGAATTTTCTATTTTCTGATTGATCATTCGGGGAGTAAATGTTTACAAAAAAAAAAAAATGTCATATTGAAATACATTGCCTGTAAGTGGACATACCGCCCCTTAGGGCCCAGAGCTACACTTTCCACCTTAAGTGGAGTATTCTTCCTGACCAAAATTGCAGTTCCTGTCCTATGGGGATGTTCTGGCCAGGAGGCAGCATAAACCTCTCCCACCCACATTCTCCGCAATTTTGCGTGCTCAAGCGCAGATAGACGAGTCTCCTGCAAAAAAAAAAAAAAAAAAAAAAAACAGGGAAGCTCGAGATCAGCCTATCTCCTGAAGCACGCTAGCCCTTTTGGTCGGCCTATTCAAGCCCTTAAAATTATAGGTGATAATGGATAAATCCATCAAGTGTCCTTAAAATATCTATCTAACCCCTTATTATAATCGGAAGAAGCTCTCCCCGGGCCAGGCATCCCTACATCTCTCCCCCTCCAACCCTCGACAGCATGATGAACTCTCTCTCTCTCTCCCAATGCTAACAATAAACTAAGCAAAGAAAGTAAATATTGCAACCTCAAAGATTTAAACTGCAGTAACACAATTTGAACTTTAAACGGACTCCCATACGTGCCACCATGCCTCAACCTCTATGTGTGGAGGTGGGAAGGTGCGATGACCATTTCTCGCACCCAGTCGAGGACCATTATCCAAGGTCCCATCTCGAATGGTGAGTCATGCCTCCCAGAACATGGCACCAAGAGCTCCCAACCCCCCTCCCCAGCCAAAATTTACTAAGGAAAATAAAGAACAGAGGATCAATTCTCCTCCTTTAGTCTGCCTTGCCAAATGAAAAACAGTTAAGCTCCTCAGTCATTTAAAGCGAGGGTGTCTCCATTGGAAAGCCTGAAGGGTGGTCAACAGCCCCTCCTCTTCTCTTTCCAGCAACCCTCGATCTCCCCACTGTGCCCTGAGGCTTTATGACATAGGCCTTTGAACCGCAAGGCCCAAATCAGTCTTCCCCTGCTCATTTGTAGCAGTCTGATTCAAAAACAAACAGGAAAACTGCTTACCCTGCGATTTTAGCCCCCTTCCCCTCAGGATGCTCAGAGAGTAAAGATTATTTTGTTTTTCTTATTCTTTGTATTACATATTTAGCCACAGGCAAATCAATGCCCCTCAAGAAAAGGAAAAAAAAATTTCAGTTATGAAAAGTCTCGCACGTAGGGAGTGAACAGGATGATTTCCCTCCCCTATTGAATGTCAGCTCACCACAAAACTTGCATCAGTTCACCGATGAACATGGGGCGAGTTAAAAAAATTAAAAGGGAAGGTTCCCAGTCCCCAAAGCCCGGATGTGAAATGACTCACCCCATTTCCCACATTGTCATATAGGGACCGAGAGTTCCAAAACTTTCAACAAACACCGCCTCGCAGTTCAGCTCCCAGCTGCCTCCATCTTCTTTCCTTTATTCCGATTGCGCTTTCTGCTGCCTTCTCTCTGCTGCAGTGGGCGCACTGATGAAAGGCCTTCCCTCTTCTCTGAGAGCAACTCCAAATGGTTCACAGACGTGGTCCCTCTTCCCACGGGCTGTTTTCTCGAGAGGCCTCCATTCTTCACCGCGTACCAGCGGTAGCAATCTAGCTCCTTCTGGGTCTCCAAATCGAACAACTCATCCACTTCGATGCTCTACTGCTGCAAGAAAGATTCGGATTCCGATATCGTAGGGAAGAGATGGGTGCCTTTATCAGTTGTAATACGTAAGGTGGAGGGATAGTCTATCCTTGCTTTAACTCCTTTATCTCTCAAAAGCTTTAATATAGGCAGCATTTTCTGCCGACGATCCATGGTCATTGAAGCATAATCATGCTCAAAAAAAAGTTTTGTGTCCCCAAAAATTAGCTCTTTTTTCTGCCAAGCCTTCTGTAGAACTTCCGATTTGGTCCTGCAGTCGAGAAAGGCCACTATTATGGACTGGGGGCGCGCTTTGGGTCGACAGGTCAGGGACCCAGGGATCGGTGGGCTCTAATTATATTGAGGCATATTCCAACTCCAGATTTAGAATTTCTCTAATAAAACTTTCCATGAACTTATTCATATCCCCAGATTCTGTGCCCTCTGGGATGCCGTGGATACGTATATTTATTCGTCTGATCGAGTTTCCAGATCTTCCACCTTTTGTTGGAGCCATATCACTCTGTCGTGGAGTTGCAGAAGAGACCCATTGTGGAGATCTACCATTTTGGAAATTCAGTGGTGTGTTGCTCAAGGTCAGAGATCTGGGTTTGTTGATGTGCTTGGTCTTTTTGGAGCTTGAGGAGTTGCTGCTGAAAGTCCCCAAATTTGTCCCCCAGTCGCCGGAGTTCCTGGCACAGTTGCCTGGAGAAGATCACAATTTATTTTTCCTCCTCGGAGCTCAAGCCATCTGATGAAGCTTGGTGTTGGGAGTTAGTACTACTGTCGACCTCCCGTGATGTAGTCCCCGGGTCTGGATTTTTAGCCCGGGTGGTCATATCTGCTTTGAAGCCCGTCGGAGCCGCAAACTCCTTCAACTTACTCCTAGTGTTGGCCATCAGTACATCTAATCTTCGTCTTTTAAGCAAGGCAGCCAGTTTTTGTTAGCGATGTAGCTGGATTATGACAGGCAGGTCAGGAGAGCCCAAGCAAGCTAGTCCGCCATGCCGGGTGACGTCACCGGAAGTCTGTGTTATTCACTTATGGCGTCTACCAACACAATTAGCCTGACCTCAGTGACTGGTAAATTAATGGAACGAGTAATGAAGTCTCTAACAGATCAAGATTGTAAAAAAAAAAATACAGGCTACTCACCTGTAACAGGAGTTCTAGGAATGGTATATGTTGTCATCCACACTGTCTGGCAGGTTCCTTGCCGCTTTAAATCTTGCCGGAAGGTCTTCAAGCTGGCTCCTCCCACCCACCCGGATAGTAAAACTCTCGGCTTCGCCCCATGACGCCAGATCTAGCCCGCTGGAAGCCAGGTTGTGCGTTGCAGCCGGGGAAGCCGGGTGGGTCGTGTGGATGAACAACATATACCATTCCTAGAACTCCTGTTACAGGTGAGTAGCCTGTATTTCTAGGGACATGGATATGTTGTTCATCCACACTGTCTGGCAGACTCCAGCAGTTCTCCGGGAGGAGGGAGGCAAGGCGCACACCTCCTACTTAGGGAATAATGACTGGAGACGAGGGCCCAAAACCAGCACCTGGTCCCTCACCGGTCGATGTGGTAATGGGTAGCGAGGTGTGTGCTGACTTCCAGGAGCAGCCCTGCAGATTTCCTGGATAGCGACGCTCCCTGGAAGCAGCCACCATGCAGCGGTATGGCGGGTAGAATGAGCTCTTATCCCTCTGGGAGGCTCCATGCCCGCCAACCTATAGCAGAGATCTATGCAGGAGGTGACCCACCTGCCTATCGTCCCCTTGGCTGCAGGTCTGCCAGGTGCGGCTTCAAGCGTGGTGACAAACAGCTGGCGAACCTCTCCCGAACTTCAGCCGTCCGCTCCTTGTAATAAGCGAAGCGCTTCTAGGGTCCAAAGTATGGAGCCCATATTCGCCTCCAAGGTGTGACTGGGGTAGAACACCGCACAGTCAACACCTGGTTAAGGTGAAACTCCGACACCACCTTCAGAAGGAATTTCGGGTGGGGCGCAGGACAATCTTGTCCCTGTGAAAGACCAGATAAGGAGGCTCTATGGAAAGCGCCTGGAGCTCTCCCATCCTTCTGGCTGATGCGATAGCCACCAAGAAGGCGGTTTTCCATGACAGGTGAGACATGTCACACCTGTGCATTGGTTCGAATGGCTTGCCCATGAGCTTAGCCAATACCAGCAGTAGATCCCATGGAGGTAGAGGTTCTCGCACCGGAGGGGATATGTGATCAAGGCCTTTGAAAAAGCACCGACCACCTTCTCCTGCGCCACCGACTGCTTCCCGGCCAGCCAGTAAGCAGAGATGGCTGCCAGGTGCACCTTGAGGGTCGTCGACTGAAGCCCTTGCTGAGACAGGGACCACAGGTAGTCCAGAATGCTTACCAAGGAACAGGAGGAAGGGTCCAGGCCTTGCCCTGACACCAAATGGAGAATCTCTTCCCTTTAAGGTGTAGCATTTTCTAGTCGACTCCTTAACAGACGCCTCAACGACGTTGAGGACCTCGTCAAGAAAGACCCAAGGCCTGGAACTCTAGCCGCCAAGAACCAGGCCGCCAGGTGCAGGGATTGAAGGTCCGGATGGAATACCTTCCTGATTCACTGAGATCAGGTCCGGCGGGCTGGAAGCCGCCTCGGAGCCTGGAGCTGAGACTGAGGAGATCTGGATACCACAACTGGGCGGGGCCTGTCTGGGGGCTACCAGAATCACCTGCGCCTTGTCCCTCCTCGCCTTGAGAGCACCTTGTGGATCAAGGGAAATGGAGGAAAGGGCGAAGAGGCCCGGGTCCACGGCTCGAGAAGGCATCCCCTGTGAGCCCTGCTGAGGGGGTGGGCATGAAACAGTCTCAGCTTCGCATTCTCCCTGGAGGCAAACAGGTCCACCTGAGGCATGCCCCAGTGGGAGAACAGATCTTGTACTACCTCCGGCAGGAGAGACCACTCGTGGGACGCAGCCCCTATCCAGCTTAGGGCATCGGCCAGAATATTGGAGGCTCCTGCCACATGGATGGCAAGGAGATCCGCCTCCAGGCTGCGCACGATGGACCAAATGCGGAGAGCTTCCCTGCACAGAGGCATGGAGCGCGTCCCGCCCTGGCAATTTAGGTAGTACATGGTCGTGGTATTGTCCGTCTGGACTTGGACCACCTGACCTCGTACAAACGGAGCGAAGGAGGTGAGGGCTAGACGAACCACATGAAGCTCCAGCAGGTTGATGTGGCATCGGGACTCCCGAGGGGACCAGAGGCCATGCGCTCTGTGCTCCCCCAGATGGGCACCCCAACCCATCAGAGAGGCATCGGTCGATAGAGAGACCGTCGGCTCGGGGCAGACGAACGGGATGCTGCCCTGCAGGTGTGCTGGAATGGTCCACCACTGGAGGGCGTTCCACATCCCCTGGGTCACTGTCAATAGCTGATCCAAGGGATCGGAGTGCTGTGACCATTGGCTGGCCAGACCCCATTGTAGGGGACGCATGTGCCAACGGGCCACGCTGGTGCAGGCCACCATGAGGCCCAGGAGGCACAGGAAGTCCCGGGCAACCTGAAATGATTGGGCAAAGGAGGAAAGAACTCGCTCCTGTCCGGCCGAGCCGTGAAGTTCTGACTGCAGGAGAGTCGAGCTCTGCCCCGGCTGAATTTTATCACCTAAGCTTTGGCACAAGTTCCAACTGGCCTCTTGATAAGAAGGCCAACCTGAGAGCAAACCTGGAGGGCCAGATCCCTGAACCGCTCCATCTCCATTCTGGAGGAAGCTGCAATCAGCCAGTCATCCAGGTAGGGGTACACCAGGACCCTTCGGTGCTGCAGGACTGCTGTCACCACTGCCATGCATTTGAAGACCCTGGGAGCTAGGGAAAGGCCGAAGGGCATGGCCTGGAACTCGTAAAGGGATCCCTCTACCCTGAAGCAGAGGACTCTCTGGTGAGACGGATGGACTGGGACGTGAAAGAACGCGTCCTGGAGGTCCAGAGAACAGAACCACACGCCTCGTTCCAAGGATGGAATGATCTGAGCCAGAGTGACCATCCTGAAGGTTCGAGACCTTAGGAACCTGTTCAGGTCGTGCAGGTCTAGAATGGGGCGCCAGCCCCCCGTCCGTTTCAGGACCAGAAAGTACCTGGACACAACCCTTGGGTCTGTTGCAGGATCCGCCACCTTTCATCACATTTCTTTCGAGGAGCAGGGCAAAGTCGGCGAGCAAGCCAACAGAGAGGCTGCGGATTCGTGAGTTCCCCCAAGGGTCGGGTCTACTGAAGGGCGGGCCTGCTCTAACTCCAGAGGCAGGTCTTTCCCACCACCTCACACACCCAGCGGTCCGTGGTAACAGCGACCAGCGTGAAAGGAAGTGGTGGAGCCATCCCCACAGGGGAACCCGGGGAGGACGAGGCTGGAGACGACACCCCTCAACTTGTCACTGGGCAGGCTTGGAGGAGGGGCCGGCAGAGGGACCTCCTGGGCCTTTTTCTCCCTGCTTCCTATTAGAGGAAGCCGCAGGCTTGGCTTTGGGGTGCCAAGCACGAGCCTGCTGGCCCTGATGCTGGTGTTGCTGGGCCGGACGTGCCACAGGCGCAGAAGGGTGAAAGGACTTATGTTGCTGACGACGGCCCTTGTCCTTCTGGGTGGAGGTGACAGAGTCCAGGGTAGCGTTGGACTTTTCGATCCGCTGGAGGTGGCCTTCCACCCAGGGCCGAACAGGTCAGTCCCCAAGAAGGGACATCCGCCATTTATGTTGGGTATCCGCTGAAGGTGGATATCCTCAGCCATGTCCTCACGGCCGCTACTGATCGGGCACAGAAGTCTGCAATGTCTAGAGCCGCTTGGAGCTGCTGTTTCGCCACCACCCTTCCCTGAACCCGCACCTGCTTGACCGCGGGCTGCAGGTCGGCCGGGAGACGAGGGATCACCTCATCCAGGAAGCCCATGAGGGCGTGGGAGAAGTGTGCCATCAGCACAGCCGAGCTGGCCTGGCGGAGGCCTAGGGAGGACACAGCATACACCTCGAGCCCCGCATAGTCCAGCTTTTTGGACTCCTTGTCGGGGGGCTTATCCACATCCCTAGCGTTTCCGGAATGCCGGAAAACTATCAGTGACCAACCCCGCCGCAGAGGGGTGTCTAAAACCGAACAGCCGGTAGGGGCCGGATACTTCCTGGCCATACTGGCTAAAGGTGCAGGACAGGAAGCTGGTCGCTGCCAAAGCTCCAAGGTTGGGCCAACAATGGCTTCAGCCACCGGAACTCCTGCATCTAGTAAATAAAATACATGCTCGTGGTACAAAATGTGGGTATTTTGTCGATATGCATATCACCCACTGGTGCCATCAAGTTCAAAAGTTGGGCATATATTATTAAATTGGCCATGATTTTCTCCATGTTATAAATATGCATCATCTGCTTCCTCCAACTATCCAATGGGGGAGGGGGGATTGGGGTAAGCCCATTGTGATAGAAGACTTGCAGGGAATAAAGGCTGAATGAGGGGGAAGCGGTGGCATTCCTTCAGCATCTTGATCTGCCCAAGCCCACAGAAGAAAAGATGCAGCAACTGGGGTAGCCCAGTTTGATAAAAAGAGGTGCAGGGGTAGCCTGTGGTCTGCATAGGAAAGTAGCAAGCCGAGATGGGCTGCCCACAGAGTTTTATAGAATAGTGGGGTCTTCTGTATGGAAGACATAACACAATATATTTTGGAAGCAAGCGCAGTTAGGGGAGAGAGTGCCCCCTACTTGTAGTCTGGTTACTATCACCCTGATTCACAAAGAGGGCAGGGGCACAGCTGAGTGTTCATCTTACAGGCCTATTTCCCTGCTCAACAGCTATAAAGTACTAGTCAAGATACTGGCCAAGAAGTCAGAGACCATTCTTCTGACACTAGTCAAGGGTAACCAAATGGGATTTATTGAAACGAACACCCCTTGCCTCATTTTACCAACCTATATTTCCATTCTTAATCTTTACTATTTTATTTATTTCAGTTTGGGATTAAATACCTTTGAGCCATAGGGCTCATTTACAAAGGTTCCAGGTCAGACATAGTACAATACAGATTAAGAGACAACAGGAATAATACATTGGTAATACAGAATCAAGTAAAAACAATAAATCCTTAACAGGTAGAGTAGCATTGATTACTTCATAGGTAAAATTCACTATGAGGAAGATAATTTTAGGTTCCCACACAGCTTAGAAATTCACAAGGAGATTTCAGTGTCGCTTCCATATAGAATGGAGGTAATATATGTCCGCAGGCTGGAATAAGCAGTAACAATGTTGAGCAAGAGGCCGGGGAGAATGTTACAGAGCCCAAGCAACAATTGAGGCGACAGAGGCGGGCTAGGGATAAGAGGACAGTAGCAGCCAGGACAGGCAAGGGGATCGAGAAGGGAAGGGATTAGTGGGAAGGAAAAGAAAGAAACTAATCAAGGGGTGTAGAAAGCAAGGAGATGGAGGAAGGAAAAGAAAGAAAATAAGGGGTGTGTAGAAAGCAAGGAGATGGAAGAAGGAAAAGAAAGAAAATAAGGGGGTAGAAAGCAAGGAGATGGAGGAAGGAAAAGAAAGAAAATAAGGGGGTAGAAAGCAAGGAGATGGAGGAAGGAAAAGAAAGAAAATAAGGGGGGGGTAGAAAGCAAGGAGATGGAGGAAGGAAAAGAGAAACTAAGGGGGTTGAAAGCGAGAAGATGGAAGGCGGGGGAAGAGGAAATGGGTGGAGGGTGGATGTGGGGTGGAGGGAGTGATAAGGGATGGGGTAGGGTAGTATGTGTGGAGTTGAGGGGAACGTTGGGGAGAAAGAAGAGGGAAGGAAGAAAGGTAATGAAAAATACAGGGGGATGAGTACAGGGTGAGGAAGGGCCAGAGCTAGTCGATTGGGGGTGGGGCAGGTGGAGAGAGATGACGGAGATACAAGGTCAAAGGTTTCAGGAACTGAAGAGTGCTGAGAATGGGTCAGGGTGCGCAGGGGCACTCACAAGTACTTGATGGGGTTAGATGTACACGGAGACCAGCTTTGAATTTTCCGATCTTACTGCAATCGAGGAGGACAGGGGTTAGGTCATTTATCCACTTGGGATCCCTGTAGGACAGGCACCTTTGAGCTATTGAGGCAGCTTGAAGGGTACTAAGAGAACGCCCCGGAGGTCCTCCTTGTGCTGACTGATGGTTGGTCTTTTTAAATAGACACGAGGGGTGGAATCAGGAGCAAAACCCCAGGTTGGCTCTCCCATAAGGCAGCTATGGTATTGTGCTCTGAGGTAGAGAGGTAGCCAACCAGTGCTTCATAGAGGTCACAGGTATGGGTCAAGCGATCTGCACCCAGGACCAGCTGACATGCTTCATTGAGGAGGTTCTTATCCTATTCAGGACGGTGTCGTGGCTGCACTGTAAATTGCAAGGCCAGTAGCAATGGAGATACCACAGAACTGTATGTGACAAGCTTTAGCGCCTCAGGGGCATGTATTAATGGTGTCTGTACAGAACATCTAATTTTAGTTGGCTGATTTGACCAACTGGTCAACATGTGTCGAGAAAGAAAGGGAGCTATCCAGATGTATACCAAGATATTTGAAAGCGTCGACCTGCTCCAGTAAGTCCCTTTGGAGCTCTGGATCTGCAGTTTTCAAGGTTCTTCTTCCTCTGTGGCAGAGAGAAGAACATGCTCTTAGTTTCTTGTAATTCAGCAACAGGCTGTTATCACTGAACCATTCCTCAAGTCTGTGGAAGTTCACTTTGAGTTTGAGGAGATGGTGGGTAGGTTTGACCCACTTACAGAGATGACCGCATAATCGTAAAGCATGATATGTGCTTGGCAGACTGTTGGCAGTTGGTTGATGAATAAGCTGAACAGGAGTGGTCCCAGAATAGACCCTTGTGGGACTCCAAGAGTCACATCTGTGGGTTCTGATAGTATGCCACTAACTTTAACTTGTTGTAGCCTGCCAGATAGGTAGCTCTTGAACCATGTGACTGTGTCCAAGGACAAGCCCACTGAGTGAAGGTTTTTCAGGAGGAGTTGATGGTTGACTGTGTCGAATGCCTTTGTGAGGTCTATGAAAATAGACCCCACTGCTAAGCCATCATCAAATGCCTCATAAATCTGGGTGGTATAGTCGATCAAGGCGGTTATGGTGGAGTGATGTTTCCGGAACCTGTGTTGTTGTCTACAGAGAAGGTTGTGCTGCGTTAAGTACTCAGTAAGCTGGTCAGAGACCACTCATTCCAGAGCGTTGGACGAGGTGGGAGAACTGAGATGGGCCTGTAGTTGGTTAGGTTTGTAGCATCACCTAATTTAAGGATGGGGGTGACAACCGCCTTCTTCCACTTATCTGGGAACACGCCTGACCTAAGTGAGGCACTGAAAACTTTGGTAAGGGGATCCGCCAGCTCATTGATGGTGAGTGCCACCAACTTCATGTCTACAAGGTCACTCCCTTGTCTCGTCTTATTTAGAACAGCTTTACCATATTAAATTGTATCCTGTCGGTTCATCTGTGAAGTAAAAGGGGGAGCACTGACCTGGGGTACAGGTGGTGGGGCATTAGCGTGGGGTGGGTTGCGAGTGGAGAGGGACAAGTATTCCTTGGGAAGAACCGAACTTAGGTCAGGGAAGGCTTGGTTAAAGGCATTAGCAATGTCTACAGGCTCCTGGAGGGTCCCCTCAGTAGACTATTAACTTTACCAGTGAGGGTTTTCACAGAGTCCCAGAATTCCTTACCTCTACCCCAGCTCTTTTTCAGCAGGTCATGGTAGTAGCTTGCCTTTGCTTGTTATATGATCCTGGTACAACTGTTTCTTTCAGACCTATATTTGATGTAGTCAGCCTCTTTACTAGTAGCTTTGGCCCTTTGCCACAAGTTGTCCCTTTCCCACATGCGCTGTAGTATGGGGCCTGTAAGCCAGGGGTTGGTAGTTGCTTGAGTTTTTTTGGTTCTGTAGGGGGCAAAGATGTCACAAGCCTTGGTAAAAATGGTGATAAAGAAGTTGAGGGCCTGGTTCCCGTCCGTGGCCCTGTCCAGCGGTGACCAGTCAACCAAGCACAGATAATTCCTGAGGGAGCCTAGCTGTCCAGGTCTCAGGGATCGGGTTTGTGATACCTGGGGGACATATGTACAGGCTTTATTCTACCAGGTGCATATCACCGGGGAATGATTGCTGAGGGTGTCAGGTAGGACAGTGACCTCAGAAATGTGCTCCGGGCTGCTCGCTAGTAGCCAATCGATTAGAGTACTTGTGCATGTTTTGTAGTTAAACCTGGTTGCTTGATGGACTAGTTGAGTAAGGTAGAGTCCGGACACCTGGTCATGGACAGCTTAAGTGTTGTTTGTCAGCCAGTCCAAAATGATAACATTTTTATTTCTATTCAGGCCAAGCGACTCAAGGCCTTTCTCCCTACACTTATTTAACCGGACCAAGTCAGCTTCGTTCGTTCTAGACAAGGGCATGACAGTGTTAGGCCTACTTTGCTCTGGCTAGATTACGCCACTACCCATCGGATTCCACTAGCCATGTTCAACTTCATGCCAAGAAAGCGTTTGACAGGGTGGCCTGGCCATTTCTGTGGACCACCCTGTTGAACTTCGGATTCCCAGACCAGTGTATAATCCAGATCTTGAAAAACATCTATGCTTCTCCTTAAGCCTACCTCTGCATCAGTGGAGCACTGTCAGACTCAATGAATATGGAGAAGGGTACAAGACAAAGTTGTCTCCTCTTCCCCTTACGTTTTGCACTGTACTTGAAATCGCTAGCACTCCAAATTTGCACCACACTGACAATAATGAGCACACCCTTGGTGGGTAGAGATTACAAAATCGTGTTACTTGCTGACGACACACTTAACCTTCATCTCACCTGAAGACTCAATGCCTGCAGTCTGGGATGCTATGCTCCTCCTTTGCAAACATTTCAGGATATAGAGTAAATCTTACAAGGGCAGAAGTATTACCATACAATTTACCCTTACTTCACCTTTAACAGATTTCCTTTCAAATGGCAAAGACAGCATTTCAATATTTAGGAGTAAAGATTATTTATTTATTTATTTGAGTTTTGGTAACCAGTAAGTCCACTGAAACAATTACAGTCCCTTTTTCAGGGTTGACCCAGAGCATTCAGCCACAGGATTACTATATAAGCTAGGCACGTAATAATGTATATACATCTGAAATAACAAGATAGCAACAGTAGGAGCATATTCATCACAACAAGGTTGACATGCAGTAAAATACAGGCAAGATAATATTTACAGCAGATATCCAGATACAATATTTACATTAACAAAAACAAGGTAAGATGGCGAGCCAGGAGAGTGTATAATACTCGGGAGAAGAGTGGCATGGGGGGGGGGGTGATGTTCGGGGACGTTGAGAAGAGGCAGTGGAAGAGGATGGGCAAAGGACAGGGGAAAGAGAAGGATAGGGGAGCTGGGGAGCACCAGAGGGGCGAGGGGTAGATATGAGGAATTTGCGGAAGTAGGAACAGGTGATAGAGGCAGAGACAGAAGTAAGTAGTTCTGCTTGGAACTGAGGCAGAGTAGAACAGGACAGGACAGAATGGGGCAGAGAGTTCCAATCAGATGCTGCCGCAAAGAAAAAGGACTTGCAAGCTAGACGTAGATTAGACAGAGAGGAGGGGGAAGAGAGATCGATCTAAGTGCATATGCAGTTTGTCTAAGAGGTGGATTGCTTCTAAAGCACAGGGGGGAAATTTGTGGACAAGCTTATGCAGGAAGCATAGAGTGGAAATCTTAGTTTAGACTCATAGGAAAGCCAGCCCGAGGAGAGTACACTGCAGTGATGGAGGCGAGCAGGTACATTCAAGGCAAACCTTCCCACCCTATGTGCTTAAGAAAGGAGAGAGATTGGTAGTACTAGTAGAGCAGTAGCAGTAAGGAGTGGAAGAGGAGATGGGGAAGCTATTTTCATACAAAAGACAATAGTAAGGAAGGAGCGAATCCAATATAGGAGATCTATTTAATGATTTAGAGTTTATATTAGGATGGAGACATGGGCATTAAGGGAGAGAGATATATATATCAAGGGTGATGCTCAGATACTTGAAGGTACCGACTGATTCAAGGGTATCCCCACTGAGGGAGATAATACTAAGGAGGGGCAGGGTGCAGGAGGTGGACTGCAGGTGTGAAAAGAGCATATTTTTTGCTTTGTTTTTTCATGTTGAGGACTAGCTGCACGTCTAAACCATTTTCAAGGTCAGAAAAGTCAGACATCCAGGTCACTGTTAATTCTACCAAATCAGAGGAGGAACGAGAGAACTGCATAGTCTGAATACAGGTGCACAGAGGCCCCCACCACAGTTTCTGGATTGATCATTGATGAATAGGGAGAACTGCAAAGGACCTAGAATAGTACCCCAATGTGTCACAGGACGAAGATCCGAAAGGGAGCTGGTCCATTTGACTTTTTGGTAATGACAGGAGAGGTAGCTATGGACCCAATGGAGGGCACCGGTATCAAGACCAATGATGCCAAGTTGCTGAAGCAGTAGATCATGGTTCACCAAATCAAATGCTTTTTAAGGAAGACAAAAATGACTCCAGAGGCACAGCCTTGGTCCATGGTCTGACAGATGTCCGATGCAACCTTTATTAATACAGTGAGGATGCTATGATTTTTTTCAGAAGCCATGTTGAAAGGGAGAAAGCAGGTTATGGAGTTCAAAATAGTCTTGGAGGTGGTTGTACACTATACGCTCCTGAATCTTAGCCAAGTGGCACAGAATAGAGATAGGCCTAAAATTTTCAGCAACAGTAATGGGCCACCCCCTCATACACTGGTACAACTACAGCAACCTTCCATAGGTCAGGCACAGTGCAGGAGGGAAAACACTGCAGGATGTGCAAGGACTGATGCACCCAGTTTAAGAAATTTAGGCTCAAGGGTGTCATGTCCTGTGGAACTCTCCACTTTTAAGGCAGCAAAGAGTCTCTGGATCCAAATGGAAGCTCTGAAGTGATGACGTTTAGCTTTAAGGAGGGAGTTTTTGCATTTATTCCCAAGTTGTCTATAGTACTGCCAATCTGAGGGCAGACCACATTTTTTGTAAGTGTGACAGGCCCGGTCACGGGAGGACATAAGCAGACGCAGGTCTTTACTGATCCAAGGAGCCTTTACATCCTTGGATCTACATTTTTTTCAGGAGAGCGTGGCTATCAACAATTCTGGATAAAGTGGAGATAAAGAAATCCAGGGCTTGATTGATATCAGGAAGAGTATTGATGGGGCTCCAGTCCATGTCGTGAATAGAGAAATAAAGCTATTATGGTCAACCTGACATATCCCTGATAAGGTAGCTCTTATAAGGGGTTTGGGGTGGTTATTCCTCCAAATAGTATGTGGGAGAATGGTCACTTACACAATCAGATAACACACCCACCATTCTGATCTTAAGTGGGCAGTTGGTGACCATCCAATTCAGCAGAGTATGATTTCCAGACTTGATATTAATCTGCGTAAGCTCAAGGATGAGCTGAGTTATGTTGGAGTCGGCTAATGATGAGCACGCTTTGTCTGCCACTGACGTAAGCCAATTAGTGTTAAAGTTGCCACAGAGGACTAGGTCCTGCTGAGGGGGGTTAGCAAGGGAGGCAATGAAGGGGGGGGCAGAAGGAGCTTTACTTAGGAGATAAGTAGGCACATCCAATGATAAGTTTCTTAACGTTACCGAGAGTCAGGGAAAGGAATAGGGATTCTACAGAGGGGGTTCCAGAGTCAGGCACAGACAGCTTGGTGGCATCCAAGTCAGCACGAGTGTATATAAGGACCCCTCCAGCTTTTCTGACCAGCCTATCCTTCCTAAAGCAGCTGAAGCCAGAAGTGCCACCTCATGCTGTTTGACATCAGGTTTAAGCTATGACTCTGAGATGCAGAGTATGTCAGTGATCTTTTGAGCGACCCAGACCTCAAGTTCAGTGATTTTAGTGCGAAGGCTGCGGATATTCATGTGGGCTATTAAACAGACCTTTGGGAGTCGACAGAGTAGAAGTAATGGAGTTACAGGAGCATACAGGGTGGGGGGGGTCAGGATTTAGCTCAATATCTACTTATTTAGGAAACTGGAATTACAACCCTTTGAGTCATAGACTCGTTTCCAAAGGCTCCACGTCAGAATAAAATATAGACATTCATACAATACACATAGAATAAATGTGGGTGAGCAATCATACAGAGTATATAAATACGAGAACTGGTTAATGCCTATACATTTGGTAGCTAAAACAGGGCAGAGCTATTGACATATTTATCTAATAAGCAGTTAAGACCTATACAACTGGTAGCTAAAGTAATGCATGATATTGAGTGGTAGTAAGCCGCCTCAGGGAGGCCTTGTCTTATACATAATACAATGCATTCATAGTCCAGTGCAACTATATGGTAACCGAGGGAGGTGAGGAGCCTGTAGGCTAGAAATAGTGAGGGCCTCCACTGCCAGGCCAAGGGCAGGTGGTGGCCTAGCGTGGTGCAGGATCCACAGGTTACGATTACACTGGCATTGATGTGAGGAGAGGATATGGGCCCTAAGGCAGCTTTAAAGGACCTAGATTGGTGACTGATGTGACAGACGGTGGGAGGGCATTGTACCAGGATGGAGCTCTAAGGGGTAGGATCGCTGGGTCAGGGTGGTCCTGACCCTAGGCACCTTCAGATAGTTTTGGGAGGCCCGTGTGGACACTGAGATAGTGGTTGCTTGAAGAAGCCATGACACCTAATGGGGTTAAACCCAGATGGATTTTGGGTGAAGAGACAGGTCTGGCATAATAATCTTTCCTCAAAGGAGAGGATATTGGTGAGCGCATAATATCCCCCAGAACTTCATCCATCTTGAACTGTTGAACATGCAGCCTATTTCCGAAGACTTATCCCTCTGGTCCTAACTCCATCTTAGTTTTTTCAAAGAACAGAGGTTATTCATCAAAATATCCTCCCCAGAATACTTCATTATTTACAAACCCTTCCACTAATGCCTGATGAAATTTATTTAAGTGCTTTGGACAAAGTTGTGTCCCCTTTTATCTGGCAAGGGAAAAACACCACAGATCAGACGGTCAGTTCTTCATCTCCCTAGAGATAAAGGCAGCATACATTTACCCAATTTTCACTGGTATGCTCTAGCTACTCACCTGAAAACCATATGCACGTGGGTAGCACCACTGCTGCAGCCATACTGGAAGCAAACAGAATTTACTTTAAATGTATCCCTTCTGACTACGTTTGACCAATATATGGCAGAAACCTTTTGTCAATGGCTGAAAGTATTACATCAGTTCCTACCAGCCTATTTTTCAACTTCAAGCATTAGCCCATGGCGGCCGCGTGCAGCGGTTAGTTTCCGCTTGCGGCCTTGGCGACCGGGTTCGAGGCGAGCCCGGGAGCTGGGGAGGGCGACGGAGGAAGGACAGGCGTCCCAAGGACTGCTTCGTCCTCTCCGGGGAGGGGTACCTGAGCTCGGGTGCTTGTCTGACCCCAGGTGGAGACCTGAGGTACAGCAAGCCCGATGCTCCAACAGAGGGGGAGCGACGTGCCAGACGTCGGCGCTCCGGCGCCTTGACGTCATCGGACCTGGCACGTCGAGAAACACCAGGAAAAAACCCTTGCAGCCTCCTGGTAGACGGAGCACCAGGGGCCCGACCTTCAATGCCCCTACCTGCCCGGAGACAGCATGCCGACAAAGATTAGCGGAACGTCGGGGTGGAAGGGTGTCCCGCCTTGTACCCGCCTGGGGGGTATAGCCACGGCTCCATGGGGCATGGACTGCACCGGCTCCAGGTAGGTGAGCGAAGGCTGATAAGCCCATAGGTGTCTCCCGAAGAGGAGGGGGCTGCAAGTAGGGAGGAGGATAAAGAGAAAATTAAAAAAAAAAAAAAAAAAAAGCATTAGCCCATGACATGCAATATCGCCTTAACCAAACAGACCCTGCTTTGCAGAGATGGAGACAATTGTGACTAACATTTGTATTCCAACCAACAGAGTCACAGGGCATTCTCCCTTTCTCTCCACTTCAAGCCTAAATACAGCCTCCCAGCTTTGGATTGTTACAGATATCTTCAACTCTGGTCCTATCTTTCCTACCACTAAACGCAATCTCAGAGTGCCGGATAAACCCCTTCAGTTATTCCTAATAATTACTTCATCTCTTCGAGGAGATAAATGGTCCCATATAACTGGACACCTGCACAGAATGCCTCGGGAAACCTACAGAGGCAATACTACTTCTAGTCTCCTGAAATGGAACATGGAACTCCACAACCATTCTCTAGAACACCTGGATCAAGTTTACTCTCAGCCGTGCATCTCACTCAGCCACATACTGGCACAAATACTCTTGGAAATGTAGATTTCAGTGCTACGCACACCAGATATAGTAGCAAAATTTCTGGAACTAACATGCTAAAAGCCAGCAGAATAGGCCTAATAGTCTGTTATGTCTGCTCGGTAGCCAGCCACCTAATGAAGCTCACTTTCCGCCCCAGCCCCAGAGAGGGTCTTTTACAGCTTCAGTTTCCCTTGTACCTGTCCCACCCCTTCTTGAAGCCCTCCACTGTGCCCTCATCAGACATCATAAAGCAGTTCTATCTTCCCAACTATTTACAGAAAAAGAAAAAGTACAACAGCAGGTGAGAGTCTGTGATCATCATGTCATGTAAATTCCATCATAATTAACATTTTCTTTTAAAGATTGAATTAAAGGAGAGAAAAGAAGAAAAACTTGAATAGATGAAGAGATGAAGAAGGAAAGACAAAAGAAAGAAGAGAGGAGAATGTAAGACAAGCAGATCAAATGGACATATTCATTAATATAAATTTATCAAATGTATCTGCCTAATGTATACCTGTGCTCGTTCATTAATTAATAAAGGTGGGAAAAACAATTATCTTGTGGACTCTCTATACTAGGGGGCCACTGAGGTACGAGGATGAGGCCGCCTCCCAGAGCAATCAGGGGCCCTAACCCACTCTAAACTGTTCTTCCCTAAGACGTAATCAGGCCGTGATGGATTCCATGTCCATAATCTTATTAACTCTGGAGATCCATTCTCCCATACCCGGGTAAACCTGACTGAGTCAATGTGCTAAGAGGCATTTCAGGGCTGCAGCAATTAGGGCCAGTGCCAACTTTCATTTGGATGGGGGAAAAGGGTACTATTGTTGGGAAGCCCAATACCCAGTCTGTAAAAGTGTTTGGTATTTGTTCTGTCAGAACCTCCAGTATTGCTTCTTGTATATCCCTCCAGTACTGGGCAATAGTCTGGCAGCCCCAGCAGATATGCCAATGTGTACCCACTGAGCCACATGCCCTCCAACAGAGGTTTGTGTTAGTATTGCTATGGTGTTGGGTCACCACTGGAACCAGAAAATACCTAACTAGAATTCTCCCAACAAATTCCCTCCAAGTGGGGGATGAGGTTACTCTCCACCCCAGTTTCAACCTTTTAAACCACTGCTCGTCAGGGATAGTACCTGATGTCTCTTTCTCCCAGGCAAGTTTTACCATCCTCAATGGTTGTTGTTCCCCAGGCCCCAATTAATTTATATAGCTGAGAAGTCCATCTCACTCTCTCTGCCGATCCCTGTACCACTGATACAAAGCCCTCCCACGAGTTTGGGTGGCGTGTAAGTTGTTTGAGATTATCTGAGGTGTCGATGAAATGGCGTACCTGAAAATATCTGTAGAAGTCTGAATCTTGCAGATGAAATTGCTCCTTGAGCTAAGCAAAGGAGAGACAACTACCCTCCCCCTCAGCTCCCATCTAGCATATGCGCCATCCAGTCGTGGGGGGAAAAAACCCATATGTTAACGAATCTGAGAAAGGGGACCCAGGGTCTCTTTCGAGGCTAACCCACTTCTGACCCTCTTCAGAACTCGCAGGGTGTGTTGTGTCCAGGGATTACCGGACAGAGAGGAGACCGGGGATGAAGGTTGTGAATAGGCTAATGAACTTAGGAGAACCTCTATGGTATCCCGCTTCTCCATGTCTAACCAACCCAAGGAGCTTCTTCCCGTGATCCAGGTGTGAACCACCTGGAGTTGACAGGCCAGATAATACAAGTACAAGTCAGGTAATCAAGGGCCCCCCTCCATCCCACAGAGATAATATCCGCCTTAAGTTAAGTGGGTGGTGGCCCCCCCCATATATATGGACATACCAACCTAGACCCATGACAAA
The DNA here is from genome assembly GCA_016271365.2 of Neoceratodus forsteri. Classification (NCBI taxonomy): domain Eukaryota; kingdom Metazoa; phylum Chordata; order Ceratodontiformes; family Ceratodontidae; genus Neoceratodus; species Neoceratodus forsteri. The sequence goes on from CM028130.1 coordinate 487,729,992, forward strand.
ATGATGGGGGGGGGGAAATCGGTATTGGAAGGTTAGCAAATAAAAACAAAAACCGGGGAAGCAGATTCATTTTAATAGAATCTATTCTTCCTGCGACCGTTAAGGGTAGCAGGGACCATCTAGCTAAGTCTTGTTGTGCTGTACCCCATAATTTGTTATAGCTGATTTCAAATAATTTGGAGGTGTCCACATGGATCTGAATACCCAAAAGACGAATATGATTGTGCTTAGCCCTGGAAAAGGGGAAGTCCCTGTGGAACTGCACCCCTTAACTTAGGGCCTCTGATTTGGCATAACTAATTTTATCCCAACAATTCTCCAAAGCTCCCCAAAATGGATAAGAGGCGAGGAACAGATCTCCGAGGACTGCACAGGAAGAAGGGAGAATCGTTGGCATAAAGGGCAACTTTTTGTTCCCTCCCAACGGCCATCACCCCAATCACGTGTGGATCCTGGCATACAGCCGCTGCCAAAGGCTCCAAACAGATCACAAAAAGCACAGGTGACAGAGTGCATCCCTGCCTTGTACCCCTGGATAGGGGAAAACTTCTGGAGTTCACCCCCATTTACCTTAACTTGGGCCTGTGGCAGGGTATATAAATTTTGAAAGATCTTTACAAATTTGGGACCAAACTGCATCTTCTCCATGGTAGATTTTAGAAATTGCCAATTAAAACGATCAAATGCCTTTTCAGCGCCCATGGAGATAGCTAATTGAAATTCTTATTTAGGCTGTTGGGAGGAAATTATATTAAGTAGTCTCCTGATGTTATCAGTCAGAAATCTCCCTGCCACGAAACCAGTTTGATATGGGTGGACCACCCCTCCCTATAACCTGCTGCAGTCTGTCTGCCAGGATGCCAGTAAAAATCTTCATATCCACATTCAGAAGCGAAATGGACCGGTAGGAGGAACAGAACTGTGGATCCTTACCCTCCTTAGGCAACACTACTATTTGGGCCTGTCTCCAGGACATGAGAATTTCACCCCCTCTTGAATACAATGGAAACACTGCAACATACTGGGCAATAAATACTTCTTGAAACATTTATAAAATTCGTATGGGAGATCATCCAGGCAAGGAGATTTCCCTGCCCAGATTTGTGCAAATTTATTCAATATTTCCAGAGCTGAGATGTTCCTATCTAGTGTGGCCCTGTGGTGTGTTTCAAGAGAGAAAGCACTACTTTGTTTAAGAAGGACCTTACTTTAGTCTCATAATTAGGAACTGGATCCTGCCTGTACAGGGCTGCATAAAAATCCGCAAAAGAAACAGATATGTTCAAGGGATCCGATATTAACCCACCACCCCTCTCTGGATCCTGAATTCGAAGGACTGCTCTGGAAATTGTTTCCTTAGGGCCAGGGCCAGGAGATGTCCTGCCCTGTTGCCTCCCTCGTAAAACCTCTGTGCTGATCTCCTGAGCATACTCTCAGTCTGAGCAGCCAGGATAGATTCTAATCTCTTCTTTTTTGCTAGCCACAGGGCTTTGTCCTCAGGGTGTAGTGTGAGCTTATAACGAAAGTCTGCTTCCCTTAACTCCTTCTCTATCTGCTTCTGCAGCTGTTGATTAGCACTTTTTTGGCGAGAGCTGCACTGAATAAAGATGTCCCTCAACACCGACTTCACAGCATCCCATCTGACCAAAGGAGATATGTCTGAGGGATGATTAGTCTCCAAGAATTCCTGAATGGAATCAGAGATTTTCTGTTTGATTGAGAGTTGATTTAAGAACCCTACATTTAATCACCATGTACTGTTTCTTGGGCTGGGGGAAAATACTAATTTTAACAATACTGGGGCATGATTCGACCATGTCATGGGGAGGATGTCACATGTTTCCAACTTGCCAGCCCTCTCCTTAGGGATCAATAACATGTCAATCCTAGAGAAGCTGGCATGTCTATGCAAGTAAAAGGTAAAATTAGCTACAGTGGGATGGACATGTCTCCAGGCATCAAGGAGCCCCGCTTCCCCTAGCAGGTGTTTAAGAAAGCTGTCATTACAAATCCCCTCCATGGCAGTCCGTCTCCCTCTTCCATCTCTCCTATTAGACAGAACAGTATTGAAATCACCACACAAAACATAAATGGCATCAGGGTCTCCCATAGGGTTGAGAATTATTTAAGAATTTTCTATTTTCTGATTGATCATTCGGGGAGTAAATGTTTACAAAAAAAAAAATGTCATATTGAAATACATTGCCTGTAAGTGGACATACACCCCTTAGGGCCCAGAGCTACACCTTTCCACCTTAAGTGGAGTATTCTTCCTGACCAAAATTGCAGTTCCTGTCCTATGGGGATGTTCTGGCCAGGAGGCAGCATAAACCTCTCCACCACATTCTCTGCAATTTTGCGTGCTCAGAGATGGACAGAGTCTCCTGCAAAAAAAAAAAAAAAAAAAAAACAGGGAAGCCTCGAGATCAGCCTATCTCCTGAAGCACGCTAGCCCTTTTAGTCGGCCTATTCAAGCCCTTAACATTATAGGTGATAATGGATAAATCCATCAAGTGTCCTTAAAATATCTATCTAACCCCTTATTATAATCGGAAGAAGCTCTCCCCGGGCCAGGCATCCCTACATCTCTCCCCCTCCAACCCTCGACAGCATGATGAACTCTCTCTCTCTCTCCCAATGCTAACAATAAACTAAGCAAAGAAAGTAAATATTGCAACCTCAAAGATTTAAACTGCAGTAACACAATTTGAACTTTAAGCGGACTCCCATCGTGCCTGTGCCCCAACCTCTATGTGTGAGGTGGGAAGGTGCGATGACCATTTCGCAATCCAATCGAGGACCAAAATCAAGGCCCCATCTCAAATGGTAGGTCATGCCTCCCAGAACATGGCACCAAGAGCTCCCAACCCCCCTCCCCAGCTAAAATTTACTAAGTGAAAATAAAGAACAAAGGATCAATTCTCCTCCTTTAGTCTGCCTCGCCAAATGAAAAACAGTTAAGCTCCTCAGTCATTTAAAGCGAGGGTGTCTCCATTGGAAAGCCTGAAGGGTGGTCAACAGCCCCTCCTCTTCTCTTTCCAGCAACCCTCGATCTCCCCACTGTGCCCTGAGGCTTTATGACATAGGCCTTTGAACCGCAAGGCCCAAATCAGTCTTCCCCTGCTCATTTGTAGCAGTCTGATTCAAAAACAAACAGGAAAACTGCTTACCCTGCGATTTTAGCCCCCTTCCCCTCAGGATGCTCAGAGAGTAAAGATTATTTTGTTTTTCTTATTCTTTGTATTACATATTTAGCCACAGGCAAATCAATGCCCCTCAAGAAAAGGAAAAAAATTTCAGTTATGAAAAGTCTACATACGTAGGGAGTGAACAGGATGATTTCCTCCCTATTGAATGTCAGCTCACCACAAAACTTGCATCAGTTCACCGATGAACATGGGGCGAGTTAAAAAAAAAAGGAAGGTTCCCAGTCCCCAAAGCCGGATGTGAAATAGCTCACCCCATTTCCCACATTGTCATATAGGGACGAGAGTTCCAAAACTTTCAACAAACACCGCCTACTCATGATTCAGCTCCCAGCTGCCTCCATCTTCTTTCCTTTATTCGATTGCGCTTTCTGCTGCCTTCTCTGCTGCAGTGGGCGCACTGATGAAAGGCCTTCCCTCTTCTCTGAGAGCAACTCCAAATGGTTCCAGAGCGTGGTCCCTCTTCCCACGGGCTGTTTTCTCGAGAAGCCTCCATTCTTCACGCGTACCAGCGGTAGCAATCTAAGCTCCTTCTGGGTCTCCAAATCAGACAACTCATCACTTCGATGCTCTACTGCTGCAAGAAGATTCGGTTCGATATCGTAGGGAAGAGATGGGTGCCTTTATCAGTTGTAATCGTAAGGTGGAGGATAGTCTATCCTTGCTTTAACTCCTTTATCTCTCAAAAGCTTTAATATAGGCAGCATTTTCTGCCGACGATCCATAGTCATTGAAGCATAATCATGCTCAAAAAAAAGTTTTGTGTCCCCAAAAATTAGCTCTTTTTTCTGCCAAGCCTTCTGTAGAACTTCCGATTTGGTCCTGCAGTCGAGAAAGGCCACTATTATGGACTGGGGGCGCGCCTTGGGGTCGACAGGTCAGGGACCCAGGGATCGGTGGGCTCTAATTATATTGAGGGCATATTCCAACTCCAGATTTAGAATTTCTCTAATAAAACTTTCCATGAACTTATTCATATCCCCAGATTCTGTGCCCTCTGGGATGCCGTGGATACGTATATTTATTCGTCTGGATCGAGTTTCCAGATCTTCCACCTTTTGTTGGAGCCATATCACTCTGTCGTGGAGTTGCAGAAGAGACCCATTGTGGAGATCTACCATTTTGGAAATTCAGTGGTGTGTTGCTCAAGGTCAGAGATCTGGGTTTGTTGATATGCTTGGTCTTTGGAGCTTGAGGAGTTGCTGCTGAAAGTCCCAAATTTGTCCCCAGTCGCGGAGTTCCTGGCACAGTTGCCTGGAGAAGATCACAATTTATTTTCCTCCTCGGAGCTCAAGCCATCTGATGAAGCTTGGTGTTGGGAGTTAGTACTACTGTCGACCTCCGTGATGTAGTCCCAGGTCTGGTTTTTAGCCGGGTGGTCATATCTGCTTTGAAGCCCGTCGGGGCCGCAAACTCCTTCAACTTACTCCTAGTGTTGGCCATCAGTACATCTAATCTTCGTCTTTTAAGCAAGGCAGCCAGTTTTTGTTAGCGATGTAGCTGGATTATGACAGGCAGGTCAGGAGAGCCCAAGCAAGCTAGTCCGCCATGCCGGGTGACGTCACCGGAAGTCCGTGTTATTCACTTATGGCGTCTACCAACACAATTAGCCTGACCTCAGTGACTGGTAAATTAATGGAACAGTAATGAAGTCTCTAACAGATCAAGATTGTAAAAAAAAATACAGGCTACTCACCTGTAACAGGAGTTCTAGGAATGGTATATGTTGTCATCCACACTGTCTGGCAGGTTCCTTGCCGCTTTAAATCTTGCGGAAGGTCTTCAAGCTGGCTCCTCCCACCCACCGGATAGTAAAACTCTCGGCTTCGCCCCATGGCGCCAGATCTAGCCCGCTGGAAGCCAGGTTGTGCGTTGCAGCCGGGGAAGCCGGGAGAATGGTCGTGGATGAACAACATATACCATTCTCTAGAACTCCTGTTACAGGTGAGTAGCCTGTATTTCTAGGGACATGGATATGTTGTTCATCCACACTGTCTGGCAGACTCCCAGCAGTTCTCCGGGAGGAGGGAGGCAAGGCGCACCTCCTACTTGGGAATAATGACTGGAGACGAGGGCCCCAAAACCAGCACTTGGTCCCTCAGGGTCGATGTGGTAATGGGTAGCGAGGTGTGTGCTGACTTCCAGGTAGCAGCCCTGCAGATTTCCTGGATAGCGGCGTCCCTGGAAGCAGCCACCGATGCAGCGGTATGGCGGGTAGAATGAGCTCTTATCCCTTTGGGGCTCCATGCCCGCCAACCTATAACAGAGAGATCTATGCGGAGGTGACCCACCTGCCTATCGTCCCTTGGCTGCAGGTCTGCCAGGTGCGGCTTAGCGTGGTGACAAACAGCTGGCGAACCTCTCCCGAACTTCAGCCGTCCGCTCCTTGTAATAAGCGAGCGCTCTTCTAGGGTCCAAAGTATGGAGCCCATATTCGGCCTCCAAGGTGTGACTGGGGTAGAACACCGGCACAGTCAACACCTGGTTAAGGTGAAACTCCGACACCACCTTCAGAAGGAATTTCGGGTGGGGCGCAGGACAATCTTGTCCCTGTGAAAGACCAGATAAGGAGGCTCTATGGAAAGCGCCTGGAGCTCTCCCATCCTTCTGGCTGATGCGATAGCCACCAAGAAGGCGGTTTTCCATGACAGGTGAGACATGTCACACCTGTGCATTGGTTCGAATGGCTTGCCCATGAGCTTAGCCAATACCAGCAGTAGATCCCATGGAGGTAGAGGTTCTCGCACCGGAGGGGATATGTGATCAAGGCCTTTGAAAAAGCACCCGACCACCTTCTCCTGCGCCACCGACTGCTTCCCGGCCCGCGCTCAGTAAGCAGAGATGCCTGCCAGGTGCACCTTGAGGGTCGTCGACTGAAGCCCTTGCTGAGACAGGGACCACAGGTAGTCCAGAATGCTTACCAAGGAACAGGAGGAAGGGTCCAGGCCCTTGCCCTGACACCAAATGGAGAATCTCTTCCCTTTAAAGGTGTAGCATTTTCTGGTCGACTCCTTAACGGACGCCTCAACGACGTTGAGGACCTCGTCGGAAAGACCCAAGGCCTGGAACTCTAGCCGCTCAAGAACCAGGCCGTCAGGTGCAGGGATTGAAGGTCCGGATGGAATACCTTCCCCTGATTCACTGAGATCAGGTCCGGGCGGGCTGGAAGCCGCCTCGGGAGCCTGGAGCTGAGACTGAGGAGATCTGGATACCACAACTGGCGGGGCCTGTCTGGGGCTACCAGAATCACCTGCGCCTTGTCCCTCCTCGCCTTGAGAAGCACCTTGTGGATCAAGGGAAATGGAGGAAAGGCGTAGAAGAGGACCGGGGTCCACGGCCGAGAAAGGCATCCCCTGCGAGCCCTGCTGAGGGGGTGGGCATGAAACAGTCTCAGCTTCGCATTCTCCTGGGCAAACAGGTCCACCTGAGGCATGCCCCAGTGGGAGAACAGATCTTGTACTACCTCCGGCAGGAGAGACCACTCGTGGGACGCAGCCCCTATCCAGCTTAGGGCATCGGCCAGAATATTGGAGCTCCTGCCACATGGATGGCAAGGAGATCCGCCTCCAGGCTGCGCGACGATGGACCAAATGCGGAGAGCTTCCCTGCACAGAGGCATGGAGCGCGTCCCGCCTGGCAATTGAGGTAGTACATGGTCGTGGTATTGTCCGTCTGGACTTGGACCACCTGACCAGCAGCAACGGACGAAGGAGGTGAGGGCTAGGCGAACCACATGAAGCTCCAGCAGGTTGATGTGGCATCGGGACTCCCGAGGGGACCAGAGGCCATGCGCTCTGTGCTCCCCCAGATGGGCACCCCAACCCATCAGAGAGGCATCGGTCGATAGAGAGACCGTCGGCTCGGGGCAGACGAACGGGATGCTGCCCTGCAGGTGTGCTGGAATGGTCCACCACTGGAGGGCGTTCCACATCCCCTGGGTCACTGTCAATAGCTGATCCAAGGGATCGGAGTGCTGTGACCATTGGCTGGCCAGACCCCATTGTAGGGGACGCATGTGCCAACGGGCCACGCTGGTGCAGGCCACCATGAGGCCCAGGAGGCACAGGAAGTCCCGGGCAACCTGAAATGATTGGGCAAAGGAGGAAAGAACCTCGGCCCTGTCCGCCGGGAGCCGTGCTCTGACTCGCAGAGAGTCGAGCTCTGCCCCGATGAATTTTATCACCTGCTTTGGCACAAGTTCCAACTAGGCCTCTTTGATAAGAAGGCCAACCTGAGAGCAAACCTGGAGGGCCAGATCCCTGAACCGCTCCATCTCCATTCTGGAGGAAGCTGCAATCAGCCAGTCATCCAGGTAGGGGTACACCAGGACCCTTCGGTGCTGCAGGACTGCTGTCACCACTGCCATGCATTTGAAGACCCTGGGAGCTAGGGAAAGGCCGAAGGGCATGGCCTGGAACTCGTAAAGGGATCCCTCTACCCTGAAGCAGAGGACTCTCTGGTGAGACGGATGGACTGGGGCGTGAAAGAACGCGTCCTGGAGGTCCAGAGAACAGAACCACACGCCTCGTTCCAAGGATGGAATGATCTGAGCCAGAGTGACCATCCTGAAGGTTCGAGACCTAAGGAACCTGTTCAGGTCGTGCAGGTCTAGAATGGGCGCCAGCCCCCGTCCGTTCAGGACCAGAAAGTACCTGGACACAACCCTTGGGTCTGTTGCAGGATCCGCCACCTTCTGATCACCTCTTTTCGAGGAGCAGGGCAAAGTCGGCGCAGCAAGCCAACAGAGAGGGCTGCGGACCCGCTGCCCCAAGGGTCGGCGGCTCGGAAGGGCGGGGCCTGCTCTAACTCCAGAGGCAGGCCCTTTCCTACCACCATCACACCCAGCGGTCCGTGGTAATAGCGGACCAGGCGGAAAGGAAGTGGTGGAGCCATCCCCCCACAGGGGGAACCCGGGGGGGGGGGGGAGTGACGAGGCTGGAGACGACACCCCTCAACTTGTCACTGGGCAGGCTTGGAGGAGGGGCCGGCAGAGGGACCTCCTGGGCCTTTCTCCCTGCTTCCTATTAGAGGAAGCCGCAGGCTTGGCTTTGGGGTGCCAAGCACGAGCCTGCTGGCCCTGATGCTGGTGTTGCTGGGCCGGACGTGCCACAGGCGCAGAAGGGTGAAAGGACTTATGTTGCTGACGACGGCCCTTGTCCTTCTGGGTGGAGGTGACAGAGTCCAGGGTAGCGTTGGACTTTTCGATCCGCTGGAGGTGGCCTTCCACTCCAGGGCCGAACAGGTCAGTCCCCAAGAAGGGGACATCCGCCAATTTATGTTGGGTATCCGCTGTGAAGGTGGATATCCTCAGCCATGCTCTGCGGCCGCTACTGATCGGGCACAGAAGTCTGCAATGTCTAGAGCCGTTTGGAGCTGCTGTTTCGCCACCACCCTTCCCTGAACCCGCACCTGCTTGACCGCGGGCTGCAGGTCGGCCGGGAGACGAGGGATCACCTCATCCAGGAAGCCCATGAGGGCGTGGGAGAAGTGTGCCATCAGCACAGCCGAGCTGGCCTGGCGGAGGCCTAGGGAGGACACAGCATACACCTCGAGCCCCGCATAGTCCAGCTTTTTGGACTCCTTGTCGGGGGGCTTATCCACATCCCTAGCGTTTCCGGAATGCCGGAAAACTATCAGTGACCAACCCCGCCGCAGAGGGGTGCTCCGAAAAACCGAACAGCCGGTAGGGGCCGCATACTTCCTGGCCATACTGGCTAAAGGTGCAGGACAGGAAGCTGGTCGCTGCCAAAGCTCCAAGGCTGGGCCAACAATGGCTTCAGCCACCGGAAAGGCCTCTGTGGGCAAATCTCCTCGGTCCAGTATCTCCGTGAGGGGATACTTGGCCTGCTTGGATACGGGCTCGAGCTGCATCCCGGTTGACTCTGAGATGAGCCGAAGTAGACCCATAAACGATGACGGGCTCTCGTCCATCGACTACCCCCCGGAGGACTCCAGGTCAAGGGGCCTGGAAAACAGGGAGGAGTCGTCGTCAGACTCCGAGGAGTCTGCGAAGAGCTGCCTGGGGCCTGAGTCACCCTCCACCTGCCAAGGATGGTCGGGAGTGAGGGTGACCGACAACCTGTGGGCAGACCCTGAACCGACCGAGAGTCCTTGGTCGGCGCCCCCAATTTCGGTTGTGAAGGCAGAGGTTCCACCACAATCGGTGGGGCAGCTGGTTTTGGCCGAACAACCGGCCCAGGCTTGGGCACCTCGACCACCGCGAGGGGTTGTTTCGGCCTTTCGGGTGACAGCCACTTAGTGACCAAGGAAGGCGACGGCGTCAGCTTGTTACCAGACAAAAGGAGCTGCTGCCACATTAAGTCCTCATAGCGTCGACGCAATTTGCACCGAAGCCTCTCCTCTTCCAAGGAGGAAGACTAGGACGAGCGGCGCCGCCGCTTTCCTTGGTGCCGAGACCAAGACCACCGATGTTGGCGGGATCGGCTGGACCGAGACGAGGTCCAAGACCCTCGGTGTTTCCGAGGGCAGGTCAGAGAGAACGGGGGACACCCGCTCTTCCCTCGGCTCGGGAGCCTTGACCGGGAACTCCGGCACAGGAGGCGCAGGCAAGTCCTCAGCTTCTACCGGGGGAACCGGTGAGGAAGGGTTGTCTGCTTCACCAGTCGACAGCCCGTCCAACGGGTCGAGAAAAATCTCGACCGCATTGACAGGTGTCTTGGCCGGCTGACCTGATGGGGTCATCGTGAAGCCAGCGGCCTTAGCCGCAACCTCGACCGAAGCTGAGTGTCGACTGTCCGGGGAAGGGGACCTCTCCCACTCCCACGAACGTCGACAGTGGGACTTACCCTTTGAGTCCTTCTTTTTCGACAGAGAAGAGTGTCCCGATGGCCACTCTCCCTTCGTGGAAAGGGATTGGCAAAGCTTCTTAAAAGAAGCTGTGTAGGAGGATCCCAGAGAGAGCGAGATAAATGCCGCGACCGAGGAAGATGAGGATGCGGCCTGGGCCGCCTCCTCCTCGAGGGCGATCATCTGCTCGAGTTGCTCAGCTGAACCAGCCACCGGACACCGCCCAACGGGCCTCCTTGGACTTCACCGGCAGATAGCACTTCTCAGGGCACCCAAGCTGTAACCAGGTAGCACAGTCTTCAAGGACGTTGGCCGAAAGCGATCTACATAACTCGCAGGCCTGCGGGTTGTGATCAAGGCCGAGGCAGTAGACGCACGTGGAGTGCGGGTCTGTCCTGGACATCTTCTGCCCACAAGGGCACCGCTGAAACCGGAGTCGATTTGTCCATCCAGCCGCAAGGAGTAATTTGACCGAAGTCTTGAGAATTTTAGAAACATAGAAACCATGAAGAATTACGAGGGATCGGTCCCATACATGAGAGCTTTAAGGAGGAAACCTGAGCTCCAAGCGGTAAGGAAGATCTGGCATCATGGGGAGAAGCCGAGAGTTTTACCACACGGGTGGGTGGGAGAAGCCAGCTTGAAGACCTTCTGGCAAGATTTAAAGTGGCAAGGAACCTGCCAGACAGTGTGGATGAACAACATATCGATGTCCCTAGAATTAGGAATTTATGATTCAAATCAGCATGGATTTACTCCCAAGTATTCCTGCACCACCAATCTGATATCTTTTTACAATAATATAAGTACTGTACTAGATGTCGGTATCCCTACTGATGTAATTCTTTTGGACTTTAGTAGAGCTTTCGATAAAGTCTCACATGAAAAACTCATTACTAAAATGCACAATCTAGGTTTGTCACCTGATATTGCCAACTGGACTTTAAACTGGTTGACAAATCGCTCTCAGAGAGTCAAAATTAATGATATCTTGTCTGATTCAGGTAGTGTGACAAGTAGTGTACCACAGGGGTCGGTCCTGGGATCAACATTGTTTAACCTCTTTATCAGTGATTTACAAACAGGGCCAAATAACTTCATAGTTAAGTCTGCAGACGATACTAAATTAGGGAGCAAAGTTAATAATCAAGAAAATATTTCTGCATTAAAGAAGGATTTGGAAAAATTAACACTTTGGGCAAATGAAAATCATGTGCAGTGTAAGCAAGACAAATGTTTAGTAGTGCATTTCGGTGTAAATAATCCAAAAACGATACGTCATATAAACGGACTACCACTTCACTCATCAAATTGTGAAAAAGATTTAGGGATACATGTCAATAATAAACTTACATTTTTATTTATTAAATTTTGGTGACCGGGTAGGCCCACTGAGCCCCGAAGGTCCCTTTTTCAGGGGCGACCCGGGATAACAATACAAGTTATAAGCATGAACAAGGACATAAGGAACATTTGAGGCATTGTGAGTTAAATCATGTGGTGGTTACAGTACAGAAAAATAGTGGATACAGGCATGGTAAAAGAAAAGCAGTGGATGCAGGCATGGGTACAGGCATGGTTATCATCATGACATGTAAGCAATTGGTAGTACTTTGCATATAGTTTATTCAGGGGTTACCCGTGGCCTCTGACGAGCAGTCTGTATAAGGCAGGTAGTAGGAAGGTTAAGCTAGGAGACGGGAGTTGGAGAGGAGGGGAGTACCTTAGGAGCTTTAAGTGCCATGACAGTGGCATGCGCTTGAGGTCAGCAGATGGGACTTAAGCCAATGATCACTGTGTTAGAACTGCTTGTATGACCAACAGATTTTTGAGGCAAATAAAATGCACTTTTGTTAATCGCACTGAATAATGCCTTATTCCATTGTATAGGGCATACATTAGACCATATCTAGACTATGGCTCCCCTTTCTGGAATCAAAATAAAAAAAAAAAAAAGACATAGCAATTCTTGAACAGGTTCAAAGGAGAGTAACTAGAATGATTCCAAGATTAACAAACTTGGATTATCAGAACAGATTAAAAACTACTGGTCTGTTCTCTCTTCAAACTAGAGGATTAAGAAGTGATATGCATATGGTTTTTAATTTAATAAATTCACCAGATCTAATGGAAAAATGTGGTCTAACACTCTCCAAAAGGAGACATGTTCCGAGACTGCATAATAAACAGGTTGAAGTAAAAACTTATAAAACCAGTAAAAGGGGAAACTTTTTTCCAATAAGAGCATCCATTGTATGGAACACCTTGCCACAAGAATTGGTAGAGGCAACTAGTGCCACTGTCTTTAAAAACAAATTAGATGTTTGGTTGAGGGATAATAGATGAATAATGTCCCACATAGTGTGGGGAACAGTCTCGATGGGCTCTGGCCTTCTTCTGTTCTTTCATACCAAGTAATAATACCCCTAGATCCCTCTCGCCTGATGTGGCTTGCAGTGTGATCCCTCCCAGGGTGTATACATGGCCCGGATTTCTGACCCCCAGATGCAGTACCATACATTTCCCTGCATTAAACTTCAATCCCCACCTCCTTGACCACCCCTCCAGGGTATGCGGGTCCCCCTGGACTGTCTCTCTCGCTTCGTCCCCATCCGCCAGTGCTCCCAGTTTTGAGTTATCTGCAAAGAGACTCATCCTACTCCTAATCCCCTCCCCATATCCGAGACATGGGCACTGAACAGGAGTGGCTCCAATACTGAACCTTGGGGGACCCCACTGATGACCTTCCTGGGGGAGGAGACTATCCCACCAGCCACTACCCTCTGTATTTGCTCCATAAGCCAAATTTCTACCCATCTGAGCAACTGCCCTCCCAACCCATCCCCCGCAAGCTTTGTTAGCAGACCACTGCGGGGTACCGAATCAAACGCCTTACTGAAATCCAGGTACAGGACGTCCACCGGCCTATGTCAGTCCAAGGCCCCCCCGTCACCCAGTCATAAAACTCCATGAGGTTGGTCTGACACGATCTCTCTGGAACAAAACCGTACTGTTTGTCATCCAGGTGCCCCAACCTTTCCAGCTGCCCAAGCCTCTCCTTGATAATGCCCTCCATTGCTTTGCCTACCACAGACGTTAGGCTGACAGGACTATAATTCCCCATCTCCTCTCTAGACCCCCCCTTTGTGGATAGGAACCACATGAGTCACCCTCCAGTCTTGAGGCACCCATCCTGTCTACAGAGAGGTGTTAAAGAGTGCAGCCAGTGGAACTGGAGAAAGACTTTTGCTGGAGGGAATGCGGACACCAACCTGCAACACACACACACACACCTTACTGTCCTAAAATACAGTCATGTTGGTCAGTAGTTATCCTGGAGCTTGATTATTTTTAACTGCCCAGGGGCCACAACACCACCTCTGATTCTTATGGCCATTCCACAAGAGGTGAGGGGGGTGAGATACCCCATGCTTAAACAAATTTTACTATCCATTGTGGCTGCTACAAGAGTAAGCACAAGACTATGGTACTCACAGAAAATGAAAATTATGTATTTACCGTAATTCTTCATCTTTCTGTGTGTCTTCACCATTCAATCACTGTTGGGTAGTGAGCCGGAGGATCAGGACCCCGCAGCAGCATTTCTTTCTTTTTCAGCAAGAGGAGGCGTCTACGTAGAGATGGCGACACCCTCGAGGCCGACATACTATGTGGTGCTCGTGGGTTGGACAGTAACCATCATTGGCCCCTCATCAGCCCCAGTTCTGCAGCCGGAGAGAGACAGAAAATAAGAAGAGTTGGGAGGGTGGGCAAGGCTGCCCGAGAGACAGAAAAAATAAAGGATGTAAAACTAAAAGGAGGATATATGCCAAAGACAGGACAGGAAAGAAGGAAGCCTAAGGGATTGAGAGAGTAGGACCCCAATCTCTTGGTGAAAAGGAATGGGTGGAAAGGGAAGGGTGGGAAGATAAGAGAAAGAAGGAAGGAGGAAAAGGAGACCCGCATTCGAGATATTGCCCTGGACTGCCCTGGTGAGGCCATGCCACAGGTCAACAGACAGCCAGGGAAGAAACCGAGGCTTGGTGAGAATGGCACTCATTTAGAGGGACAGAAGCAAGCCAGAGGACTAAGAATGGGTCAGTGTCTCCCCTTCCAGAAAGAATTTGAGGCAGAATTACCACCTAAACGGCCCTGGAGAACAACCCCAGGGGATAGAAACTTAATTACAGGAGAGGAGGGGGAGTTACCTCCAAAGGAGGAACCAGAGGGGAATATCAACTTCTCCAGAAGGATGAGAAATGAAACATGGTGAGGACAACTGAGGGAATCACCAGGGCCCCCCTTGCAACCAGACTCCCACAAGAGGGAGCCAGAAGAAAACCCCAAGATCTACCAAGGCTGAGAGGGGGTTCTGGCGATGCCCTACAGTCGAAACCCTCGTTTGCCCACCCAGAGAAAACCCCCCCAACCCCAAAAGGGGAGGGGGTAGGAGGTGCTGGAAAAGGACCAAGGTCCAAATGGGAGACAAACAGGGAGGAGGAGAATTGTCCAGTGACTGCAGCCTAAGAGGGGAAGGAGGGTGGGATTCAGCGATGAATGGTGAAGATACACAGAAAGATCAAGAATTATGGTATGTACATAATTTCCATATCATATCTGTGTCAATCTTCACCATTCATCACTGTTGGGTGAATAATGAGCCCCCGGAAGGGGTCCATAACCTCCCTAAGGGACGGTGTCCCTTAGCCACCAGTGGGGGAAGAACACCGGAGGAGAGAACCCCCGTAGGCCTAGCTAAGCTTGAGACTGGGCTGAGTAAGGTGAGGTTCTCCTCACAGGAGAAGAAAGGCGCTCCTGCTTCAGCCTATAGGAGAAAAGATGGGTTCTCCGAAAAGTGGAGGAAATCGCCTGATGCCGAGCCAGGGATGACAACTGGGAAAGACGAAGCCACGCCGACCACCTGATGCAGATCATTGTTCCCACTAACCTGGAAGTCACCTCGTTGGCATCGTACAATGCTCTTGCTTGGTGCCTTGCAAGCTCCAGGCCTTGTGCGGAGAGGGCAATGACTTGTCTGACTGCCTCCGTATCAGGCAGAGAGGCTAGGACCTGGCCTAGCCCTGATCACAAGTGCCTGTAGTAGGCAGCATGGTGGGTCTGGTGTGCTGACACACAAAGCAGGACACTTGCCGAGGAAAAAGTTCTCCTGTCCCAAAAATCAAACTCAGATGAGTCAGATTCCGGGGGTGGGTCATGGCTCGGGCTTCTATGCCCAGAGGGGGTGTCAAGGAGACCTCGGTGGGGGGTGCAATTCTGATGACAAAGGTCCCTCAGGGCTGGAGATGGGGAAAAAGGATGTCGCCAGAACCGGTGCGATCCCTCCAGGAAGGGAGTAGGACAGGCGGGAACCAACAGGTTGACCACGCTGACCTCACCTAAGAAGGCATGTGCTGACTGGTCTGGACTGCATTCACCTAGGATGGATATGTGGAGCTCGTTGAGCAACCCCGACAGAAAACGCTGATAACTGGCGAGACCAGCTGCTGGGGAAAGATGGACACAGGGCTCCTCTCCCTCAGATGAGGAAGACGAGGGGAGCAGACGAGCTTGGAAAGAGAAGTTCAGGCGGCACTGGGGAGTGGTGAAACACCTGTTCATCCATGGCTCGGTAGTAGGCAGGGTACAGTGCCGCCGTGACCCTAAACTGTTCCCAGGTAAGCGGTCCCGCAGGACCAGAGAGACCTGGAAGAGAGGGAGGGAAGGGTTGGCAGAAGCAAGGGGGCCAGGCACCTCCGAGGAGGGGCATAGCCTCTGCCCAGGAAGGGGGACTTGACGGAAGACCTCAAAGGAGGCGGCCCAGGGGGCCCAGCAGACAAAGGCCGCTCAACCAAGCTGGAACGACCAGAGCCGAGCCAGACATAAGAATTCCGCCTGCGAGGCGACTGGGACTGCATGAGCCCAAAAGGGCAGCCACTGACCTCAAAAGAAGATGTCCCTTCCGGAGGGCCCTCGAGGGAGAAGACCGGCCCAGCGCAACGGCTCTGCCACGAACCCCTGCAGGTTCCCATGGGAGGCCGCTGCACTGAATCAAGTACTCTCAACCCCTCTGACTCTAAGAGAGTCCTCTTCCTCATCACTAGCCTAGGCAGCTGGCACCCCGTAACCAACTCCTGGGAGATAGTCAGGGGTGAAGCACCCTCCCCCTGCCTGGGATGCCCCAGCCCAGCCAGAAGTCGGGGCTAGCTAGAACTACCCTATAAGGGGGTATACCTCCCGAAGGGGCAGATGGGTCACCGATGGGCTGCCCTGTGGTGCCCACCTGGGCTGCCAAGGATTGGTCAGTGCCACGACCTCAGTACCAATGAGAGCTGTCTGCTCCCTAGGAGTGGGCTGAGTAGGGGGGCCAAAACGCTGGATGAGGAGGAATCTGAGTATTCCGAAGAATCTGGGAGGCAGTCCAGATCAGCCTCAGAGTCATCATCCCCAGAAGCAGCTCAGATCCAGACAACCCCCCAATCTCTCCTGGTCGTGGCACCACGAACAGCGCTGTACATGGTGCTGCCTCCATCCCCGGCACCCTGAATGGTGTCAGAGTGAGAAGCAGTGCCAGAGGCTGGCCCCGCACTGCCCCAATCCCCACACCGGAATCAGGGGTGGCATCAGCCTGGGCCCGGAGTACCCAGAGCACGATGCCAAGGGAGCACTCACCTCCGAAGAGGAGCTTGCCTGGACGGTACTTCCCGCCCGGCACCCTAGGGGACCAGGCTGGGACTCCTGCACCGTGGGAGGGGTTTCCGCCAAGGCAATGCTGGAAGAGGCGGAAACCCCTCCTCCGCGGGCCGTATAGGACCAGGAGGGGGCCCAGAGGAAGGGACAAGAAACCTGCTCTTGGTGACCCACGTACGCGCTTGTCCCACGAATGCTGGTGGTGTACACCCGACTTTAAGCAGGTGCAACTCCAGAACTTGGCGATCCATGGAGAAACAGGCGTTGCATCTGACCATATTGTGGTCCGGTCCTAAGCAGGTGAGGCAGTGGTCATGTTGGTCAGAGATGGAGTACTGTCGACCGCAGGGACACAGATGCATCGGGATTCACCCTGCCCTGAAAAATTTCTTCTTGTCTCCTGAACCAGACAAGACCGAACGGTAAAACAATAAACAGTACTCATTGTCGATGGAAAATAAACAGGAAAAGTCTTACCAATTTGACGCCGAGATAACGAGGCCGCAGAACTAGGGAATGTTTTTGATCCGACGGACTAGGCTGCAGAAAAAGATGGCACTTACACAGGATCTTGTTCTCTCGACAGTGTGAGAAGCAGAACTGGGGCTGATGAGGCGTCGATTACAGTTACTTGCCAACCCACGAGCGCCACGTAGTACGTTGGCCTAGAGGATGGTGCCGTCGACACTTCCTCTTGCAAAAAAAATGAATAAAAAATCTCCTGCGTGATCCAGATCCTCCGGCTCACTACCCAACAGTGATGACAGATTCATGACTTCAGACCAACGCACGTGGACTCAATGCCCTCATTTTATGCACTTGAGCAAGTGGTATATAGTGCCCTTTGAAACTATATGTTATCTGTTGAAAAAGTTGTTATGCCTACTTAAGTCTTGTTCTCTACTGTATACCAGTTCAATATTGAGCCCTCAAGATTGACAGTTTATACCGTTTATATTACCAGTCAGGAAACCTTACCAACTGTATTCTCAAACAGATGGATTCATTTTCATCACCTTTGTTTTGTACTGCAGCTAATCTGCCAAATCAAAACTGCCATCACTGAGGCAACAAGCCTTTGTGTGAAGCAAATAAAACAAAACGATGTAAAAAAACACTATGGTTCTCAAAGGAGGTGGCAGGGAGGGTTAGGGAGAAAAAGATAGCTTTCAGGGAAGTACAACAAATCACAGAAGGAGCAGGACAGAGAACTGCATCAGTTAAAGCAGAAGGAAGTGGGAAAGGCAGTCAGAATATCAAAGGCCCAAACCGAGGAAAAGACAGCCAGCTCAGTTAAGAAGGGGGATAAAACCTTTTATAGGTACATCAGGGAGCGAAGGAAGACCAAGGGACGGATAGTGAGGCTTAATAAAGGGGAGAGGGGGTTGACAGAGGGTGGCTGTGAAAAGGCAGAGATACTACGCAAATATTTTTGCTCAGTATTCATAAATGAAGAGGGGGAGGTACCTAAACCAAACAATAGAAACACTCTGGACATGGGGATTGATACCAGCCCATTCACAGAACAAAGAGTTCTGAAAGAACACTTAAAACTAAAGGTGGACAAAGCAATGGGGACTGATGGGATTCATCCCAGAATTCTAAAAGAACTAAGGGTAGAACTAGTGACACCACTGACTACCCTCTTTAACAAATCATGGGAGGATGAGGTGGTACCTGAGGACTGGAGGAGGGCAGATGTTATTAAACTTCACAAAAGTGGGAGCAGGGCAGAGGCAGGAAACTACAGACCTGTTAGTTTGACCTCAATGATAGGGAAAATGATGGAATCACTTCTGAAGGAAAGAACTGTTGAGTATCTAGAGGCCAGAGGGGCACAGGACCCAAGGCAGCATGGATTATTACAGTTGTGTGCTTACAGATTACTGCTGTAATCTTCTGATTCAAATTGTATTTTGCAAGGTACAGTACATCTTCTGTTGCTGCTTTATTTTTATCTGTAGCAAAGTGTTTCTTACAGGGTATATCTTCTGTGAAATTATTACTGGTGTTGCTTTACAGGTTTTAGTTTTATCCATCATTAAAATAAGCGTTCAGGGTTACTGCATTTGTTGCTGGCCGATTGTTTCTGCTCTTACCTCGTTTCATTCGTGGTGCTTCTTTTTCGGCAGGGGACAGACCCAGCCAACCACCCCACACTACACTCCTTTTATAGGGTAGCATAGTCGTGACATTTCCTATAGCAAAGCAGCAAGGGGCGGATCAGAGGGGTATCCACACAGTGACCTCATTCACAGGGGCACAAGTAATTTAACTTGTTATAGCAAGTTATACAAAAACAAACAAAACACAAAATCAAACTTTTGCTTTCATTTTCCTTCAATTACTCTGACCAGGTTCTAAACCCAGCAACTTATCTGAAATTGATATTACTAACTGCAGGTACTGCGGGACACTTTTCAGGAGGGCAGTTTTACAGGATTTAGGACACTGCCCTACATGCTGGGCCACTGGAATTGTAAGGGGTCGGCTCCACGCAGCATGGGCAGATATTGTGTGCCTCAAATCGCTTATTCAGGAAGAATTATATTCTAAGAACCGCCCACCATTTCCCCAACATCCAACAGAAGCACCTCGACCACAGAGGGTAGTTTGTCCGGGAGGATGGCATGTGGTTAGGAGGGGCAAATCGGGTGCCCCATCACTTGGTGCTCTCCAACATATCACCTCCACAAACCATATAAAAACTACACACAGGTATCTGCCTCTACCTCCGAAATAACAAAGGGGCAGAGGACACTGCAGCACAGGATCTAGCACAACAAAACTCGCCCAAAACAGGAACCAAAACAAAAAAAGCAAAAAGGAAATCCAAAAAACATCTGAAAATAGAAGACTCCATGATTTGGGGAGTTGATACCTATCTCCAGCCAGGGGTAATGGTCAGATGTCTCCCAGGTACATCAGCGTGGAGAGACACTGACCGCATTGCTAAAATTGTACAGAAGGAGAAGAAAACACTGATGTCCTGGTACACACAGGGACTAACGATCTTGCCAGCCGGTCAGTTGTGGAGACCAAGAAACACCTGACCAGGCTGGGTGACAAACTATTATCCATTTCGTCCGGCATCTCCTTCTTTGAGATCCTGCCAGTCTGGAAGAGGGGGCAGATGGACAGACGGTCAGAGAAGGGGAGATAGGGGAGCTAAACATATGGCTCAAGAGCTGGTGTCAGGAAAAAGGAAAAATTTGTAGGGAAGTGGCAACAGTTTTGGGAGCGAAAGTTCTTTAAATTTGATGGCCTGCATCTGACTAAGGAGAAAGTCAGTGCATTGGGGTAGAAGCTTGAAGTCTTTGCAGAATATTTAAACTAGCAAATAGGGAAAGGGGTGCAGCATCAGACACGTCAAATGAAACACAGAAACATAGAATTTGACAGCAGATAAGTACAGCTTGGCCCACCTAGTCTCCCCCCTGAGCTAGTGGTCAAACAGGAGTTAAGCATGTTTGTAGTTCATTTGCATCACCAGGTAAGGAAAAAGGTCCGGCTCCCCATACGACGCATAGGGGAAATGCCAGACCTTGCTCAATAACTAACACACCAAAATCTGGCCAATGGAAAATCATGTACAAAAATGCTTGCAGTCTGGGAAGCAAGATCCCAGATCTGCAGGCAATAATGACAGAGGCTAAACTGGACAAAGTAGCCATTAGCAAGACATGGTTTACCAGTAACCACTTGGGAAACTTCAGTACCTGGCTATGTACTGTTCAGAAGAGACCGATGTGCAAAAAAAGGGGGGCGGGGCGGGTAGAGTGCCCTTTATGTCATTGAAAATATCAAAGCTATAGAAATTCAGAATACACATAAGGAGCCAGAACTGTGGGTCACCCTGGAAACAGGAAATTGGACAGCCATACGAACTGGGGTTGTCTACAGGCCTCCAGACCAGGGGGAGGACATACACACATTACTGTTAGAACATATACAAAACATGACAGCTAAAGGGGAGGTTCTGATAATGGGAGACAGATTGGTCAATACCAGCAGCAACATCTGCTAGAACTAGACACATAGTGGATTCCCTGCAGGGGATGGCCTCAGACAACTAGTACAACAACCCAAGAGAGACAAGGCTATCCTAGATCTAGTACTGACTAACAGGGAAAAGATCACAGATCTCCAGGTAGAAGGTCACCTGGGGGCCAGTGACCATCACATGGTATGGTTCAGTTAGGCCACTAAAACTAAATCCTCCCATTCTGAGGCAAAAATATGGGACTTCAGAGGAGCTGACTTTGATGAGATGGCCAACAGAGTTAAGCTAGCCCTGGCAAAAAGAAATACAGGTGAGGGAGTACAGGCAAAGTGGGCAGGCATTAAAGATACAATACTTGAAGCAACATCCCATTGTGTTAGTGAGAAAAGGAAGTGCAAAAGAAGAAGGAAACCACTTTGCTTCTCAAACAAAGTAGCAGAAAAGATCAGAGCCAAAAGGCTGGCCTTCAGAAAATATAAGGGAACGCAGCAGGATAAAGATAGGGAGGCTTACCAAACTTCCCTAAGGGAAGCAGGGAAGGCAGTAAGGCAGGCAAAGGCCCAAACTGAGGAAACACTAGCACAGACAGTATAAGAAGGTGACAAAACTTTCTAAAGATACATTAGTGAAAGGAGACAGTCCACAGCGGGGTATTGCTAAGATCAAAGGGGATAAGGGGACGTGCGAGGAGTAGGATCATGTAAAAGCACCTATCCTAAATAAATACTTCTGCTCAGTATTTACTGAAGAGAAGGTAGGGCAGGGCCTACAGCTGAGCACCACAGACACTGGGGTAAGGGAGGTGTGCACTAGTCCCTTTACAAAAGAAAGGGTCCTACAAGATCTCGATAAGCTCAGGGTGGATGGGGCAATGAGACCTGATGGCATTCATCCCAGGGTAATAAAGGAGCTAAGGGTGGAACTAGCAAGGCATTTGACACAGTCCCACACAAAATATTTATATACAAGTTAGCCAGCCTTGGGAGTGGATCCCAAGATGGTAGCCTGGGTAGAAAACTGGCTGGAGAACAGAACACAGAGGGCAATAGTAAACTGAGTCCACTCTGAAGAAAGTGGGTTACTAGTGGGGTACCGCAGGGTTCAGTACTAGGACTAGCACGCAGTACTCCAAACAGTGGTCTCACCAACTGTCTGTACAGAGGGAGAGCAACTTCCTGTTTTCTACTGTTGATGCCTCTCCCTATGCATCCCAGTATCCCGCCAGCCCCCCTTACTGCCTTCTCACATTGCTTACCCACCTTTAGGTCATTTGATATGACTAACCCCAGGTATCTTTCCATTTTTGTTGATATCAGTATCTCACTCCCCCATTATGTATTCTTCCCCTGGGATTTTGTTTCCCAGGTGCATTACTCTGCACTTCTTTGCGCTGAATCTAAGCTGCCGTACATTTGACGATTCTTCTAACCTTGCCGTGTCCCTTCTCATCCTTTCCACCCCACCTTCTGTATCGACCCTGTTGCAGATCTTTGTGTCGTCTGCAAAGAGACATACTTTTTCTTCCAGTCCCTCTGCAATGTCACTTATAAAGACATTAAAGAGGACCAGTCCCCGCCCGTCGGGCGCAGCAGTTAGTTTCCGCTTGGATGCGGCGACCGGGTTGAAGCGAGCCGCGTGCTGGAGAAGGATGGAGCGTCCCAAGGACAGCTCTCCTTTTCTGAGGGGAGAGTGAGGGGACGCTCCGGTGCCTGCTGGCTCCTAGTGGAGGCTGGGAGTATCACAGGACACCGGATCACATACGTCATCAGGGAGGGGTGGACGTCGGCATCAGCCATTATGCCACTACGCCACCCCGAACAGAAGAGAGGAAAAATGGCTGTGTGCTCGCTTGATGACGGCCTCCAGACCCTCTGCACCTCCGAACCCTCCAGGGAGCCACTTCCCGCAGGCCTCAGCAGCGTCCTATGGCCTATAAGGTAGGTGTTAGTGTCCCCCTCCACTGGTGCATCCCCCCCCCCCTCGACGAAGTGACACACCGGGATACCGTAGGAAGGGCTGCGATATGGGGCTTGCGGGGGGCGGGGTGTCAGGACTCGAGTGGGCCAGTAGGGAGGTATGGCAGAGAAGGTCATAGGAGTGCCTGAAGGAGAGGGGGGCATCTGAGCAGGAGTGAGGGGAATAAATACAATACACACACAAAAAAAAAAAGAGGACCAGTCCCAGTACTGAACCCTGTGGTACCCCCGCTAGTAACCCCCCTTTCTTCAGAGTGGACTCCGGTTACTATTACCCTCTGTATCCCGTTGTCCAGCCAATGTTTTACCCAGGCTACCACCTCGGGACCCACTCCAATGCTGGCTACCTTGTATATTACTCTTTTGTGTGGGACTGTGTCAAATGCCTTGCTAAAGTCTTGGTAGGTCATGTCCATAGCCCCTCCCTGGTCTACTACTTTGGTCACTCAGTCAAAGAAATCTATTAGATTCGTCAGACGCAACCTTCCTGCTGTGAATCCGTGCTGCCTTGGTTCCTGTGCCCCACTGGCCTCTAGGAACTCAACAATTCTTTCCTTCAGAAGTGATTCCATCATTTTCCCTACCACTGAGGTCAAACTAACAGATAGTACAGTTACGTAGAAACTTACCGTAACAGTAGATTTTCAAGAGAGGTTCTTTCAGTAGGCCACTGCATATAGGACTGGTGCCACCTGGCGTCGGGCCGCACGGCAGACTTTTCTAGCAATACCTGACGGAGGACCGCCCATCCGATGTCACGTGACTGACATCAGCATGACCGTATATAGTGGGTGGTGCCCAAGCCCGCCTTCCAGTTCTCCCGCCGGAGCCAGGAAGAGGCCTGACAGTAGGAGCGAACAGGATTTGGAGACCTTGTAAAACATAAAATGAGGGGAAAGAGGGAGGGGAAAAATATGACCTACTGAAGGAACCTCTCTCGAAGATCTACTGTTACGGTAAGTTCCTATGTAACTATACTATCTTACTTCGAGAGGGTCCCTTCAGTAGGTCTTCACATATAGGACAGAGTCCCAAGTAGTCCCTCCAAGGAAAGACCGAGAGAAACTAGGGAGGAGGAAACAACAAACTCCAACGGAAACAAGACTGAAGTCCAAACAGGACCCAGTCTAGGACAGTAGGCCCTGCAGGACGGCTAGGCCAAAGCCACCCCTCCGCCTAGAAACAATGTCCAGACTATAATGTTTGGTAAATGTATGGACAGAACTCCAAGTAGCGGCAGCACAAATGTCAGCTATGGAAACGTTCCATAGGAAGGCCACGGAAGCAGGCATGCCCCTCGTAGAATGACCCCTGATGGTACCCGGCAGAGGTTCATCGTAATTCTGGGAACAGTATCGAATGCAGTTGCCTAACCATTTGGAAAGGCCCAGCTGAGAAACCGGTTTGCCCTTCGATCTCGGGGCCAAGAAGACAAACAACTGGTCACAAGAGGGAAACTCCTTAGTCCAGTGGGTATAACACCGGAGAATCCGATGGACATCCATCGTGTGAAGGAGTGCCTCACCTCTGTTAGAGGGAGACGGGTAATACACCGGAAGCTCTACCGATTGGTTCAGCGTGGCTTCCGAAACCACCTCTGGGAGAAACCTCGGATGAGTTCTAAGGACCGCCAGGTTCCGATGGAAAATCAAGTAAGGCTCCTTACAGACTAGAGGGTGAAGGTCCGAAATCCTTCGGGCTGATGTGATGGCCACCAGAAAAAGCGCCTTCCAAGACAGGAAACGCAAATCACAGCTCATAGCCAGCTCGAAAGGAGAAAGGGTGAGCTTTTCCAGGACGAAGTTCAGGTCCCAAGGTGGAGTTAGGCTGTGGATGGGGGGTTTCAGATAAAGAATCCCTTTCAGAAAGGTTTTAGAGACATACAACTGAGCCACGGGTTTACCATCCACTAGCGCGTGGTACGCTGAGATAGCCGAGATATGGACCTTAAAGGAAGAGTAGAACAGACTGGAGTCTGACAAGTAAAGGAGGTATTCCATGACTTGCAGGGCCGAGCAAGATCAGGGGTTCCAGCCCTTAGCGGTCACCCAAATAGAAAACCGCTTCCACTTCATGGCGCAAGTGGAACGGGTAGAAGGTTTTCTGGCTTCAATGAGGATCTGAGCAACCAGAGAAGAAATCCTGAAATGAGATACTGGTATGTCTGCAGGAGCCACACATGAAGATGCAGGGTCCTGAGCCCCGAATGAACCGGACGGCCTTGATCCTGAGTAAGGAGGTCATGAGTCAGTGGAAGCAGAACTGGTGGTTCCCTTGAAAGCTGCTCTAGCAGCGGGAACCAGATCTGTCTCGGCCAGAGAGGAGCAATGAGGATCATCTTTGTCCTCTCCGCCTGAAACTCAAGAAGAACTGTCTACAGAATGGGAAATGGAGGGAAAAGTATACAAAAATGTCCCTGTCCAAGATAGAGGCAATGCATCACTCCAAAAAGCACCTTGCTCTGGAACGAGCGAGCAAAACTTGGGAAGTTCTGCGTTGGATTGGGAGGCGAAGAGGTCGATTTCCGGGCACCCCCAACTTCGGAAGATGGAGTCCGCCACTTCCTGATGCAGTTCCCACTTGTGAGCTAGGGTCAGAGATCTGCAGAGTCTGTCCGTCAAGACATTTAAAGCGCCCGGAATGTGCACGGTCACCAGGGCCAGATGGTGCTGGACTGCCCAGTTCCACACCCGGGTCGCCTCCCTGCAAAGCGGGTACAACTGGGTTCCTCTGTTTGTTGACATACCAAACCACCAACATATTGTCCATTTGGATCATCAGTGTTCCCTTCGGAAGGAGGGTCTGAAAGGCCTGTAACATGTACAGGACCGCCCTGAGCTCCGGAACACTGATGTGAAGAAGTCTCCAAGCCGGACCAAAGTCCTTGGGCTTGATGTTCCCCCATGTGAGCACCTCACCACATATTCGAGGCATCCGTGGTGAGGGTAGCTGCTGGTGCAGGGTTCCGAAAAGGAAGTCCCAAGGAAAGACTGCAAGAATCCATCCACCATTGCAAATCCTTCTGAACTGCTGAGGAGACCAAGACCGGATGGTCCAGGTCATCCAGAAAATGATCCCACTACACCCACAAGGACCACTGAGTGATCCTCATGTGCAGCCTTGCTAGGGGAACAGTAGTGATGGAGGCTGCCATCAGGCCCAAAAGGCGAAGGACTTCCCGGGCCAGGATAGTCCTGAGGGAGGCTACTTTGGAGGCCTGATGGACAAGGGTCTCCACCCTGTCTGGAGGGAGGAAGGCTCTGCACTGGACGGTATCCAGGACTGCCCCAATAAACTGGAGTTTCTGGGCAGGGATAAGGGACGACTTGGGCACACTGACTGTGATCCCTAATTGACTGAACAGGTCCAGAGTAAAGGAAAGAGCCTCCAGCAAGGAATCCCTGGACGGGGCTGAAATCAACCAGTCGTCCAGGTAAGGGAAGACCGCAATACCCCTGCAGTGCAGGAACGCTGCGACCACCGCCAGGCACTTGGTAAAAACCTGTAGTGCCAAAGACAGACCAAAGGGGAGCACCCGGAACTGGAAGTGTTCCCCTCCGAAGCGAAAATGCAGGAATCAGCAGTGGCTGGGGGAAACAGGAATGTGCAGGCAGGCATCCTGCATATTCAGGGCACAGAGCCAGTGGTTCTCCATGAGGAGAGGGAGGAGGCCTGGAGTGTCAGCATTCGAAATTTTTTGTACTCGACAAACTGACTGAGCTGACTTGGGTCAAGTATGGGTCTGAAGTACCCGGTCTTTTATAGAACCAAGAAAAAGTGGAAGTAAAATCCCTTTCACCTTTGCCCTGAGGGGACGCGCTCGATCGCTTCTTTGAGCAAGAGCGAATTTACCTCCTTGCGAACGAGAAGAGCTTGGTCCCGAGAGTACGAGGACTTCTGCGGAGGATTTTCTGGGGGTAACTCCAGAAGCTCTATGGTGTGTCCAACGGACACTAGTTGCAGGACCCATTCGGAGGTAATCACCCTCCACCCCTGTGCGTAGCGGGCAAACCTCCCCCCCACCTGCACCCCATCGCAAGACTGAGGAGGCAGTGGGGCCAGGGAGTCAAGAAGTGGCGGCACATTCAGGGGGAGGACCTCCGGAATGTCTCATTTTTGGAGGCAGGAGGGGTGGCTGTACCTGTGGCCTTATACTTCCCTTGGCGGCACGCCTGAGCGTTCTTCCTCTGCCTCCAGGTCCTTTTCCGAAAGGGCTGCTGCTGATGCAGACAGCCCAATCAGTACATTGACCTAACAGACCTAAGAGCAACTCCCTTGTCCTGTAGGTCTGTTATGATATCCATGATGTCCCCACCAAAAAGGGCCGAGCCCCTGAAAGGGGCATCCCTGAATCGCCGACTGGCCCTCATTGGCAAGTCCGGAGAGGTGCAGCCAGGAGTGCAGTCTAAGGGCAGCGGCAGTTGTGGAGGTACGGGCCACAGAATCGACAGAATCATAAGTGGCCCGTAAAGCATGCCTGCAGGATATTTTGGAGAGGTGGAGATCCTTGGCAAGTTCCTCATCCATGGAATGGACCTTCGCCTCCAACCTGGCCATAGTCGCCTTTTGATGGGACACCATATGGGCCACGCAACTGAGGGACCGAAGGGTGCACGTGCCCGATGAGTAGATCTTTTTCCGAACTGGTCCATTTGCCTCGACTCTTTGTCCGGAGGTGTAGTGCTCATGTGCTTGGGAGCAGAGGAGCGATCATGAGCTGCCGAGAGGACCACAGAGTCAGCCTTGTGATGAGACTTTAAGAAAGGGGCATCCTTCGGCGCCAGGTAGAGTCTGTCCGCCCGCTTCGGGACAGCCGGGATTGAATGAGGCATCTGCTAGATGGTCGTGGTGAGGTCTTGATGAGGGGCCATCCATGGGGGGGAAGGGATGGGAGACAGAGACTCCAAGTCCGAGTGTTCTGCGAGTCTCTGCCTCATTGGGTCCTGTTCCTCAGACTCCCAATCGAAGTAGTCTCTCAAGGCCCTCAAGAGGTCCAAGAAGGAAGGGTCCTCCGGTGGGGATTTCGGCGAGGCCTTACCCTTCGGTTCCTCGGGGTCCTCCAGGACCCCCTCATCTGAGGAATCTTCTCTCCCATCTGAGCTGTCATTGTCCGCCTCCGACAGAATGGCGTCTGTAATTGCCAAGGGAAATGTCCTGCCGAGTCTTCCCCGAGACGTGGACGGTGGTAAGCAAGCTGCGGTTGTGGGAGTCTAGTTTCCAGGTCCGAGATCAGCTCCGACCTGGCCCTCCTGCCACCAAGACTGTATCAGGGTCTTGAAATCCGGGACAACCGGAGGAGGGGGAGGTGGAGCCGGTTGAGGCTGGGGGGGGTGAAGAAGGAAGAGGAGGAACGACCGGTGGGGGATAATAACCCTGGGGTCCCATTTAGTGGGAATAAGGGTTAAATCCAGGATAGAACTGCCCCAGATGACTCCAATCCGGAGTGGAACCCCCTGGGTAAGGATCCCAGGATACCCAAATGGGAGACAATTTGGAGTAGAGTATAAATCTCCGTCATCAGATCTGACGTCGGGGGAACCCACGTTGGACCCGCTGTTGTATAAATCGGAGGAGGGTCCGGCATCGGGTCAGCCCACGTCAGAGGGACCGACATTGGCACCGGTGCTACCCGATCTAGCGCCAGAAGGGGATCCGGAGTCAGAACCTGATGAAGAGGCCCTGGCATCGGGGCCGGATCCAGCGTCGGGGCCAAAGGTAAAGGCCAGTCGGCCGGTACCAGCTGAGGGACTGTCGTCAGGACCACCGGCGTTGGGGGAGGCGCCGGAAGCCCACCGGAAGATGGAGGAGGGGCCTCTACTGAAAGGCCATTAGGCCGAGGAGGAGCCTCCTTCTCCTGGACCCCAGCAGGGGAGCGCGGAGAGGAGCCCACAACATCGACAGGGTTGGTGGGCTCTCCGTTGCCATCGCCGGACGTGTCCGCTGGAGAATGAGAGGACACTGGAGAGGAAGGAGGAGGAGGGAGAGGGAGAGGGGCTTTCTCCCACTGGACGTCAGGTGAGGCCCCGATGGGGGAACTGAGTCCATGCGGTCATCTGGGACGGCCGACTTAGCGGGCAGGGTCAGGCGGAGCTGACTTACCAGCCGCTGCGCAGTCCCCGGAGGAGCCGGGGGCCGACGTATCGGCCGAGGCAGCGTGGTCGCCGGAGGAGCCAACGTCCGGCTTATCCGCAAAAGTTTTGTCCGACTTACCCTCCAGTTTCCTGGGTGGCAGCTGGGCCTTACTTTAGAGGGCCTGACGTCGTCCGCGGAGCAAGTCCACTCCCTAGACTTCTTATGTTTTCTGGAAGGGGAAGACTTTTCGGACGAGTCCCGGAGACCATCCATTTTCTTCTCTAAAGAAGCCAGGAGGGCTTTAAGTAAGTGGGCCTCCAAAGCTTGCCACCTCCTCTTTTTGTTGGCCTGATTGAAGGATTGGCACTCAGGACAGGAGGAGACTGGACGGTCCAGTCCTAGACAGAGAACACAATTTGGGTGACTGTCTGTGTGTGGGATCTGCTGCCACAGATGAGCACTTCTTCTTAGGTGAAGACATTAATAAAAGACACAAAACCTGATAGAATAAAGCAGCGAGGGATAACCGATGCAATGAACTTTCACGACGATCGCTAATGGAAGTCTGCAATGCGACTGACACGAGGCGATGGTGGGAAAGAACTGGAGGGCGGGTGTGGGGACTGCCCACTATATACGGTCACGTGGACATCAGTCATGTGACGTCGGGTGGGCAGTCCCCTGTCAGGTATCGCTAGAAAAAGTCTGCCGTGCAGCCTGATGCCAGGTGGCACTAGTCCAATATGTGATGACCTACTGAAAGAACCCTCTCGAAGTAAGATCTGTAGTTTCCTACCTCTGTCTTGCTCCCACTTTTATGAAGGGGAATCACATCTACTCTCCTTCAGTCCTCAGGTACCACACCATCCTCCCATGATTTGTTAAAAAGGGTAGTCAGTGGTGTCACTAGGTCTACCCTTCATTCTTTTAGAATTCTTGGGTGAATCCAGTCAGGCCCCATTGCTTTTGCGCACCTTCAGTTTTAAGAGTTCTTTCAGAACCCTTTCTTCTGTGAATGGACTGGTATCAACCTCCCAATATAGAGTGCTTCTATTCTTTGATTTAGGTACCTCCCCCTCCTCTTCTTTTGTGAATACTGAGCAGAAGTATTCATTCAGTATCCCTGTTTTTTCACTGTCACCCTCTGCCCACTCTCCCTTCCCTTTATTAAGCCTTACTATCCCTCCCTTGGTCTTTCTTCGCTCCTTAATGTACCTATAAAAGGTTTTATCTCCCTTCTTGACTGAGTTGGCTATCTTTTCCTGAGTTACTATTTCTCACTAAACCAGAAGCGTCAGTCCTAGCAGTTACAGGTCTAATTGAGAGATCTGCCAGAGTCTCTGGGTACAAAATTAAATTCTGAAATATCTGAGCTGACAGGAGTGGGAGTCGTCAAACTAGACAACACTGGGGACATAAGTATAGGGTAGTTCCCTCACACATCAAGTACCTGGGGGTCAAGGTGGGGAAGTCACTCACCTCTTTGTTCCAATTAAATTACACACTAATTGTTAGCACCATAAAGGGGGGCTTGCAATGCTGATAGGGGCTGCCTATTTCCTGGCTGGACAGAGTAAATCTCATTAAAATGAATGTACTGCCCCATGTACTTAATCCTATTCAGATGCTTCTTAAAGAAGAGAGATCTGCAGGCTTTGGATAAGGCATGTTCAGCCTTCATTTGATGTATGAAAAGGCCTAGAATCAACTTACCTAGGCTGACGTGTCCCACCGACAGCGGGGTTCAGGTACCCAGACTTCTCACTGTACCACCTGGTCACAGAAGTCAGACTCCTACCAGACTGGATCAGGGGGAGAGAGGGGCACACTGGGTATCACTGGACTCTGAAGGTATCGGGAACCAGATTACGGCATACCTGAACCCAGGGGGGCAGAAAGCATACTGCAGGCAGGAGAGAGGCAATGAGCTGGTGCATACGCTTCTTAGAAGAGCTAGTGCATTGCCTGGAACTTTACTGCTACTCGGCGGCACTTCTTTCACCTGTCCATACAGCACAAAGAGGCAGTGCTGTAAATTGTACAGGAGCCTTTTGATTGTTGGGGGGAGCACACTAACACACTCCATACAGCGAGTCAGCATGTAGGGGCTGTGGATTCAGGAGTCTGGCCCGTCTCCTCGGAGCACACTCGCACTAGCAGGGAGTGTTTTCAGACAGAGTGTAAAATTAAAAAATTTTACTGACAGAGTAAGAAGTCATTTGGGGCTAGTACCCTCCCATGGAGCTCAGACCGCATCACTAGGGCCGGGACTGCATCACTAGCGACCAGGCAAATCAGGAAGTAGCTTTCGGGTGGTGCCACTCTTCAAACACTGACAAGGGGATTTAAAGCAGAGGCAGTCCCCAAGGTCAGCTACTCGGCTGCGCTTCTTCCATGCATACAGCACAAGTAAGCAGTGCTGTAAATCGTACAGCCTTTTTGTCTGTCGGGGAGCACATTTACAGACTCCGGACAGCGAGTCAGCATGTAGGGGCTGTGGATTCAGGAGTCTGGAAGTGGAGGTGAACTGAGAGAAGGAGAGCAGCCTTTGACAAGGAAATCTCTCTCTTCCTGGAGCACACTTTCACTGGGAGAGGGTGCCTAGTGCACTTCCCACCCACCCTGCTGCCGTGCTAATTATATAGGCTGTGACGTGACTGACAGCAAGGTCCAGCCCTCCCTCTGGCTATTCCCATTGGGTGATATTTCCATCACAGGAACCATCACAGCACAGTGAGCTCTAGGCTCCATCTATTTCCTGTCTGGGGCTGGATCATTGGTTATTGCTTACAGAATGTGTTATTTAGGTAGATAAAAACATTTTTTTCCTCTTATTCCTTTTCAGCAGTAACTAACTTTAGATAAAATGGACCTGGTAGGCTGCCAGGTATGTGGAGTAATGGCCGTCAGTCTCTTCTCTGGAGGATAGGACAGTGCCCTATGTGTAGAAACCAGAGTGATCTCAGAATGCAACTGGATGCTCCCAGAGGAGAAATCACTGAACTTCATCTGCAACTGAACTGGAGAGCAACCTCTCCCACAGAGAACCACTAGCCCAGGAAGATGGAAAGTGGCAGGAGGAAGAGGAAGGCAAGCTGCTAAGAAGACCCATGTGATATCGGATCAGCCCTGCTACATCTCAACTACCAACTGCTTTACCCCTCCTGGAGATGGATCAAGTTCACGATCCAGTGAGTGAAGACATTAAGGCAGTCGAGGAAGTGAGGCAGAGCAGTGAAAAGACGTCCTGTGTTGGTATAAGGATGCAAGAAAAAAGCAAACATGTGCATACAGTTGTCCTGGGTGACTCAATGGTGAGGGGAATAGAGTCCCACTTCAGTGGAAACCCGAATTCCAGGGCGACTGTCAGGTGCCTACCTGGTGCCTCAGTTAAACGGGACAAGGACCACATCGCAAGGATTATAGACAAAGTTGATGGTGAACGCAGGGTGCTAATTCACCTGAGGACAAACAAACTGGCAAATCAGACACTGGAAGAAACCAAGGAGAACTTTACCAAGCTGGGTGAAATGCCAGCGGCACGTTCTACATCACCAACATTCTTGGAGGTCCTTCCAGTGTGGGGCAGAAGGGGTAGCACTAATATTTGGTTTGGCTTAAGTGATATAAATATGATTTAGCAGACATGTTCAGATAGGATATTTGTATGCAGAGATGGGCTCATCCAAGGTAATGGGAACTTATGTTCCAAGTCATGTAAGGAATTCTCATGAGACTCCTAAGTTTTTTGGGTTTTTTTGTTTGTTTTTTTTAAGATATAAGCGGACTAGAACAATTGCTTGTTTTCTTTTAAGGTAGCAATGTGGCTGATTTCAGCTGAAATTGTCACGAGATTTACAACTCAAAATGATATCTCATTAAAAAGACTATTATACAGAGTCCTTCCCATCCCTACCTTTGGGAGTTTTATCTTTATGAAATACAAGGAGTCAATCTGTATAATTTTCTGACGCCCACACACAGTGAACCTCTGATGGACTTCTGATAGAGTTTATTTGTCTTGCTTATTCTACTCTCGCTTGTACTGTAATTCGTATGTGTTTATACAATAAGAACAGAAAATAAAAAAAAAGGAAGGGGTTACGAACAGGATCAAGAAAGATGAGACTGAAGCATTCAACGCGTGGCTGTAGAAATGGTGTCAGGAGAAAGGGCACCACGTCATGGGGACTGGGGGAAACTTTTGGGACAGAAGGCTTTTCAGGAATGACTGTCTTCACCTAATTAGAGGAGGTGTGAGCGTGTTGGGGCAGAAGTTCAATGTGCAATTCGGGCGTTTAAACCGAGGGGGGGAGTCTAATAGACGTCCTATCTGCAACCACTCTCAGGATGGGAACTTAACCGTCACTCCCCAAAAAAAGGATTAATCTCCACCAAAACAGGTGCCCAATCACAGAATGCATAGAGTGCATGCGAAAATTCAGAAAAAGGGTAATGAAGTTAGTTACCAGCAGAGAGTGCTTAAATGTAGGAAGCACAGTAAGGCCCCAGGGCTGTGGAAGGGTGTGTGCCTCAATGCCAGAAGCTTGGGCAATAAGATCAGTGACCTTCATGCCATGATGGCGGAGTCCCAGGTGGACCTGGCGGCCATCACAGAGACTTAGACCTCGACAGAAATGACTTGGATCTTACGATTAATAGGTACTCTCTCTTCAGTGAGATAGAACTGAGCTGGGGGGTTACACTATATGTGAGGGATGAGACTGAAGCTACATCATTAGACAATGTAAGAAATGATGGTGGAATCATTGTGGGTACAGCAGAGGTCTCCGGTGGGAAGAGGGATATATGTGAGGGGTGGTATACAGGCCTCCTGGCCAGGGTGGGGACAAAGATGAGAAGCTCCATCTAGAAATCAAAAAGGTGACAAGGAAAGGAGATATAGTGGTGTTAGAAGACCTGAACCTGCCAGATGTGGTTTGGGGCATTCCAATAGCTGGGTCAGGAAAAAGTCAATCTATGTTGGATGGCCTTCAAAACTGCCTCCTCACACAAACGGTATGCGTCCCAACTAGCCAGGGTACCATTCTGGATGCTATCCTCAACAACTGTGAATTGGTTAGTGCTGTTAAGAGTTGGTGAACTTCTGGAAAACAGTGACCATAACTCAGTCTAGTATGACTTGTGTATTGGAGATATAAAATCCCAATCCAGAGCAGAGGTCCTGAACTTTAGAAAGGCAAACTTCAGAAAAATGGGTGAATTAGTTAGGGGGAAAGGCTAGTGGGGATGCATGATCAGCTGGAAGTGGAAATTATTTGGGGGCAGATTAAACAAGCCTTCTCAGAGGCTACAAGGTCATGCGTAAGCATAGTAACAAAAAAGAATAGGTATAAAAGACCAATATGGTTTATGAACCAAGTGGGAGCAGCATTACAAGTCAAAAGGAGGCTTTTCTCAACTTTAAAATGCAGGCGGTTGACAACAACTGGAAAGAATACCTACAGAAGAACAGAGATGCTAAGAAGGTTGTGAAACAGCAAAGGCAGCAGAAGAGCGAATAGCAGAAGGGGTCAAGATGGGCGACAATTATTTCGGTACATTCAGGAAAAAAGAAAGAAAGGGGGTAGTCAAGCTAAAGGATTGTGGAGGACAATAGGAAAAAGGCCAGTCTTGAACACATTCTTCTATTCAATGTTCACCAAGGAACACTTGGGACCACTGCCTGATAGTGTTATTAGGCCAGTAGACTTGGGGGTTTCACATATGGAAATGGTAGCTATCGCCACCACTAGGGTCAAGGAGGTGCTAGAACGCGTAAAACAGGACAAATCGTCTGGACTGGATGGGATCCATCCAAGGGTACTGAAGGAGCTAGCAGGGGTGCTGGCAGACACATTGGCTCATTTATTCAACAGATCACTTCAAACAGGTGTCGTGACGGAGGACTAGAGATGAGCAGATGTGGTGCCACTTCACAAGGGTGGTAGCAGGGAGGAGGCGGGCAACTATAGGCCGGTCAGTCTCGCATAGGTGGTAGGAAGGTTAATGGAAGGCTTGATTAAGCACGACCTGGTGGAATACCTGGACAACAATGGCCTTCAGGATGTCAGGCAGCATGGATTCATAACAGGAAGATCATGCCAGACAAATCCGATTTCATTCTTCGACTGGGCAACTAGGGAAGTGGATAGTGGCTATCTGGTAGATCTATTTTCTTTTGATTTCAACAAAGCCTTTGAGTCAGTACCTGCTGAAGATGTCAGAGGATCTGGGCACCGCAGAGTGCATGGTCAGATGGGTAGGTAACTGGCTGATAGGGAGGAAGCAGAGCGTAGTCATCAACGAGGAGAAAACAGAGGAGGGGGACGTCACTAGTGCTGTACCACAGGGCTCTGTTCTGGGTCCGGTATTGTTTAACATGTTCATCAGCGACATCAGTGTTGGCATTCAGGATAAGTCAGTTCTATTCACAGATAACACAAAGCTGGGTGGGAGAGCGGAGAGTGTGGATGCAGTTATAAGACTGCAAAAAGATCTTCAGAGGCTGGAAAAATGGGCCAGCATCTGGCAACTAAATTTTAAAAATGCCAAGAAGTGTAAGGTGCGGCACCAGGGTAAAAATAACCCTAAAATGGCTTATTGGTTAAATGGGATCAGACTCTGTCTCTCTCAAGAAGAGAGAGACCTGGGAGTCATGGTCTGCGACACTCTTAAGCAGTCCAAGAAGTGCTCCTCAGCGTACAGTAAGGCCAGCAGAATGTTAGGACGCACTGGGAGGGGGTTTGACAGCAGAAGCAGGGAAGTAATCCTACCACTGTACAGATCCCTGGTGAGGCTACACCTGGAGTACTGTGTCCAGTTTTGGAACCTCCACCTAAAGAAAGAAACAGGCTGGAGACAGTTCAGAGGACAGCGACAAAAATGATCCAGAGCTTACATGAGCTTCCATGTGAGAGGTGCTTAGATGAGCCGAACGTGTTTTCACTGGAAACTAGGAGGGAGAGGGAGAGGGAGTATATGATAGAGACCTTCAAGTTCCTGAAAGGAACACGGTTCCATACCTTGAACTGTTAAACAGGGTACCCTGCTCAAATACTGGGGGGCACGAATGGAAGCCGAGGGATGAAAGGTTTAAAAAAAGATCTCAGGAAACACTACTTCACTGAAGAGTGGTGGAGCCTTGGAATAGGCTGCCAGCGGATTTGGTGGTGGCCAAGTCAGTAACAGTGTTCAAATTAAAGTGGCACAAAATGGAACACTGGATTGAAAGCCAAGAGGAAAGTTCACAATGGCATTGGGGAAGATGGGGTCTGGGTCCATGGAGCAGTAATGGTCTTAGGAATCTCTGGGCAGACTAGATTGACCTTGTGTCTCCCTCTGCCGTCAACTTTCTATATTTCTATGGAATTAACAGCAACTTTCAAAAATAGCCAGCTATTACTTCTTAAATCTGAAGTACTTCTTTCTTTCTGTTCTGCTAATTAGAAGATTTCCTACCTGAGAGTACTCGGTATGATGTGTGGTATAGCACTCTACCTGGACACTGATATAGACAGTTCTATTCCTCCCTACACATCATCGCCGATGTGACCTCACTGACTGTGACATCACTACTAAGTAACCAAGAAAAGCCAATCTCCTGCTGCCTGACTGGTGTTACTTTTTTTTTTTAACCTTTTGTTTTTAGCAGGCGAGAGACACTAAGCTGAAAGCTTGTTTACAGGTGCAACCTGGGAGCAAGAGAAAGTTAAGTGACTTGCTCATGGTCACACAGTATGCAAGTGGGGGCTGTGGGATTCAAACCCAAGCCTTCAGGTTTGCAGCTCAGAGCTTTAAACCACTGCACGTCCTGTGATATTACTAATCAGGCAGCACAGCTTGTGATGTAACAATTAGTGAGATCACATGCTGCTGATGATGATGCAGTGGGAGTAACAGAACTAGACATGCCTGCTTCCAGGTAAAGCACTGCTTATGAGCACACAGAAAAAGAAAAGCACTTTAGAAATACTACGTAATAAAGGATTACTTTAAGAATTACTAACATTTTCTTCTAGCCTTAATTTAGCGCTTTTAGCTCCTTATGGATTTCCAACTGCTTCAAGAGGAGCTGGGGATCCAGTAAACACATCAGTTTAGGTACTTCCAGATTATGAACAGAATCAGACAACTGGGGAGAACAAAACTGGTGGAGCCCCCATTGCATGGGACTGAAGGTCGTATACTGCAAGCATAGGCAGAACTTAAGGGCACATTAGCTAGAGTGTACGTTGTGTCTAAAGGACACTCCCCCAAATTTATCAAAGAAAGTTAAAGCACTGCAGGAAAGGGACTGGGCTGCGATTTTCCTGAACCAGCATGGAGGGACCTATGCAACTCT
The DNA here is from genome assembly GCA_016271365.2 of Neoceratodus forsteri. Taxonomy (NCBI): domain Eukaryota; kingdom Metazoa; phylum Chordata; order Ceratodontiformes; family Ceratodontidae; genus Neoceratodus; species Neoceratodus forsteri. The sequence continues at coordinate 487,767,087 of CM028130.1, forward strand.
CACATGGGGCTGCTGCTTTGTAATAACTCAGGTGGTACAATATAAATTTCTGCATAGGCTCTACATGCCTCTAGACACCGTAACACAGATGTTTCCCCCAATATGTGGGAAATGTAATCTGGAATGGGGCACCTACATGCACTATTTTTGAGCATGTAGAGAGTTGAGTCCATTCTGGTCCGAAATTAAGCAATGCGTATCCCAAATCAGCAAAATCAATCAATCAAATCTTTATTTATTCAGGCGAACATCATTGAGCAAGGCTCATTTACAAGATGGACCTGATAAGGTCAAGGTTCAATAGTTGATACACAGCAAATACATCATACGCTTTATAAGACAGTTATACATGCAGAGAAAAATAATGTTTATAACACAATGATGTACAGTGAATTCACATGTTAAAACCGGTTAAAGGAAGGTTAAGCTAATATCTACAGTATGTACAATACATACATATCCCAATGGGGGCCATGACAGACACACAACATAATGAATACTAGGATGGTGAAGGTATTATTGGGTGCCATAAACTGGGGGTGTCTGACTGGAAGGAATATGCCATATATCGGGAACCCATACGGCATGCCACTACAGATGCCCCTCTACCAGGAGCAATATCCTTCTCCTAGTGGCGTATGAATTCTATAGGAAAGGGATCCTCTTATCGATCCCTTCTCCTTACCTGGAGTTTAACCCTATTTCCATCTATATTGGTTATACCTCCTCTAACCCTCACTCTTCGGTGCTTGCTAGCAGCGCTGTTGCTACTGGCAGGAGACATCCAGCCTAACCCAGGCCCTGGGACACCTAATGTCTCTATTTCTTCCCCATCAGATAAGGCCTGGGATGCTGCCAAGGGCCTGAGGCTGGTTCACATGAACATCTGCAGCCTGAGACCAAAGATCCACGAAGTCCAAGCATGGCTAGCTGTCTACAAACCGGACATACTAGCAGTCTCGGAGACCTGGTTAAAGCCCCACATTCTGGACCATGAGGTAGCTGCCTCAGGATACACCTTCTACAGAAAGGACAGACCCTCGAGAAGAGGGGCGGGTTCTGATATATGTAGAGGACACAATTACATCCTCCCTCGTTAGTATGCCACAAGGCCTAACCCCGGACATAGAAGCAATCCTAATACGGCTCACCCTAGGAGGGGCTAAGCACCTCACAATAGGCTGCGCTTACAGCCCCCCTACTAATGCGCTAAGTTCTCTGGATGCCCTCCTGAAGAACCCAGCAGTAGAATCTGCTTCAGAGGTCATCCTACTGGGGGACTTCAACCTAAACTGGGCCCTTGAGGCGAAATCTGCCATCAGTGGTATACTAAACGACTACCACCTCACCCACGCCATCTCCCTACCAACCAGAATGAACCATGTAACAGGAAGGCATACCACAATCGACTGGGTCCTGGCTTCTTCCCCCAACAATGTAAAAATGGCAGGGACCTTGGCCGATGCCTTGAGTGACCACTCGCCTGTATTTGCCATCTGGAAGAACTGTATGAACAAAGTCCCGCCCAGGATCATCACCTATAGGGACTACTCTAACTTCCTCCCTGACCAATTCATTCGGTACTTAAATGGTATCGACTGGAGCAAAATAAGACACCTTCCTAGTCTGGAGGATGCCGCTAAATTTTTCCAGACATCCCTCTCCAGAATTACGGACCTCTTAGCTCCTTTGAAAACCCACACAGTAAAGGGAAGCTGCTACAAGTGGATCTTGCCTCCTCTAAAAGCCCTGATGTCCACCCGGGACAAGGCCTGGAAAAAGTACAGGAAATCAAAGCTACCAGGGGACTTAGCTGGCTACAGGGCCCTATGAAACCAATGTAAAAAGGACATAAAGCTAGCTAAAAAAGCCTATATCACCAACCTTCAAAAAACTAACCTAGGCAATCCTAGGCTTTTCTGGACGCACATTAATGAACTCCTCAAAGGGGGCATTAAAACTACACCCAGCCCAATCTTGGCTAATGGGCAACTAGTCTATGAGGGATCTCTCATCGCTGAGACCCTTAACAGTTACTTTACGAACCTGGATGCATACAACCGGGGACCCCCTGACAGGAGGAGTGAGGTGGCTGCACAACAGCCCCTGGACCTTGACCGCCCTTCGTTTCACCTGAGGCTGGTCAGGGAAAGGGAGGTTTTTACCACCCTTAAATCCCTACAATCGAGAGGATCTGGGGGTCCTGACGGGATCCAAACCAGAATCCTCAAGAAGGAGCCCAGCTCTAGCTAAACCCCTAACCTGGCTGATCAACCGTCCATAATGGAGGGGTCTGTACCCAAGCTTTGAAACAGGCTCTGGTGATTCCCATAAACAAGGGAGGATCAGCAGAGCCCATTGAGAACTACAGGCCTATCTCTTTGTTGTGTGCCATAGCAAAAGTACAGGAGAAGCCAGTCTACTCCCAACTCCGTGACTACCTAGAAATCCACTGGGCAATCTCACCATCGCAGCATGGGTTCAGGGCCAAGCATGGGACGGACACTGCGCTAACTAAATTCTCTACAGAAGTACTGAGCAATAATGACGGAGGGGTCAGCACAGGGGCGGTCTTCATTGACCTATCTAAAGCTTTCGACTTGGTAAATCACAACCTCCTTCTTCAAAAGATGCGCTCTCTTGGCCTTGACACCCACTCACTGGGATGGTTCAAGAGTTCTCTCTCTGGACACACCCAGAGGGTTAAGTAGGGAGGATAAAGTCTCCAGCTAGCCCTACTCAAAGAAGACAAGGTAATGCCCCTCTCTCTTTACACTGTACATAAATGATCTGCATAAACACTCGTGGAGTAGCAGCACCATCCAGTACGCTGGATGATGCAGTCATTTATAGAGCATCCCTAACTTACTAGAGTTGCAGACAGCCCTCCAAGAAGACATCCATCAGATGGAGGACTGGCTCACTCTGAACAAAATGGTTTTAAACACCAACAAACGAAGGTATGCTCTTTGGCCCTAGATCCCTGGGAACAGAGAGGTCATATCTCCTTCAACTCCAGTCCAGGGGTGCAAAACTTGAGGTGGTCACCTCCACCAAATACCTTGCCTTACCCTGGACCAAGGCCTCACACTAAAAATCATGTAGATCAAATCACCAAAGCCATCCATGGGAAACTTGGCATCCTTTATAGACTAAAGGACCAGATCATCCCGGAAGCTAGGGTAGCCATTGCCACTAGTGTACTCCTCCCAAAGCTCACATACGCGGCCCCAATCCTCCAGGGCATGGCCGTGATGGAGTTAGGAAGGCTGCAGACCTTGTACAATAAGATAGTCCGCTAAGCCACCATGTCTCACCCGAGGACTCACCACTGTGAGGCCCAATCCAGGCTCAGGTGGCAGTCTCTGGATGCTCGCCTCTCCTACCCAACCCTCTGCCTTACATTCAAGCTACTGGGTCCCTCACCTCCCCCCAGCCTGGATGGGCTCGTCAGGGTGAAACCCAACCCACGGTGCCTGCGCTCATCAGGCCAAACTCTCCTCGCGGCTCCCAGGATTAGGACTAAAGCTGGGTCTAGGTCCTTTGAGTACACAGCCCCTTCCACCTGGAACAACCTCCCCTTGGAGGTACAGGAGGCTGAGACCGTTACCAGCTTCCGGACTAAGCTTAAGGGACACCTGCTCAACAGGAGCATATGTCTTTGCTACAGTACCTGACCACATACTGCCACCTGGGTAGCTCTATAGACCCTCCCTACCTCCATCCTGGCAGTATAACAGTCCTCCCCTTTCAGACGCGGTGCACTTATGTCCGAAAATCTATCCCCCTTCCAACTTGTCCACGCAGCAGTTAACCTTAGGTCTTTAGCTGCTGCTCACTATTCCAGAGCACTTTTAATCTAATCAATAATTAGTGATGTTTAATGTTTACTGGTCTCATTATTTGTAAATTCTATGTCCTTACAGCCTGCATGTCTTCCACTACCTGCTGCCCGTAAACATATGTATTCTTACTGTTAAAAACTATTCAATCTCCTGACTGTACTGATCTGTTACCTGTATGTTGTTGTTTCACCCGGGTCGCCCCTGAAAAAGGGACCTTTAGGGGCCCAGCGGGCCTACCCGGTCATCAAAATTCAATAAATAAATAATAAATAAATAATATATGATTGGAAGCCAGATTTGTAGGATGACTATTCTAGCTCTAGCGGTAGCAACTGCATTTCTTTGTGAAGAAGGCTGTACAATGTTGTTTAAAGGATGCAAATGGAATGATAATGGACAGTTTTAGGGATTTTTGTAGGGTGTTCCATGCTATAGCTAGAGAATAGCCGATTGCTGCCCTCCCTAGTCTGGTGCTGACTTTGGGCAATTTGAACAGGATGATATTGTTGCTTCTTAGGGCATAGGAGCTAGGAGTGGTCTGGTTGAAGCAGTCCAGGATATAGTTTGGGAGTTTTTTGATAAAGCTCTGTAAATCCATAGAGCTGCATTTCTGCTCCTCCTGATATGAAGGGAAACCCATCCAACTGCGTCATAAAGAGAGCAATGGTGGGTATTATATGACAGATCTGTAATGAACCTTATTGCTCTATGATATAAGGTATCCAATTTGTGAAGGTAGGAGATGGGGCAGTGACTATAAGGAAGTCTGCATAGTCAATAACTGATAGAAAGATGGCCTGGACTAACCTCATCTTTGAGTCTCTGTTAAGGAAGGGTTTTAATCTATAGAGGAGGCCAAGCCTTTGGCGAGCTTTTAACAGTTCTTCTAGATGATGATGAGTGAAGTCGAGTCTGTTGTCAATCCACACACCTAGGTATTTGAAGTTTCAACATACTCCAGATTTTCTCCAAGTATAGTGCACAGCTGGGGAGAGTGACTGAAGAGGATGTGCTGGTGGAGTTTTGAGTTGTGAACATCATTGCTTTAGTTTTCTTTGCATTTAGCAGAAGCTTTTTCTCGAGTAGCTGATGTTGTAACAAGGAGAATTCTGTTTGTAGGATTTCATGAGCAACTGTAGGCGAAGGTTGCTGACATACAGAACAGTGTCATCAGCAAAGAGGTGTACTGAGGACTTGGTAAGGGTTGAATCAATGTTATTTATATAAATGGCAAAAAGGATACGACCCAGAATACAGCCTTGGGGGACTCCTCTTGACAGTGGCCTTAATGGGGATAGGTCACCTTCAGCTTTTACCTGCTGTGACCTACCGGAGAGGTAGCATCTGAACCACTTAAGGGAGGGAGGGAGGATCTAGGCCAAGGGAGTGCAGGGATGAGAGTAGCAGCTCATGGTCCACAGTATCGAATGCTTTGCTCAGGTCCAGGAATACTGCACAGGCATTATTCTTTTTATCCAATTCGGTTTGCCAAGATAATAAGATAAAAATAAGAGCGGTAGATGAACCACGGTCACTAATGTCTGTAGTGGAGGCCAAGGACCAGGAGGAGAGGGAACATTACCCTAGGGCCATTCGTATCATGCTACTAGTAGCTCGAAAATGCATTCAAAACACATGGGTATAACGCGTAACCCCCATGATAGCCAAGTGGAGGGAACTGATGGTTAAGACCCTGCCCCTGGAATATCTGACTCACATCCTAAAGGGAAGGATGGACAAATCTGAACAGTGGGGTGCCTTTCTGTCCTCATCACCGGTGAAGTAGGCCACTGTTACGAGTTGGGGGCCATGACGCATCCTAAGAAGGAAGTCAGGTCTGGGCAAGTCAAGCAAAATGAACTGATGTATCCTGCCTGTGTCTTACTGTAAGGTCATTTAACTGACACAGAGTATGCCAATTTTTTAATTTTATTTTTTATTTTTTACTTCCAACACTAACGAAGTAACGTTGTTGCGTCATGTTTTAATTTTGCACTATTAAATAAGTTGCTGTGCATTGTCACCACCACAATCAATAACATGTGATTCGATAAAAGTGTTAGGCCTCTCAAGACTGTGCTGGATGAACTACATGAATTGTAAGACATCTGTCAGGTGGTGGTTGTTTCTTTTTTTTTATACTTTATTTTTATTGATTTCTTTTTTCTTTTCCATTCAGATCAATCTTTTACAAGTGTTACATAAATGGATGTTCACTATGCAAAAAGTATCACCAGAATACTGAGGTTACTACAATTCACTTCTGTTCATTGACATAAAACTGCTTTCTACTCCATTATTTTAAAAAACTTAACATAGATATTAAAAAAAATTAAAAAGATAAACTTGGGAGATAAATTTATAAACAAAGTTTCCGGTACTGTCATTTAATTAAACACACTAACATACTAAAATGCCAGCAGAATAGGCCTAACGGTCTTTCGTGTCTGCTCGTTTGGTCAGCCCCCACCCTGGGTGCTGACCTTGCTGCCCCCCTCGCCTTCTCTGGCTTCTCCCTTCCCAGTTCAGGATATTCTTGCTGCATTGGAATTTGCTTCCAGAACCCTTCCCCTGTACTTGTCCCACCCCTCTTGAACCCCTCCACTGTCTCTGCCTCCACCAGCCCCTAGGCAGCGCATTCCATGGCTCCACCACCTCTCAGTGAGTAGCACCTCCTCCTTTCTCCCCTGAATCTTCCCCTCCAGCTTCCACCCATGCCCTCTAGTGGCCCCTTCCTTGAAGCACCCTGACTGTTCCTCCTATTTACCCTCTTCATGTACCTGAAGACCTCTATCATGTCCCCCCGGTCCCTTCTCTCTTCCAATGTGTACATATTTAGCTCTTCGAGCCTCTCCTCATAGGTCCTGTCCCCCAAGCCCCAAATCATTTTGGTTGCCCTCCTCTGGACCCTCTCCAGGAGGTTAATGTCCCTCTTTAAGTGTGGCCTCCAAAACTGCATGCAGTACTCAAGGTGCGGCCTCACCAAGCAGTTATACAGAGGGAGCATCACTTCCCTCCTTCTAGAGGTGATCCCCCTAGCGATGCATCCCAGCATCCTGTTGGCCTTGGCTGCTGCCCTCCTACAAGTCTCAGAGTTGTTCATCTTGACATTCACCACCACCCCAGGTCCCTCTCAGCCATTGAGACTTGTAGCATTCCGCCCCCCCAGGGTGTACACTTGGCCCGGGTTTCCGGCCCCCAGGTGGAGTACCTTGCATTTCCCTGCATTGAACCTTAGCTTCCACTTTCTAGACCATCTTTCCAGAGCCTCAGGTCCCCTGTCAGGGTCACCCCCTCCTCCATCCACCACCGCTCCCAGTTTCGAGTCATCCATAAGAGACTCATCTCACTCCTGATTCCTGTCCTTATGTCAGAGACGTAGGCGTTGAACAGAAGGGCCCAAGGACTGATCCTGTGGGACCCCACTAATGACCCTCCTTGGGGATGAGACTATCCCGCCAACTATGACCCTCTGGGTCCGGTCCTGGAGCCAATTGCCTATCCATCTGATCACCTGGTTCCCCACCCCCATTTCTCACAGATTATCCAACAGGCCCACGTGAGGAACAGAGTCAAATGCCTTGCTGAAGTCTAGAAAGAGGACATCCACTGGTCTACCCAGGTCCAAGGCACTCGTCACCCAGTCATAGAACTCCACAAGGTTTGTCTTACATGATTTCCCTGGGATGAATCCATGCTGTCTATCGTCCAGGCACCCTGACTCATCCAGGCCCCCCCCTAGCCTCTCCTTGACAATGCCCTCCATCACCTTGCCCACCACCGATGTCAGGCTGACAGGCCTGTAGTTCCCTACCACCTCCCTTGATCCCCCCTTGTGGATAGGCACTATATGCGCCACCTTCCAGTCCTGGGGCACCCACCCTGTCCTCAGAGAGATGGCGAAAAGCTCCGCCAGGGGTTTTGCCAGGACATCCACAAGTTCCTTCAGCACTCTGGGATGTAATTTATCCGCCCGTGCTTTCTCCATCTTAAGGGAGCTGAGGGCTTCCTCACTCTCTCTGCTGTGATTTCACTTCCGGTACCTCTTCTCCCTGTAGCCCTCCCCCTCCTGCCAGTGATGCCTCCCCTCTCCCCAGACCCACCCGATCGGTAGGGTCCCCCCTCCTCAGTATCTCTGTCTCCTTCCATGTATGATGCAGCACCCCCATTTTCCTTGGTGAAAACTTAGGTGAAGTACTCATTTAGTACCTCAGCCTGCTCCCCGGGTCTTGTGCCCATCTCTCCCCTGATTTAATCCTGCTAATCTGCTCCTTCACCCTTCGTTTTTCCCCAATGTATCTAAAGAACCCCTTGTTCCCTCTCCTAATTTCCCTGGCCAGGTTATGCTTTTTCCTTGCCTTAGCCGCCCTCACCACTCTAGTGGCCCTTCTAGCCATCAGCTCGTACTCCCCTCGATCCCTTTCACTCCTTGAACACTTGAATTGCTTATAGGCTGCCTTCTTTCCCCGCACCACCTCCTGGACCTCCCTGGTCCACCAGCAGGGTTTTTGGGCCCTACCGCATTTTCGTCCCACTCTTGCACAGGTGCTGGTAGCATCCTGCACCCCTCTCCTGATGGATTTCCCACCTACTATCAGCGTCCACGTCTGACCCAATCCCATCCAAATGCTCCTTAAGGATCCTTCCCATTTCCTTAAAATCCGCCCCCCTGAAGTCGGTTACTTCTGTCTTTGTGCAGCCTTCTACCCCTCCTAGGTCCAGGCAGAACCAGACCGTGGCATGGTCACTCCCGCCAATGGGTCCCTTACCTCCAGGCCCCAATCTGGTCACTGTCTGCCAGGACCCATCCAGTACCACGCCTCCTGGTCGGTTCCTCACCTGCTGAGTTAGGAGCAGCGTCTTGAAAGACATCCAACAACCTCTGTTCCTGGTCACAGAGGATGTCATAGTCTCCCAGTCTGTTCCGGGCATGTTTAAGTCCCCCAACACCACCACCCTTCCCCTGCCCAATCTGCAGTGTCTCTCAACATCTGCCACCAGACTCTCCTCCAGCTCCTCCGCCAGGGTAGGGGGTCTATACACCACTCCTATTTTTACTCTCTTGCCCCCCCCCTTGTTATCAAGGTGACCCAAATCGCCTCCACGATTCCCTCCGCCTCCTCTACTCCCCCTATGCCAGTGCAGTTTTTGACTATTATTGCGACCCCTCCTCCCCTTCACTCCCCCCCCATCCTTCCTGAACATAGTGTAACCCTCCAGGTTCAGGTCCCAGTCGTGTCCTGCAGTGGCCCAAGTCTCAGTGACCGCTGCCACATCCACTGCTCCCTCAGTTAGCATTGCCTGGAGCTCAGGCATTTTATTGCCCAAGCTCCTGGCATTTAGCAGGACTACCTTCCACCCTTTCCCTATAGTTCCATTTCCCCTGCTCGTGTTCCCATGGGGATTCTGTTTTCCCCTGGTCTGCACTTTGCCAGTCGGCCTTTTCCGCAATCCTCCAGCTCCCGGGGTGGAGACAGAGTCCCTCCTTTATCGGCACCCCTTGACAGCCTTTCTCCCATCCTCCCCTTCACAAGTTTAAACCCCACTTTTCACCAATGAACCCTCTATTTTCAACTTAAGGATTCCCCTCCCCTCCAAATTGAGATGGAGTCTATCTCTAGCATACAGCATCTTATCCTCCCAGGTCTCCCCCCAATCCCCCATCAACCCATACCCTCTGGCCTCACACCACTCCCTGAGCCACTAGTTTATCTCCCTAATCTTTCTTTTGTGTTCCCCACTAGCCCTTGGCACCGGCAGGATTTCTGAGAAGGAAACTGTGCATCCTATGTCATGACAGACCCTGGCAAGCTCCCTGAATCTTGCCTGTATCTCTAGCTCGCTATTTCCCTCAATGTCATTTGTACGCAGGTGGACCAGTATATCCGGGGAACCCCCACAATCCTTTGCCAGCTGATATACCTCGTGCTTAGCCCTGTGCACCGTTAGTCCAGGGAAGAATCTTGTTCTGTAACTGGCCAGGCTTCTCCCTCCCTATCCCATTTGATACCCCTGATCATAGAATCCCCCAACAGGAGCACTCTGACCGCTCCTTTTCCTCCCCTTCCATGTCCCTCATCCTTTCTACCAGCCCCTCCACCCAGCCGGCTCCTTGTTCCTCCCCCTATCTGGGTGCCACATGCCACCCCCGCCTTATTTACCACAGCCCCCTCCCTCCAATCCATGCCCTCTCCTCCTCCTGAGTATCTTTCTGTACCTTACTAATTCCCCCCCACTGCTCGCCACTGGTCCTTCTCCTCCATCTGCTAAACTAGCCTGGCTCGTCCTCCCTTCCTTCCTGTCTCCATTTAGTTCCTCCTTGCTCGTCGTGCTCCCCTGGCCTAAACCCTCAGCTCCCTTTACTGAATCCTCCTTGTACTTCTGGTCCTTCTCCTTTACCTTTCCTCCCAACCCTGCTGATATGAACCAAATCAATTCGAGCTAGGGGTACAGCACAAAGCAGATGAAAGTGTGCCCAGCCTTCTCGCTTACCTTTAATTAAACCTAGAATAGGGAGAAGATCTCAAATATCATGGTGGGAAAGGACCCATGGTGGGGGGCTGGGGGATGGGGAAGGGGACAGACTAAAATAGAAGGGGAAGGTATCTTTATACCTTATCTTTATTTAAGTCCCATCTATTCCATCTGTCATCGTAACTATCACCCTATGATTTATTGTATATGTTATTCTTTCCATCTGTTGAATTTGGTTAATTATTCCCATCCAATCTTGCATTTCAGGGGCCAGTTGCTGTAGCCATTTTTTCGTTATAGATTTTAGGGCAGTTATGAGTATCACCCAGAGCTACCTAGCGGCCCCATCTCCAACCTCAGCTGGAAAAAGGCCTAGTACACAGTGTTCTGGACCCACTTCTGTTAGATTAAATACTGCGGATAGGTGTTTATTTGGGACCAAAAAACACGAATTCCCAGGCAACCCCAGAACACATGTGCCTGATCCGCTTCAGTTTCACCACACCCTCGCCAGCAAGTTCCCTGTGTCTGTGTTCCCATTTTACACAATTTCTTCGGGGTGTGGAAATATCTAATCCTTACTTTCCAGGCATATTCCCTCCAACCCGGTGATGGTGTTGTTTTCCAGGCATTTCTAAATACTATCGACCACGTCTGAGAATTTAAAGCTATCCCAAGTTCCTCTTCCCATTTCCTCTGTACCTTTTGGGTGTTATGTGCTATATCTGCAATCAGGTTTCTGTATAACATAGTGATTGCCCCCTTCCCATGACTTCCCTCCCATATTGTTTCTATTACTTGAGGAAAGGGTCTCTCATCCTGCCAGGTCCTAGTTTTTCTGATTCTATCAGATATGTAATCTCGTAGCTGGTAATAATAGAGACAGTCCTGTGACGACCAGTTACTTCTGGTTTGAAGTGTGTCAAATGGTACCAGGTCTGGTCCCTTGAGGACCTGCCGTGAAGCATATACCCCTCTTTTCATTTGTATGTTATACCATACGTGCATAGTGGCCGGAGGATATTCGGTATCGTAGTACCATCATCTATAGTTCCATAAATTTTTGGCCGTACATCCCCGCTTTGTACCCTAAATCCACCCCTTTAACGTGACCTGGATTGTATGCATTTGGAAGAGAGCTATGTCAATTTGTGAGGGGGGAAGAAATAAAGTAGCTTGTAATGGTATGCTATTTGTTAGGGACAGTTCCATTTGTTGCCAGTGTGCTTTGTATTTGGCGTGAGCCCACAAAAGGGCGTTTTTCATTTGAGCTGCCAACCAGTATCCATTAAGATCAGGGCATGCCCTCCCTCCTTTCTGTTTGGGCAATGTTAGTGTTTTTTTTTTTTAAATCCTCAGGTGGGCTCAGGCCCAGAGGAATGACATCACCCGTTTCTGCCATTCCCCCATATCTTTTTGCGGAATTAAACATGACACAGCCTGGAATAAATAAAGGAGTCTAGGTAATATGTTAGTCTTAATTATTTGAATTTGGGAATAGAAAGGGAGCGGAAGCAGGGACCATCTGTCTAGGTCTATCCTGATCACTCATCAGGGGAAGGAAATTATCCTAAAAAGGCTTTGGGGGGATGCTCCGATGTGGATACCCAAGTATTTAATAATTGGGCAGTCCCACTTCATTGGGTATTTAAGTTTAAATTCTCGAGGAACTTCCGCATTTAGGACCAAAACCTCCGTCTTTGCCCAATTTAACTTGTATCCTGAGAGCTTAGAGAAGGTTTCAATTTGCTGGAACACCTTCGGTAATGACCCCTCTGGTTTTGTCAAGTATAATAAAATATCACCCGCATATAATGCGATTTTGTGTGAGGTATTGCCCCACCTAACACCCTCTATTTCTCCATTCAGTCAAACTTTGAGCAAGCGGCTCTATATATAGAGCAAATAAGAGTGGCGAGAGTGGGCAACCTTGACGCGTGCCTCTAGTAAGTTTAAAAGGCTTCGAAAGTAAGCCATTAGCTCTCACATATGCTACTGGAGAAGCATACATCTTGGATATTATACTAAGGAGGGTGTTCGGAAAACCGAAGCCGGCCAGGGAGGTCCACAGAAATTCCCAAGAGACTTGATCAAACGCTTTTTCTGCGTCTAGACTCATGATATAAGATGGTTGCTTTGTAGTCTGTATATTTTCAATTATATTAATTGATCTACGGACATTGTCTAGGGTCTGTCGGCCTGGAACAAAACCCGCCTGATCTATGTGTATCAATCCCGGTAAGATCCGTTCTACCCTTTTGGCTATAATTCCTGCCATTATCCTACAGTCTACATTTAATATAGATATAGGGCGGTAGGACCCACAATTGGTGGTGTCCCTGGCCGGCTTCGGTATCACCGAAAGAAATGCCTGTGTCCACGAGGGGGGCATTTTGCCCTCGTCTTGATGGAGGTGATTGTACACTTTACATAACAAGAAAGGAAGAAGCTCCTTAAACTGCTTATAGAATTCACTGGGAAGTCCATCTGTACCTGGACATTTACCTGTTTTGATTCTCTGAATTTCCAATTTAATCTCAGATTCCGTGAATTGCTGACTCAGTACTTCCCCTTGAGTATGGGTCAATCTGGGCAAGCCCAAACCGAGTCAGGAAACTCTCAATCTCCTGTTCCGATGGTTTAGGACCCCCATTATACAATTTTTCATAGTATTTTTTGAAAGCGTCCGCTATTTTTTCTGATTTGTATTGGACAGTTTGATTCACAGGGTCCCTAATTTTTGAAATTACCGCCCGGCTCTTAAACTGACGAAGCCGGCTAGTCAGCAATTTCTGGGCACGAGGGCCCCCCTCATAGAACCTCTGCCTTAAGTAGATGAGCCTCTGTTCCACCTGATAGTCAAGGATCTTAATATATTCTTCCTTTAATTTCTTTAGGCATTTCCCTCTTTCTCTATTGATATTCTGTTGCTGTAACTGTTCCAGATTATATATTTGGTCCTGTAGCTCCTTTCGTTTCTTTTCCCTATTTTTCTTTAATCTAGACGGAATCTCTATAAATGCCCCTCTAACCACTGCCTTTATTGTATCCCATAAAATTCCGGGGGGATATTTCAGGGTGTTGGTTCATTTGAATTGCATTTTCAATAGTTTGGGTTATTTTATCCTGTACTTCCTTTAACTGTAAGAGATGTATTAAGTCTCCAAAATGTGGAGCTTTTAGGGGGGCCTATGTTTATTTTTAAATGAATCGGACTATGGTCAGACAGTGGGGCAACTCCTATATCTGATGATTTACATATCTCAAGTGTTTCTTTGGTGGTTATGAAGTAATCTAATCTTGAGAAGGTTTGATGAGGTGCTGAGAAGAACGTATACTGTCTACTCTTATTGTTTAACAAACGGCAAACATCTACTAAACCTATCTCCTCCAGCAACTTGGCAACCTTCCTAGCAACTCCCCTTTCCCTCCTGAGTGGTTGGGCTGTAGAATCTAGTTTGGGATTGAGTCTCAGGTTGAGGTCCCCCCCCACCACTAAGTGCCCCTCTGTCCAATCCGTAATTTTAATAAAGAAATCACGATAGAAAGTAAAATCAGTGTCTGGTGGAGCATATAGTGATACCAGAGTTACTCCCCCCCCAAATCCTACCCTTGGCAACTGCAAATCTTCCCTGTTTAACTAACAACGTATCTAACAATTCAAAGTGGGTGGAGTTGGGAATAAGTATCGTAGCCCTTCTCCTGCGGCCTCTGTTATATTCAGCCGCTATCACTTCCTTATATCCAAATTTTGATAACTTGCCATGTTCTGTTTTATTCATGTGGGTCTCCTGAAGTAAAATAATACTTGCTGCAGTTTTCTTTAAGAAGGACATAACCCGAGATCTTTTGATAGGATGAGCTAACCCATTAACATTGTAGGATAATATTCTTAACTCCGAGCAAACCATTATAACAGTTTAGTTTTATGCCCACAATAAGTAACTTGATTGTGTATGAAACATCTGTCTTCGCTGTTCCTCCCTCTCTCTACAGAAATTAACTCCACAGCACCAGAATCTCCCCTAAGAAAAATCAACCCAGAAACTTTTATGGTAGAATGTTTATTCCAAAAATCTGTAACTTTGAACATTATTTGACTTCCAATGTGGAGATCCGCCTTTCTCTAGGAGATCTCTTTGTGTTCAGTATTACCTGATAAAGGACACTGAACCAGGGAGTTGGAGTACACACACTCCAGACTGGTAAACTGCAGCTCTCCCTAGGAGCCTACGCTAAAAAAAAAAAAAAACCCTTGCTCCTTATTAACTGTAGCCAGCCAAATTGTGACGCAGGTAGTTATAGTAGGTTAATTTGTTACCTGGACTACCGTTAGCAAGCAATTATACAAACACTTTCTACAATAGGTTTAATAGTGTTTATAATAGAGTTCACCCCCCCCCGCCGAGTCAGCCCATTCTCACTTTAATTTTGCCCAAACACCAAACCTTCAGCCCAAAGTACAGCGCTACATCTTCTTCTCTAATATCGAGCTTGTGCTCAGAGAACTTTCAAGGAGGTTTGAATTACATAACTCCGAGCAAGTTTTGTAACAACGTTCGGTACGTTTTAACGCTTTAAAGCATATCGGGGTGAGCCCTAAAGCAAGGGGATGTAAATAGCTATTTAGTTCTGAGTGTGGTTGTAAAACTCTTAAATCACCCCCTAGCTGATCGGAGATCCAGAAGTACCTGAGTATACCAGTCAGTCCTGAGTGTCTATACCCCTTGTTTTCCTGTGATTTCTGCTGTGCAGCTCTGATCCCTGGTCCGCGTGGTGTTGCCGTCTGTGATCCTCGCCCTCACTTCCTTTTGTTCAACGCGATCAGCCAGTCCATAGGGGCCTTCAGGAATACGTGTGCTCTCTGCTCAAGTGCCGTTTCTGGTACTGTTTCCATCCAGCCTCTCTCTACTAAGGCCTTCCCCGCATCCTCCGCCGAATCATATGTTCTCACTCCCTCCGACCTGGTGTGGTTGTTTCATGTCAAAATTAATTGACGGGCCGGCCCAGTGGAGTGGAGGGCTGAGGAATCATGCCTTACCTCCTACCACCCCGGCGACTCATGTTCGAGGTGTGAGCAGGTCACCGGGGGTCGGCCAGAGTGGGAGAGAATCAAGCGTCCGGAGGACAGCTCTCCTGTCCTGGGGATGGAGGGAGGGAGACAGAAGCTGGCGCATCTCTGACACCTAGCTGTGGCAGAGTGTCGGAGCGCCTGAGTCCTGTATGTAGGGATAGGGGTGGAGTAGTCAGCTGGCTGGCACCAACATTGCTCCACCTCCGGGGGGGGGGGGGAGGAAGAAAAACCAGGCGGAAAGAATGTCCTGGGCATGGCTGGATGAATGCAGACCCCCGCAGGTGCTGCTCCCGCGAATGGCAGGCAACTCCCAAACCTGATCCATGTTCAGCGGGTTAATGGATCCCGCCACCCCACCACAGGGGTAAGCTGCAGAGGAAGAAAGGAGATGCTACTTAAAGGGATGGGCGGGGGTACAGAGGTGGAGGGCCATCCAGGAACGGAAGGATTTAAAAAGTGTATATATGTGTAATATTTTATATATATATATATATATATATATATATATATATATATATATATATATATATATATACACACACACACACACACACACACACATATATATTATACATATTGCATATGCAGCCCATGATGCTTTGCATTGTGTGAGCATGTGTGATTTTATATATATATGTACATATACATATACACACACTGTACACAATATATATATATATAGAGAGAGAGAGAAGATTTTTTTTGGGGGGGGTTAACAGCCCAATCGGGGGGGGCTGTGGTGCTGAGAGTACAGGTGTCGTCCTTTAAATTGCAATTACGTTTCTTGCCTTTCTTCTTTCCTCTCCTGGTGCAGCTGGATCTTTTCTTCTTCTGTGTACAGGGAATTCCAGGACATGTAAGACTATTTACAAAATGTACCGGACACAGAGGCAACTATTTACATAGGAAATACTACACCATTTATCTACATATACAAGCAGCTGGCTTCACAGATAGTAGGTATGCAGTGGAGTACAGTGACCTGGCCACAAGGTGCCTCTGAAGCAAGGCTCTAAAGGGAGAAATAATCTGGGTTGATTCAAGGATGTTTGGGACCTTGTTCCAGCTATCCAGTCTAGCGTAAGCAAAAGCCTGCCTGCTTCAGGAGCAGAAATTTAAGCAGCAATCCATGTTACATTGACAATGCTGTCCCTGTATCTTTTGATTTCAGTTTAAAAGCACCCCTTTCCCATAGGCCTTGAAAGATGCACCATCTCCCCATTTTGAATCTGCTTTGGAATTCTTTGAGATTTGAAACCATGAAGCTGCATCTTGCATAGAGTGTGCCTCAGCATCCCTACAGGAGAGACTGAGGGATTTTAACATGTACACCATGGGAGACAGAGGACAACAGGAGGAGGCGACATGATACAGACCCACAAGTACTTCACAGGGGTGAACAAGGTACAGGAGGGGAGTCTTTCTTTAGCTAAAACCACAATACTGCGAAAGAAACAGCGCAGCCGATAACAGCACAGGCAAAATGTCGACACAGGAAAACCATGCTGCACAAATGCAGCACGAAGCAAGGACTGCGTGACCTAACTCCGGGAAGGAGAAAGTCAAACTCCAGGAGGGTGACAGTCGGGGTGGAGGGATGATTTACTATTCCCAACCCCCCTGGATGGTGACAGTCAGGGGGTGAGGGGGCATGATAACATCCCATGTGTTTGATTCCATGTAGCTGTTTTTACCGTGGCTATTTCTATGGTGTGCATCTCAACCGCGCTGTTATTACATAGATGCATAGAATTTGACAGCAGATAAGGACCGCTTGGCACACCCAGTCTGCCCATTTCCCAGTCTACCGAAAAAACTCCAGATCATAATTGATCTGCAGCTTACCTTCTCTTTCCTACCACCAGGGTTGCCTTCTGCCTATCCCATGCAATCTTTAATTCACCTACTGTCTTTTCCCCTACGACCTCACATTACTCTCCCACCCCCTCCACCCTTTCAACGAAGTTGACACAGTATACTTTTTTTTTTTTTAAATTCAAGTTTATTTAGTCAAGTCAAAATGAGGTACAGGAGAATAACACAGCAACGATATCAGTACAATGGATATTAGGTATAACAATACTGAGAAGTCTCCTGTCTTACATCAATGACTAGCTAAAACGTGAATTCAAAGGTCAATGACAATTTTAACAAATCACTCAAGATAAAAAAAACTAGTTAAATAGAATCAAAACAAGAATTCGAAGACCTGTCCTCCAAAATCCAGTGAGCCAAGCTAGTCTGGTTCAAGTACATATAGTATTCAAGTTAGTGCTAGTCAAGGGTTACCAAAGGTAAAAAAAAAATATATATATATTAAAACAGGAAAGAATATCAACTGAGGAGTGAAGTATAATCAGGAGACTGCAAATAAAACCTGTTGGGTCAAAAGACCCCCTCTCCCCAAGACACTGACCACCAGAAGGACGATCCCAGATTTCAAAAAAATTTGTGAAACACTTGGGCATTCTGAGTTTAAGCACAGCTGTTATGCACTCCGTTGTTTCAATTTCTAAGACTTTCTGTTTCCACTGGTCAAGTGGATAACCAATTTAACATCAAACATTTAAGTGGGGCTACACGCAGTATTTGACTCAATTCAATTCTATTTTTAGGTCCTCAAAGCAGCTTTGGGAAGCCCAAGACAAAATTTGTAAAACTGAAAGGGCCGGCTCGTCGGCGCAGCGGTTGGATTTCCGCCTGCGACGCCGGCAACCGAGTTCGAGCGGACTCGGGTCGCTGGAGAAACGGCTGGGGGCGAAATGAGTTCGAACATCCCACGACTGCTCACCTACTCCAGGGGGGTTGGGAGGATAATCAGGACCACTGCAGGGTACCCCTGGCAGAGGCCGGGGGTCCAGTCGCAGCGAGCCTGGACGTTGGGGGCGTGGTGAACGTCGGCTACACCTTGACATTCGTGGCACACCACGCCCCCAGAGAAAAGCAGAAATACCAGCCTCGGGTTGGCGGATGATGGCTGCCGTCTCGCTGACCGAGGGGTCCTGTGCCCTCGATCCCACCAGCAGCGCCCGAGGACTGGCGCCTGGCCGCTGGGGCCCACCCCCACCCGGTGTCTTTCCCCTCAGGAGGAGGGACCCACTCGGCAAAGGATATGCGGGCCACCCCTGGGTCGGCTGCGATGTGAGGAGGGACAGGGCGAGGGTCACAGTGGCAATGTGCAGCCAGAAGGGTGAAACCAGAGGCACGACTGGAGGAAAAAAAAAAAAAAAAAAAAAAAACTGAAAGGGATCTGACTGCCAAACATTTGTTGCTAAAAAATATTTACTCAAGGTTCCTGGGAAAACCAGATCAAGCTGTGACTCGCTTGATCTCAAGCTCATTGCCCTCACACTTGATGAAGTCCTGTTCCCCCTAACCAAGATTTTCAATTGCTCCCTTATGCTCTTCCCAATTCCCATCTCAGTGGAAGTCTGCCCTGGTTACCCCTTTGCACAAATATGGTGACAGGGCACTTCACAGCAACTACAGACCTATCTCCATTCTGTCTCCTCTCTTCAAAGCACTCAAAAGAATTGTTGCCGACCAATTAAAGGAACACATGGAGAAATACAATCTACAATGTTCCCAGCAGCATGGTTTTAGGAAAGGCCATAATACCACCACTGCCCTGTTAGAATTTACAAGTTACATTCATCATGCTCTGGACCATGGGCTAGTGGTAGGTGCTACCTTCACTGACCAGACCAAGGCGTTCGATATGGTCAACCATTCCATGCTTGTTTAACAACTGACAGACCTTGGCCAACCAAATGACACTGCAAGATGGTTTCACAGCTACCTCAATAGCCGCCCACAACAGACGAGGATTGGAAAAGTATACTCGGCAAAGCAACCAGTCAGATCAGGAGTCCCCCAAGATTCAATCAAGGTGCCCCTGCTCTTCAGTATCTTCTTAAACTGCCCGCAAAGTGTCCTGACCAGATTCTCCTTTATGCGGATAACGCAGTCCTTTTTTCCAGCAATCCTGACCCATCTGCCTTAGAGAATCAACTCCAGAACAGCTTCACGAGTGTAGAGGCATGGTTCCATTCCCAAAAACTCATTCTTAACTAAAACAATGTTGTTCCATGGTACTCATAGTAAACATAAGCCTAGACAACGTTATCATCAAGAACACTGCAGGTGTCCCTCTGGAACAGACAACCATTTAAGTAACTAGGGGTGACAACTGACAGTAACCCATCTTTCACTAATCATATCGATAAATTATAAATGTTTTGCTAAACACACGTACAAGTTATCCTAGTAACTGCCTGTTAGCCTGCACTGTGCTTTGTAACATGCTGTATTGTGTGCCTTGTTAAATTACTTTAAAATGTTTGTTTTTTTCATTTCTGTGACATGAAACCTTTGTAAAGGAGTCTCTGACTCAAAGGTATATCCAAATTCTCATTAAATAAATAAATAAATAAAATGTAGCCAAGGCTGTTAACACCCGTATCAGACAGCTATACAAGCATAAGCACTGCTTGCCTACGGAAGCCCTTAAATCGTGCCATACAGAGCTCAATAGTCTCTATAGTTGATTATGGGCTTGCGGTCTTTGGATTTGCCACTAACACTGCCCTACAGCGAGTTGTGGCTCTCAATAAGGCTTGCTGACCACTTACTGGGGCGTTCCGCCTCACTCACACATGACATCTATGAGCAGACAAACTGGATCCAGCTACAGGGCAGAGTCTTTTATCATACCTGCCTGCTAGCTAAGAAAGTCTCCCATGGCCTCATGCCACCTGGGGTGCTGAGGCTCCTCTGCCCACTCTCCAATATCCATCACACAAGAAGCTCTGACCACACTGTTTACCAAGTTCCACGCTGCTGCACTGCTCAGGGTCAGAGGTTAGTTGCTGCTAGAGCCCATATGTGGTTCAACTCACTTTGCCCTGATGCTTCCAATACTCCCACCCTAGGCCCATATAAGTGTAAACTGCAGCAGTTTCTCGTTGCTTGTCCCTCCTACAACTGCTTCTCATAAGTTAGTACTTGACATGTCTACTATCCATACGCCCTGTACCAACTTCTTCCCAACCCCACTTAGCCACCCTACCACCTTTTTTTCACTATACTGCTCTCCTACTCATAACCCTCCCCCCTCTTTTTTCCCCATACCCCTTCCTATCCTGACAAGACACTCTGGGCTGCTTCACCCAATCCAGGTGATACCTAAACTTGCACTGATCTATTTTCTATTACATTTTTCCCTGCACTACTTGGTTCTGATTTACAAATAATGTTATACATTCATGCATACGTTGTACAATGCCTGATAACAGTTTTAATTTACAATGTTAACTTGCTCTAATCTGACAAGTCCACCTTGACTGACCCTCCTTTTTTATGTGCACTATTTGATTTTGGTTGTTATATTCTCGTATGCTATGCATTTTTAGAATTGTTTTCTTAGGTCTAGCTGTATCTTGACAAGGAACCTATGTAAAAGGGCTCTTGCTCACAGGTGTTAATTCGAAATCTAAATAAATAAATTAAAAATGAATCACTTGACAAAAGGAAACTACCACTGGGCAATCCCAGAAAATATGAAAATGTTAGCCAGTCCCTCCACATTGTCTCCAGCAAGTATCCGAAAGGGTGGAACCAAAATGCTTTGTAACTGTTCAGAGTTTGGAAGTATCTTACCAATATTTTCCAATTAAATCTCTCTATGTGGGTGAAACAGTAACTGCCCTTCCCCTCTTCAATTTATGTTCCCAGTGTTTTGGGGTGACAAGTAGCTCCACTTCCCCTTGTCATTTGGCACGTTTATGTTTCACTGGTGGTGTATTTGTTTGACTAAGTAATTTATATAGGCCAGATATTGGTCGGAATTTAAAATTAAAGGTGACCAACCAATAAAAGTTCTTCTAAGCTGGACTGTGGTCTCTTTACTTGCAGCAAATGTTGTTCTTGCATGATACAGTGTCGACCTTGCAAAAAAACGACAGTGGTCCTCTCTCCGCAACCAATATTTATTCTGAAGCTCCTGAAATGCCAAACAGTGTTCTCCAGCAATCAGCTGTGCAAATTCTGTAAGGCCTCTAGCCTCCCAATATCTAAAACCCATATCAAGTTGGAGGGAGAGTCTCTTTCAAATGAGAACAAAGGAATGAATGAACAACAGGACCAGGGGGCATGCAACAAAGCTGGATGTGACTAACAGAGATGCAAGGAAGTATTTATTCGCTGAAAGGGCGTTAGCCACCTGGAACAGACTGCCAGCAGAAGGGCTGGAAGAGAAAACAGTGGTGACTTTAAGCATATGTGGGATATAGGCATATATTAGTAAATAGGCAGAGAGGAGGAAAGGTCGCCAGAGACAAGTTAGGGTGCAAGGAGACAGATTAGGCAAAGATCCAGGCAGACGGGTGGGCCATGCAGTCCTTTTCTGCCAACAAATTTTATGTTTCTATGAGGACATTTGTAAGACTGCTACTTGAGCCTCTGTCCATACCTTCTCTATGCATTATCGCCTGGACATGCTTCGCTCTGCCAAAGCTGCTTCCTACAATTCTTTGTTGAGCTCTGTGGTACAGCCCTGAACCTTCAGCTTTAGGACTGCTCATCAGTGATCATCACCCAATCTTCGTAGTCAGGAAAAGTCCACAGACCAAAACCGCCACACAAAATTCTGCAACTCTGCTCCTTCGGCTCCTTAAACCTTAATCCCCTTCTTAACGAACTGGCCAGCTATAACTGGTCCCCTATTGCCTTTGGCCCTTCCACTGACCAAGCCCTTGCTTATTTTAAAGATAATTTCTAACCACACCAAACTCCTACGCTCCATTCCAATGCACTAGAGTTCATGGCAACCATCATCCCTGGGTCTCCCCGAGTTGCTGACCTGTCTCAGGGAGTGAGACAAAACTTGGAGTAAACATAAGGACTCCCAGCTTCCCCCAGACTATGTCAGGTATCGTATGTTAAGAAATGCCTACAAAAAAGCTACCAGACTTGCCAAGTCTGAATATTTTCAATCATCTTTTCTCAAAAACATCAATTCACCCTCCAAATTCTAGAAAGTGATCCATGCCCTGTTCTCCCTCTCTTCACATCCGCCTCCCCCAGTGCTTAAAATAAACAACTCATTGGTCTCTGAACAGTGCGCAGTGGTTCAAGAGTTTAACTTCTATTATACCTCCTGCACCACAACACTTCTGAAGTCCCTCGCCATCCTCCCACATGCAGCACTCAACCCCTCTGCACCCACCCTTCCTTCTCCTTTTCTGCTGTCTCCCCAGAGGAAACACTAACGGCCATTCTCTCTCTCAATCCTTCTAAAGGCTCATCACTGGCTGACCTTGACCCTAAACTCCTCTACCTTTCAGCTTCTGCTATAGCCTACCCTCTCTCCTTAATCCTAAATCTCTCCTTCTCGCCCTCATCTGTCCCTTCGTCTTGGAAACTTATGCGGCGGTCCTCCCTCCTCCCCTGCAAATTTCTGCCCAATCTCCCTCCTCCCTGCCCTTGCTAAACTCCCAAGAACACCTGGTCCTCTCTCAACTAATCACCTTCCTCGACGACTCTTCTTTTTTCACCCTGTTCCAATCTGGCTTTCGGAAGAACCACTCCACTACCACCTCCCTACTCAGGCTCATGGACTCCATCCTCACCGGGATGGATAATGGCTTCATTACCTCTGCCATCTTTGTCGACCTCACCAAGGCTTTCGACAGTCTCCCATGCCCTACTTCTTGACTCCTTTACAGCTGCTGGGTTGTCTACTTCTGCCCAAAACTGGTTTAGAGCTCATCTCTCAGGCAGAGCATGATCAGTCAAGATCCAGGATACAATCTCTCCCCCCCCCCACCCCATTTCCACGGGAGTCCCACAGGGCTCGGTGCTTGGACCCATTCTCTTCTCCAGCTTCCTAAATAACTTGCCCTCAGTATGCTCCCCCTCCTCCTCGATCCATATGTATGCCAATGACACTGTCCTGTTCTCCTCTGGCAAATGCCCCACCGATGTAGCAACCACCTGTCAGCATGACTTCCACCAGGTTCAGCTATGGTTTGCCTCACATCAACTATTCCTACACGCCAAAAAGACTGTCTCCATGACCTTTGGGACTAGGCAGAGACTCTCTAGGCTGCACCCTTTACCTTCTTTCCATACCCTTGACGGGACAATCCTAAAGGACATCTCCTCATTCAGATACCTTGGGGTTTGGTTGGATCAACACCTCAACTTCTCTGGCCACATTGACGCCATCCTGAAAAAACTGCGCCCCAAGCTTGGTGCCTTATTCAGGAACTGTAGTTGCATCCCTCCTATGGCGCGGCGTGAACTAGTCCAGAAGACGAGCCTCCCCATTTTCGACTACTGTGATGTAGTCTATGGTGCCGCTCCCAAATCCCTCCTAACCAGACTGGACATTCTTTAACTCCTTCTGTCGTTTTGCCTTTGATGTTCCATCACGCACTCATCACTGTGATCTCCACCACGCCCTGTCCCTTCCCCCACTTGCCAACAGGCGCCTCACTCATTGTGCCAAACTCACTTCTAAATTTTGGTTAGGAAAACTTCCCTTCTATCTCTCATGCTCATTCTCTTCCCTACTCCCACTCCCTCAGATCCTCTGACACTTGCACTTTGTTGGTCCCCAGTCGAACCATTCTCATTGGTCAGTCAGTCAGGCTTCACCCATCATTTCCCGCAAATCTGGAACTCCCTCCCCCAAATACAGCACTCCTCCTCCTCCTACTCCCTTGCCTCTGCCTTATGTAACTTTCTCCCATCTAACTGGTCCTGATTTAACCCTCCTTAACCGTCCTCCTATACCTCTGCTCCTCTCCATGATTCACATCCCCTATTAAACCTTCCTCCCCCCGGGGCCTACTTCTCAGCATGCTTTCCTTTCCCTTCACTGCTTACCCCCTTCACTCCTACCCCAACCTTCTTCCATTACCAACTTGTCCCTGCTTAGTTTTGACCTCTGGCAGGGTTCTCAGCATCCTGGAGTGGTCTTGTACACTGGGAAGACTCCTCCTCCTTCCCCTTCCCCCCTCTCTCCTTTCAACCCAACTTGTTCTCACCTAAATCTGCCCTCTGTTGGGATTCTTAGCATCCTGGCGATGTCTACTCTCAGGTAAGTTTCTTCCCTCCCATTCCCTCTGCCTAACTTTTCCTCGCCCAATTCTATCCCCTAGCAGGGTTCTCTGCATCCTGGAGGAGCCCAGCACTGAGAAATTACTCTTTCTTCACTCCCCCTCTCTATCTTTTCTACCCAACTAGTCCTCGCCCGATTCTGTGCTCTGGCACGGTTCTCAGCATCCTGGAGTGGCCTAGTCTTAGACAAGCTTCTTCTTTCTCTCCTTTCCCTTCATCCTTTCTTTTCTTTCTCTTCCCAACTTGTGCTCACCTAGTTCTGCCCCCTGGCAGGGTTCTCAGCATCCTGGAGGGGGTCCAGCACTGGGAAATTATTCTTCCTTCCCTCCCCTTTCCCCTCCATCCTTTCTACCCAACTCTGCTCTCTGGCAGGGTTCTCAGCAACCTAAAGAGAACCAGTCTTAGGCAAGTTTCTCCCACCCCTCCTTCTCCTTCCCGTTACCACTCCCTCTACTATCTCTAACCAACTTGTCCTTGCCTACTCCTGCCCCTTATTGTAAGTCCTTGCCTCATTCTGCCACTGGCAGCAATCTCTGCACTCTGAAGAGGCAAGTTCCAGGTATGACTCGTCCTTCCCTACCCTAGCCCTTATCCCCACCTCTCTCCCATCCCCCTCTCTACCTCTACCCCGCATTTAAAGGAATTAGTTCATCGAGCTAATAACTCAGACCTTTTCTGTCTGAGGTGCTCCCAGATTGCACTAGCACTGTGTTAACTTGCCCCTTACAACTGATTTTTTGCCTACTTTGCTCCAGTAATGTCTCCATCTTTATCCTCTCCTTCCCCCAACTGATTTCCCTGTGTACCCTTCTACCCTCCTTGATGTCCCCTCACTGCACCTCATTCATTCAATAACTGCCAAATAATCTGCCTCTTAACCGTGACCCATTCCTGCAAGGAGTTGGCTCCAAGGCTACATTAAGTTTCTGTACTGTGTTCCTCAGTTTTGCCACTTGTAATTAAATGCATATTCCACAGGTATATATCTAACTGTATGTTATGTCACAAATGTGACTGTATGATTTATGATATTTTTAAACTGTACGTCTTGTTACAAATATAATTGAATGTTTAATTTCTCGGATATGTTAAATGTTAAACAGTATGTCTAATTCTTCATCCAAGTGTACCCCCCCAAGTTGCACTGGAAGACAAGCAACTTGTTGTTCAGTGTGCCTTCCTGGTGAAACATTTCAATAAATAAATTATTACGATCAAAACCATCTGCTGCCTTCCCACTGGGGCTGAGACACGAAGAGGAATTATACATCCAGCTGTTTGTAAGCTCCGTTCATGGGCAGGGATGTCCCTTCCACTTTTCAGTGCTGTACACCTAACTTCGGTCTTGTACTGTGTATTTATTGGAAAACTGGTAACTGAAAAAGGCACTCTGAGCCAAGCTTAGTTTCCAAATATGACTCCGGGGGTTAAAAGAAACAAAAATTCAGTGTAACACGAAGTCAACAAACAAAACAGTGTTCATACAAAGAAAGGTAGGAGCTAATAGGCAAACATGGCCTTGTTGCGCCATGTAAAGGTAATATTTGAGGGTACTGTTTGGCATCATGAGAGAGTCAAGTTTCTTTTTGAAGTCCGCCTTGTTGTGAAAAATAAAGACTTCTGTAGGAAGAGCATTTCATAGATTAACTACCATTTGGCTACAGAAATATTGACTTTTTTAGGCCAGCCCAGTGGCATGGAGGGGAGGCGCTGGTGCCTTACCTCCTGCCACACCGGTAACCCATGTTCGGTCACAAACGTGGGCTGCTGGGGGAAGGAAAGGATTCATCGCTCAACGGCTGCTCTCCTTTCCCGGGGGTGGGAGTAGACCTGCACTCCACACCAAATGACTGCCATCCAGTGGAGGCCAAGTGGTAGAGTGGGTTGAGGAGGGCAGTGGAGGGAAAGCTGAAGAACTCCGTAGCGTGACCGTGCCTCCACACGTACGCATCTAGGTGTGCACCCCAGCGTAAGGAACAAAAACGGAAAAAGGGAATGCTCCAGCTTTGTGAAGCCCTGCCTGCCCCTGCGTCACCACACAACCATCACCCTGACCTTATGGGTTTTGCGGATCGGATTGATAGGTGCTGGGTGGGGGAGGTAGGGACAGGGCTGAGAGCCGCCGGAGAGAAAAACCTCTATTTAAAAAAATTCATTTTTTGGTGTTAAAGCGCTTTCCCACTGTCTCTAGTGGGTGACCTCTAGCAGTGTCCACACACCTGAAATTGAAACCCATTTCTTTAAATAAGTATTTAACTACCTCATGCATCAGTAACAAATCACTTTGCAATGTGCGCTTTTCCAGTGTTATGAGATTGCATCTTCTCAATCTGTCCGAATACAGGAGGAGTTTTAATGTGGTGACTGTTTTATGCTGCCATTCTCTGAACCTTTTCCACCTCACTGACTTCCTTTCTTTTCTAGGGACACCAGATCTGAGCAGCGTAATCCAGGTGTAATCCAACATAAGCTTAATATAGGAGAAGAAATTCAGATCTCTGGATGTGATATTCCTTTTTATAGCCCACAGGATGTTATTTGCTCTTGATACTGCCATGCTGCATTGGGCTTTATTTTCTATGCCCTAGATAAACTAACCTCCATATCTTTTTCTCAGTTACTTGTAGACAAAGTCCTACAACCCAGGGTGCACTGATGGCATGGGTTTTGTTCCCGCAAGTATAACTCTGCATTTGTCAATGTTAAAGAACATCTTCCATCTTTCTACCCATTCATGTATGTAATGGAGTGACTGGCGTTGTTTCAGTGTTATAGGCAGGTGACCAATTTTTGTGTCATCTGCACACTTTATCAACCAGTTTTCAAGACCTGTTGTCAAATCGGAAATGAATAACAAAGATAAGCAGACCTAAGACACAGCCTTGTGGGACACAACTAGTAACCACCCGCGGAGCAGACCAATAAACATTTATAACAACTCTCTGAGTTCTGTCTTTCAAGCAATGTTTTATCCAGGTTATCAATCTACAAAAATCGATCCCTGCGCCCATCTTATGAACAATGGACCACTGTGGTACCAGGTTAATGGCTTTATTAAAGTCCAGGTAAATGGTATCACAATCGATCTTATTGTCTAGTAGTCGGCTAAACTTCTCATAGATGCAAATAACACTGGTCATGCATGACCTACCTCTGGTAAAACCACGTTGTTCAAGATCGAGAGCAGAAATGTTAGCTTGTAGTTTTATCTCTTATGAAGGACTCAACATTTTCCCACATACCAATGTGAGGCTAACAGGGAGATATTTTGTAGGCTTTGTTTTGTGCCCCTTTTTAAAAGACTGGTACTACATGAGCCTGGTGCCAGTCATCCGAACAATGCCAGTATTTACAGACTCTTTGCATATGTATGTCAGAGGAGTATTAATTTGGTCAACTGTCATCTTCAGGAAACCAGCAGACATTTGACCTGGGCCCGGTGATGAATTACATTTTAAGTTTGCCAATTTTATTTATCATATCCTCACTATCTTGAAAATCTGAGTAGTGGGTTTGGGTAATATGGTGACTTTTGTTTGAGGTAGCATATATCAAACAAAAACAGGAATTGAAGATTTCAGTCGCATCTGGCAGGGTGTTTACAGATTTATTATGTTCAGTTGGTCCGATTTTGTTTTGGTCATTTTTCTTTCATGAATTTATGTAGTTGCATAGTTCATTACAATTATTTTTAGTAACAGAGAAAGTTCAGCATTCTTTTTGGCTTTTCTTATCTTAGATTTGCATTGTTTCATAATTTTTTTTTTTTTTTTTATAAATTTTAAGATTCGTTTCAGTTTTTGATTTTGTGTATTTCTTGTAACTTTTATATTTGCTATTTATCACATTCTACTGATTTTGTTAACTATTTCTGATTTGAATCTGGATTTACCATATTTCTCGCTTCTTGAGATGTGTTTAAGGCAAAGCAGATGTACAATTTCTTTAAAATATATGCCACCTTTCATTCACATTTTTGTTTAAAAAGAAAAAAAAAAAAAAAAAGAGAGACCCAGTTGGTGTTCATTAGTAGTGCTGTAATTTACTTTAAATTCACTTTATTATACATAAAGATTTTTGTTTTGCCTGTATTTAACAGAAAGGAAAAAGATATAGTGAATTCTACTGTATTGTGGTCTCCATCTGAAGGTGGAAGTAGTACCTTATAGTCTGCTGATGTTGATATTTTCTGACGTTAGAACAAGGTCTAGTATCTTACTACCCCTGGTAGGCTCTCTTACATGCTGCTGAAGGGGTAATTGCTGGACTGAACTTACGAAGAGTTTCCCCTTCTGCTGGTTTGGCTGTTTATCCCCGCCATTCAATGTCCCCACAGTTAAAATCACCCACCACTACTATCTCTCCAAGCTAACATGCCACTTTCAGTTCATTTATAAGTTCTGAGTTTTTGTGATATGTTGTGTCAGGTGGCCTGTAGCATACCTCTAGAATTATATATTTATTTTATTTATTTAAAATGTTGGTAACTGGGAGAGACACACTGAGCCAAAGCTCATTTCCTGGTGTGACCCAGGGTGGGGGGGTGAATGAAAGAAAGCAGACCGATTACAATATAAAACATGACATACAAGTAAGAAATATCAATGGACTGGTATACTATGAGGTAATTACGCAACAAATTAGCATAGTCAGGAAACTATAAGAAAATAACTGTGGTAAGTGGAAGAAAGGAATGACTGTGGGGGAGTATGGCAAAAGACTGGGCAGGCAGCAGGAATCAGAGGAGTGAGAAAAGTAAAGTGCAAAGGAGACAGGCCAAGTATGGGTTGAGAGAGAGTACATAATTATAGCAGTCAGGAGCAAGAGGAAGAGAGGGCTTGGGAAAGGGTGCATTTTAAACAATGCAGAAATGGAGACAGACAAAAAGCTTGGAAGAGAGTTCCAGAGGGAGTGGAGATAGTAAGAGAAGGCTGCCTGCCCCAAACTGGAGTGAGGACAGGGGAGAGAGAGAAGTAAGGTCTCTGGAGCAAAACTGATAAGAGGAAGGGGACTGGGCATGGCAGTGCCTTGACAGGCACTACTGCTTGTGGCGTCGGCGACCTGGGTTGGGGAATAGGCTCAGGTAGTCGGAGGGCAGGCCGGGGGAAGGAGGCTCAAGCGTCCTATGGACTGCTCTCCTCCTCTGGGGGAATGGTGAGAATTCGCCAGTACTCGTGAGACCCCATGCAGCAGTTAAGAGGTCCAGCAGCTGGGACTGTAGCTGTGGGGAGGCATGTCAAGATGTTCGGTATGCCACCCGAACATAATTGCATGACATGCCTCACGGGAAGAAAAAAATGTGGAAAATCAGAGGTTCCATATCCACAGGATGATGTCTCCCCAACCCACATAGCGTGGGAGCCCTGTCTGGGGCACAAGGTCTACTACCTACTTGTCTCTGTAGGAGAGGAAGGGGCCCTGGCCCCCACTCCTGGGGGGTAAGACAGAGGTGTTTGGAAGTCCGGTCAGTCCCGTTGTGTGGGGTGCGGGGCAGAGCATGCAGGGACTGCTGGCGGACGCGGAGCCCAGCAAAAAGAGGAGGGGACGAGGGGGGAGTGGAGAAGTAGGAGGGGAAGAGATCCAAACCAGAATCTGGAAATAAGGGAGGTGTCGTGGAGCTGGCAACAAATTAGAGGGAAGGGAGAGGGAAGAGTAGAAGATACAGTGATGAGTGCAGGGGGAGCACTGGAGGTAAAGTGGCAAAAAGCATTAAAAAAAAGTGTAAAGTCTAGAGAGGGATGAAGCAGAAGAGGACCCAAAAACAACACTGGCATAATCCAAAAAAGGGAGGATCATTTTGATAAGCTGCTCTTGGTGGACAAAAGGGGAGAGGGAGTCTTTATTTCGATACATGGTTCCTAGTTTGAGGCAGAGTTTAGAGTGGATATAGTCAATGTGTGATGAGAAGTCAAATCGACTGTCCAGCCAGACACCAAGAAACTTGAAAGCGGGGACTACTTCAAGAGAGGAACAGTCAAGGACAGAAAAGGAGGGGGGAGAGTTTGGCTAGTTTATGAGAGGTACTGAATGTCATGGACACGGTTTTCTTGGTATTAACCTTAAGCTGGTTTGCATGGAACCAGCGTAGCACCCTTATGAAGTTGCTCTGTAGCTGGGATACCACATCAGGAGCTGAAAGACCAGAGGCATAGAGGATCACGTCACCCGCATATAGATGAATCTGAAGAGAGACAGGCAAACGGAAGGTCATTTAGAAAGATAAAAAAACAGGGACAAGGATGGAGCCTTGAGGGACAGGTGGCAGAACTGCGTTCTACCTGTCCAATAACCCGGTGGAGGGATGCCTTTCCTATCTTTTTCTTACTAAAATATATTGTGCACTAGTAACTTCCTATCTTATACTTTACCTTTTTCCGCCCCTGGCGGAGGTTGGTCACCTATGTCAGTCTTTCCTATTTCTTTCTAAATCTCTTTTCCTACTGCCTTTATTTCTAGTTGCTGTATATACATACCTCACAAAGAACTCCCCAAAATAATGCACCAAGCTAAGGCCAGCTGGCAGGAATGGAACAAAGTGCATTTAAGGCATTTAATGCCGAAAGATATAAAGTGCCTATAGATATACAAGGTGCTGGTGAAATTAAGTGCAGCTAGTACATTTTGTGCCCTTTAATGAATTTAAAGTAGTACAGTGCTTAAAGAAATTCATGTGTGTGCAAGAATGTTTAAAGTTCTACATAACTGCAATAAAATAAATGGAAAACATCCCCTTAGAGAGGGGGAGCATGAATTAAAATGGCACGGCAGTCTATGTATGCTATTTTTGTTCTTTTGCTGTCACTCTGCTGTAAATGTAATCCTGCACTGAAGCAGGAACAGTTTGTGCCGAGCAGCAAACCTTTACATGAACATTTGCTGCCGCTCTGTCTTTATGTGAAAAAATACTGGTGCCCCTGTAATTACAGGGCTCCCGACTGCTGGCTGTGGCTAAAGTGAATGTATATGTCTGCCAGTCAGCCGTGGAGGAGTCCGTTGTAGGTGCGCAGCCAGTCCAGGCTGCTACAAGGCAGGCTTTCCATGGAGCGGCAAAACTTTCACTTTGCTGCTGCTCTGTGGCTCTTAGCCCCACAGGGGTCTGAGGAGAGAGTGAGAGAGCGCTGTCAAATTATTAGAAAGGAGGTGCTCGCTTCACACTTGCTCTTTCTCTCTCATTCAGAGCTGCTGAGCTGCAGTTTATAGCAGGGCACCATTCACTTCCCCTTTCAGCTGCCCCTCTTTTCCAAATGTGCTTTTGCGCTCTGAAAGGCGAGCACTTTCTCACTAAAAGCAGTTAGGCTATCCCTAGACTTACAAAAATCATCCCAATAGTATAAAATAAAAAAACAAGGGCTTACCAAAGCAGAGTGGTTTATAACAGCTATTCCTAGCGGACAGCAGCTCTGCTACAATGTGGCAAATCCAAAGGATTTAAAGGGACAGCAACGTCTCTATATGTGGAAATGCAGAGCCCCAAAACAAAGTAGCCCTCAAAATAAGAAGAGGGCTGTAAAATAAAAAATCACATGAGGAATAAATTATGTCTGACCTGCAGGAGAGCTCATCCTAAACAAGATGCATGTAGTCTATAGGGGGACAGTGGCCCCTTGTGACCTACTTTTATAGCAAAATATGACGAAGAAGCACAGTTTAAGTGCCTATTTATATATACCCATTTAATAAAAATGACCAGGATTGTTATATTAGGAAGGTTTTGATAAGAGTAATGTTCTCTATTAATCCAGGCTTAGGAACAACCATTTTATATGTATATGTTTGGTTGTGAACCTTAGAGAGTTTCTAAATGTTTAATTGTCATTTGTGGGCGGGGTTAATATTAAGTGGGAGGGCTATATAAACCCTCCAGAAACCCACAAAGTCAGATCAGCTCAGCAGCTAGACTCACGTGCTTGGAGTGAAGGCAAGAGAAAGGATCTATACCTGAACAGGTATTGACAATATCGAAGTAGGACAAACTGTCAATCAATCAATCAATCAAAATCTTTATTTATCCAGGCGGGCACATTTGCAAGATGGACCTGGTCATACAAAAATCATAGTACAGTAACATGGTAAAACATGATGCAAGATTATACAAAAAAGAAAAATATACATATGTACATCAACATTTGAGTGAGAGGGCCCTTACAACAGACAGGCTCATAACTGAGTACAGCCAGAATGTTCACTTAAAAGGACAAAGAAAGGTAAGATGAGGGATACCAGCTTAGGAAGAAATGACTGGGTTGGAATAGTTAACTGGCATACTTCAGGGAAGGGGGTGGAACTTGGCCATGGCTAAAGAGAGACAGAAGCTGGTATTTTGGTAGGGGAGAGAGAGAGAGAGAGAGAGAGAGACGGGGCAGAGGCAGGGCGGGAGGCAGGATGGGCAGGAGGGAAACTGGAAATTAGGCGAGCTAGCGATGTGGGAAACATTTGCAGGATTCCTTCATAGAGCGACTTGAAATTATTCGGGCTAACAGGACAGCTCAGCTTCAAGTTTTTTTGCATATTGTTCCACAAGGAAGGCAACGAGAAACTTACGGCAGCTCTGCCGAAACGAGATCTGACCTTAGGTAAATGCAAGGCAATTAGGGAATAGCTTCTCAGTGCCTATGCACCTATCACACTCAGGGGAATACAATTAGAGAAGTACAGGGGGAGCTTGTTGGTAATCGCTCTGAAAGCCCACAGAGCGGCATTTCTATTTCTCCTATAATGAAGGGAAGTCCAGGCCACTGCAGTGTACAAGGAGCAATGGTGTGTGGAAAGTGAAAGGCCCGTTATGAACCGGATTGCTCTGTGGTATAGGGTGTCCAACTTAGCCAGGGCAGAGGCAGTACAATGGCTACAGAGAAGGTCCGCGTAATCTATTAATGAAAGGAACGTGGCTTGAACCAGCCGCTGCTTGGCATCCCTAGTAAGCAAGTGATCAATTCTGTAGAACAGTCCTAGTCTTTGTCTTAGTTTCTTCTGTAGTTCTTCGAGATGTTCAGAGAAGGAGAGTTTGTGATCGAGCCATACATCCAGATATTTGAATTTTGGCACATACTTTAGATTTTCTCCAAGTACTGTGGTAATCTGAGGGATAGCCCCAATGCAAGCGGGATTCGCTGCACAGGAGGAAGGGGGGAAAAGAGCATCGCTTTTGTTTTGTTTTTTGCATTAAGCAGAAGCTTTTTGCTTATGAGCTCGTACTGCAATAGGTTAAATTCAGCTTGGAGGTCTTCACAGGCTGCTTCTGGCATAGGACGACTCAAAGTACTGTGTCATCAGCGAACAAGTAGATATTGGCCTTACTAATGTTGTCATCAATGTTAATGTAAACCGTAAACAACAGGGGACCAAGGATAGACCCCTGAGGTACAACTCTCTGTAGGGGTTTAAGTGGTGAAAGATCACCTTCAGCTTTAACCTGCTGTTTCCGATCTGCGAGGTAGTCAGCAAACCAGCACACAGAGTTAGGATCCAGACCTAGGTGACATAGGGAGGAAAGAAGCAGGCTATGGTCGACTGTGTCGAAGGCCTTACTTAGATCCAAAAAAAATGGCAGACAAAATTCCTATTGTCAAGGAGCCAATCATTAGTCACTTTTGCTAGGGCAGTTATTGTGCTGTGCTTTGCTCTGAATCCAGACTCCACTGGGTTTAACAGACTCCTGGATTTCAAGGTACGCCCTTAGCTGATAACTCAACATCTTTTCCAATGATTTAGAGAGAATGGGGAGGAGGGAGATTGGTCTATAATTATTAAGGTCGCAAGGGTCACCTGATTTGAGCAGAGGGATGACATGGGCTACTTTCCATTGCGAGGGGAGGCTCCCCTGGGATAGTGACAAGTTGAAGAGGTGCATGATTGGCACTGCCAACACATGGTATGCACATTTCAGAAAGTAAGGATCTATAGAGTCCGAACCTGCACCCTTCTTGATATCCAACTGCAGCAATAGATCTTCAACCTCTTTTAAAGAGGCAAGCAGGTCGGAGGCAGCCTCTTTGCCAGCAGGAGACTTGTGAAACAATAATCCCTGCTGAGTGTGGATGGCATTAGCAGGGGATGTGTCAATTGCTAGCCCAGCGGTTGTGAAATTATTGAGGGCTTCCAGTATCTCCGATCGGTCTGAAATGGTGTTACTACCGGATATAATTTTTGATGAGAGGGAATTTCCAGATGAATGACCAGACATGTCCTTTATTATTATTTTCCAAAATTTTGAAGGATTCCTTGAGGTAGAGTCTATCTCGGTGCGACAGAAAGTGGCCTTGGCTGCTCTGACCAACTTGGTGCACTTATTGAGTGCCCTCCTAAACTGACACCAATCCAAGTCATTCTTGCTTCTGCATGCTTTTTTCCAAAGCGCATTCCTATCTAGCATAGAAGCTTTGAGTTCTGGTGAAAACCAGCGGCAAGTGTTGCTACTTACACGTACTTTTACCATGGGGGCATGCCTGTTTAAGGCTGCAGTTTTTATTTTGTGAAAGATAGTATATGCCTCATTAACCGTTTTGGGCAAGTAGAAATCCTGCCATCGCAGGGAATGTTTCAATTCGTTGAGGTAGGCAAACAACTCGAAGTTGTGTTTACACCTCTTGATAGAGAACTTTGCTACAAACTATGGATTATGCACAGATCTGATGCTGGCGATGAAACAGTGATCACTGATGTCTGAGAAAAATGTTCCGACATGGGAGAACAGGTGTGGTTTGTTAACCAAAATTACATCTAAAAGGGTGCTGTTACTAGGGTTCTTTTTATTTGGGCGAGAGGGTTCACTAATGAGTTGCACCATCCCCAAGGTGTCACAAAAGGATTTCAAGAGAGGCGAGGCTTTTGATAACCAGTCGTAGTTCAGATCGCCAAGAATAACAGTTTCCAGCGTACTAAGCCCCAGGGCAGAGCTTAGATGTCACAAGAGATGTGACCCTGCAGACGGGGGCCTGTAACAGCCTATTACACAGAGTGCGCAAGAAGGTGATAGTTCAACCTTTAGGGACAAGCATTCGAATTCTTTGGGGGAGGAGGAGGATTCTAGACATGATACAGAGAATTTGTCCCTGACATATATAAATCGCCTCTCGATTGCCTATCAGCTCGGAAAAGCAAATAACCTGGGATGTTGATTTCCCTGTCAGGAGTGGCTGGTCTAAGCCAGATCTCAGTAATCACCAGAACATCAGGTAGGGTGTGGCTAACCTAAGCCTGGATCGTGGTAATCTTTTTCAAAAGGCTGCAGACATCGACATGCAGGAATGATATTCCTTTAATTCCAGCAAGGCCGGAGGGACAAGCAAGAATATCTAGAGGCCCCGGGTTGAGCTCGACATTGCCTGAGCACAACAGCAATAGCAGCAAAATCCTTTTTAAGGCAGCAAAAAGTTAATTTGTAGTCTATGTTCTTTGAGCATCTGGGAGGGTGGTGAAGTTGAAAATAGTTATTTCCACTCCTGGTGCTATACTATCCTAGGGTTGCAGCCACTAGAATCCTGACAGAAACATGCTAGGAGAAGAAAGTATCGAGATGGGAGGGAGGAGTATCCTGCAATGGCAATTCGGGAGATGTGCCACTTCCAGGCAAATACAGCTGTATGATCCAGTAATCATGTAGAAATTCATGACAGGAGTTGTTGAGCACATAACAGGGAGAGGTGCAAACCTCATCCCCACCCTGGGAGGAATGTGAGGTCTGATAGAGAGAGCAGAGCGCTAGCAAGACAAGGGACATACAGAGGAGCCAACTGTTCCCTCCCATGGTAAGGTCTTCCTATAAGGAACAGAATAGGGTGATGAATGCCCCAAACCTATTAACAGATACTATAACCTGTGGTTGTGCTCAAACTGACGAACACCCAGAATAGACTAAAAAGATAGGAGATGGACTTCTGCAGGGAGATTAATGTATAAAAGACATCAGATAGTTAAAATTAAAGTGGGAGGAGGAGCACCAGAGGGCGCAGAAGATGAGAAGAGGCGGGATGAAGCGTATTCAATAAATGGAGGATCACACCACTGAATGTTAGGACGTTGATTATTTTAGGTATGAATGACACAGGACTAGAAGTGTTAGGGGAGACTAGTGGGTAAAGGAATGCAACCTACATGTGTTGTTGTCCTCTAGTGGCTTTACAGTATAATTTGCAAATGGAAAATCAAATCACCGACAGGCCAGTGCAGGTTACACAAATGCTGCTCGGCACTGAACTGCTCACAGAAGTGAGCAAGTGAGTGAATTGGCAAGCAAAAAGATGAGGATTGCTCTGTACAGATGCTAAAGGGAAGAAACCTCAAAGGTCAGTGTTTCTCAGCAGTCTTATGCCCTAGTCCAATGATTTCAGTACTGGCTTCAGCGTTGGGCAAGGAACCAATGTCAGCACTCCAGGCCGTCTGGAACCTTTCAGTTCCCACTGGGAGGAAGGCTCAAAAATCCTCTTTCCCTTGTCCGGGACCAGAAGTTACCTTATGATTCAAGGAGTAGCGTGGGCAGCAGGCGCCTTCTCGGCCTGTCCTAGGCAGGCAGGTTGCTTGTGGAGGGGACCGCGTCAGCAGTACCAGCCCAGTGGGCTCCGATCAGCCTTATGAGCCAAGGAGGAATGTGGGCAGCAGGCGCCTTCTCGACCTGTCACAGGCAGGTTGCTTGTGGAGGGGACCACGTCAGCGGTATCAGCCCAGTGGGCTCCGATCAGCTGTACAGAATTATCTTTTGAAACCTTAAGTAAGGTGATTTATTTGATCACAGCATTGGGCTATTTTTATTTTTTTTTGGTGAATATTTTTATTTGTATTTATTTGCTTTTTATACTGTTTATGTATAAAAATAAAACCAGGCCGGTTCCGTGGCGCTAGGTGCTAGGGGTTCGCCTAGCATGCTGGCGACCCAGATTCAAGCCCAAGCCCCGGATGCCATGAGCAGAGACCGGGATGGAGGGCTCAAGAGTGTCCCTTAGACGCTCTCCTCCCGGCGGGGGGGGGGTCTCCCAGAAGGCATCACCTTGGGGTGGCTCCTTGTGACCAGATTGACCTTGCGCGTTGTGGCGCGGGTGACCATGCGCCGCTGGCACAGGCTCGCAATGACGTTGCAGCATGCCTTCTAAAAGGGGTGGGCAACAGGAAAAGGCCACCGATTCCCGCTGGATGACGGCAGCCCACCTCCCCTGGCAGTGAAGCCCCCAAATCTACCTCCGCACCGCCTAAGATGTGAAGAGATGCCGGGAAAAAGGCGCCTCGAGCTCCCCACCCCGTCCCTTGCCATGGGAAAGGGCCCCCCCACCAGACAAAGATACATTGAGACAGGCGGCAGCGGAAGAGATGGACGGCAGATCGAGAGAGCAGCTGTAAGGTGAGACCTGGCTGCCAGAAGGAAGGGGGGGCCAGGTTGGAAAGTAAGGGGGCATAAACAGATAACACAAAAAATAACACAACACCAACATACCAGGGGAGCGAGCTGCGAGCACTGGATGGAATCCGGTGCTGCTCCACAGAGGCGGCTGCCTCTTGCAATGAAACAAAACACGTGGAGTGCGCAGACAGAAGAAATTAGTCAGAAGACGTTAACTTTTTCAACCTCCAGGTGTTATTTGCAAATCTCCAAAGGGGGTCCCCTTGAAGACTGATTCGAGGCGCTAGGGGCACACATTGCGCCACTGCATTTTGCTGAAGAGAACCGTTTTGGAGATTTGAAAATAAACCTGGAGGTTTTGAAAAGTTAACCGTGTCTCCGACTAACTTCTTCTGTGTGCGCTCCACTATCTGGGTTTGAAAAAATAAAACCACACTGCTGTGTGGTGTACCGAATTACTTTTTCCAGAGTTATCCTTTCCCATGAAGCTACTACAGGGATGCCTGCTTGAATAGGAAAGGGGGGAGGGCACGGTGTCACTTGTTTGGACACACTGTACACATTCCATAAGATAGGATCTAAACCAGTCCGTGGCAAGGGTAGAGAGACCAGCAGAATGAAGCTTGGATAGAAGAGGAGGAGGATCAGAGACAGAGTCAAAAGCTTTGGCAAGGTCAATAAAGATAGCAGCAGTGATGTGCCATGGTCCATACCTCTAAGAACGGCATCAGTGACATGAAGGAGGGAAGTAGAGTGATTTTTCCGGAAACCAGACAAACAGAGAGGAAGTCAGAAGAGTTAAAGAAATCAGAGAGACGAGAGAAGACGAGGGACTCCTGTTTATCCAGAAAAGGAAGAAGGAATATGGGTCTGTATACGAGTTTAGATTACTGGCAATTTTTACCAGATGTTTTTTCGGTACTACCATTGAGTTTTCTAACTTTCTTACTAATATCCACAACCAGCAAGTTACATAGATACATAGACACTGTCGGCAGATAAGGGCCTATGGCCCACTCAGTCTGCCCATTTGAGCTTGTAAATTCCCTTTATGTTTTTCTAGAAGTCTGTTGCCTCTTTCCCCAACCTCCATAATTCTCTTATGTCTATCCCATGCATTCTTAAATCCTGTGATGTTTCAGCCCCCACCACTTCCTCTGGCAGAGTGTTCCACTTGTCCACCACCCTTTTTGTGAAGAAATTCTTCCTCACATTTCCTCTGAATCAGCCTCCCTCCAACTTCAACCCAAGCCCTCTAATCCTGGAACATCTTTTTCACTGCAAAATAGTGTATTCCTGCACCCTGTTCCTCCCTGTAAGGTACTTGTATGTTTCTATCATATCCCCTCTCTCCCTCCTCTCCTCCAGGGAGTACATATTCAAGACGTTCAGCCTGTCCTCATAGGACTTGTGATGCAATCCCTGTACCATCTTTGCTGTCCTCCTCTGAACCTTTTCTACCCTGTGTATGTCTTTATGTAGGTAAGGTCTCCAGAACTGTACACTGTACTCCAGGTGGGGCCTCACTAGTGTCTTGTATAGCTGAATTATGACCTCCCTTTTTCTTGACTCCTCTTCTTTCTTCTCGCCTTACCAATCTGGTTTTGGGAAATCCCACTCCACCTCCCTCTTATGGCTCATAGGCGAGAAGAAAGAAGAGGAGTCAAGAAAGGAGGAGAGTTTGAGAGAGGACAAGGTGCTCCTGCATCTTAGTTAATATAGGGACGAGTGAGATGGGGCGGTATTTGCCAGGAGAGGAGGGATCAACGCCCTTAGTAAGGGGGATGACTGTAGCATGCTTCCACTCCGATGGGATGGAACTGAGGCAGAAGGAGAGGTTGAAAAGAGCAGCTGGGAGCTTGCGATGGCCAACAAATAGAGCATTTTGGAGTCCAGACCCGAAGGACATTTCCCCTTTGGAAGGGCTGAGAAAGAGGAGTTCTACAAGTACATCGGACGTGTTAACAGGGCAAAAGGTGAAGGAAGGAGAAGGCTTATGCCCTTCTGATACTGCTGGTCTCAGTTTTCTTGACAGTGTTTGTGCCAGTGATGTAAGAATCAACACTGGTCATTTTCCCGGCTCTAGCAGCCCATTGTTTAAAGATACCAGGTTTCTCTTTGCAAAACTTACACCAAATGTTGGTCACAATTTCGTCTTGTGATTCAAACTGTAACCAAGATAAATC
The DNA here is from genome assembly GCA_016271365.2 of Neoceratodus forsteri. NCBI lineage: Eukaryota > Metazoa > Chordata > Ceratodontiformes > Ceratodontidae > Neoceratodus > Neoceratodus forsteri. Next base: position 487,807,119 of record CM028130.1, read on the forward strand.
CGGATTGGCCTTCCGGCTCTGCCACAATCGCACTGTGGATACGTGACAAGAACAGGTCTGTTTTCTCTTTTTCTTTGGTGCAGTAGTAGTATCTAGTAGTATGGTGGTCGAAGATGAGGAAGATGGTTGTTCTGATGCTGGAACAGGTTCTGGCTGCTTCTATTTTTTTTGAATTGCTAAATCCAAAACTTAGAAGTGATATGATAGGACCACTAGTGAGAAGGCAATAGTTTTAGGATGGGCCTTGAAGAAGTCTTTATGAAATTTTATCGCAGAACAGATCACAGAGGAGGTGTACTAGTAATAAGTTTGACTGATGGGGGACTTCCGGTGATGTCAGCAGCTTGATGGCAGCATAGTTCACTGCTCTCCTCATCCCGAATTGCTATCTAAAGGCATCCGTCAGTAACCAAAATGCAATTGCCGGCTAAAGCAACGCAACTGAAAGCACTTATGGTGAAGGGTCCACAGACACCGCACAGAAGCTCCAAACTATGCTATGGGGAATCGACCGAATGTCTGGGTCCTTCAAGACGAACCAAGCATGGTGTCCACAACTGGCACTGAAAGAGGGCTGTAATCAACTAACTGAAACAATTCTACAGGTGGCCAAAACAGCGGCCAAAATAGATAGCGCCCTAACAGCTCTGAGAGCAGATATAGGTAAAATAGAGCACTGCACAGATAAACTGGAGTTGGGACTTACTTCAGTGATGGAGCAGTCAGATAGACGTGATCTTTTACTTCTGTTCCTCATCGCAAGAGAGTGGGAGCGGATGACCAAATTAGATGACTTGGAAGGGAGAAGCCGGTGCCAGAACCTGAGGGTGTATGGCATTCCTGAAGGTGCAGAAAAAGAGGTACTGGATCCAATCACTATCCTGCTGCGGGTTCTGCCAGAATCTCTGAAGCTCCCAGAGGACTTTGATTTATCCATGGATAGGGCACATCGCTCTCTGGCATAGAGGCCCTCCAATCCTAATGCGTGTCCAAGATCTTTTGTCGCCAACATGACCACATATGGCACCAAAGAAGAAATACTCCATAGGGCGTGGAGAATGCAAGCCATCACCTTTGGCACAGCTAGAATCACTATCGATAACGACTATACGATGCAGGTGCAGAAGGGCAGACGCACGATGTGGCCAATCTTGAATCAACTATGGGAAAAAAACATGAAAGCCCAAATGCTGTATCCGGCCCACCTGAGAGTGGAGACCAACAAGGGCAACAAGACATTTGAAGATCTAGTAGCAGCCTCGCCGTTCATGGAGGAGATGGGCATACCAGTACCCCAGCTGGGAAAGAAGCGCCTGGAGAAAGAGCTACGATGAGTGGCATGGTCAGTGACCCACAATGGAATGGGGAAAACACACCAATCTAACCTGTCCCACCCAGCAACTCTGAAGGCCATCGCCGCACTGCTGAAACCATACACTCAATGTATCCAGCTTGAGGATATTATGTCACAGGCCGCAGGAGAAGAAACTGACCAGGAGGAGATGGAAACCCCGGATCTGAGCACTGACTCCTGAATAGGGCAGCCACTGATGAATTACAGCCTGGTGCATCTCTGACATTCCTCCCATTACCTCCGCCAAGATGAAAAGAGGTACTGCTCTCTTCATTTAATGCCAGCACAAATAATTTTAATACGGACATTGGCCCGCCTCTGATCGGGGGGGGGGGGCTGAGTATTTGGTCTCCAGAGACCATATCCCACGAAATAAAACAACTTGAAGCTGCTATGGCTACTATGGGTTCCCGTTAGACCAAAGTACACTGAACCCGAAGATGCCAGAGACCTACATCTACGCTGCAGGAAAGCACGCGAACTCCAGGGCCATCAAATAGCTGTAAATATGGATGTGCAGTGTCCCAGTCTTTCTGCACTCAACTTGTACAGCTATGGGACTAAACAATAGATTTCCTAAATACATCACAGGTCTGATTTTCTGAATAAAGTAGAGTCGCTTGCCTTTTGTGGGGGGAAGAGACATAAATAACACGAGCAAATCAATCCTATGCTCTGGCTGGAGGGGAAAGTTAGTATTTGCTGCTCTCAACGATTTTGAGAGATGGATGCCCTGAATATAAAAATTCTTAGAGAGAACTACCCTCATGACATTATCAGGATGGATGGGAGGGGAGTGGACTGAGCCCACTCTAGAAAATGGAAAATCTTTTTTTGTTTTTGCTGCTAACATTGATGGCACCTTAGGGGCAAGGACTGAAATCCGACAGTTTCCCCTATAAGAGGCATTGCCCATACCACTTACAAGAGCAAAGTGCCCCGAAGGGGGCGCACACCAGCCTCATTGTAATAAAATGGGCTGACCTAGCAAGTACAAGGGCGTTTGGGGATAATCCCAAAATACCAACACCCGATGCCCAACCTCAAAGGGTGCGCACCGCAAGCTGGGTGCATGCTGGAAATACCAGATTCCTGGAAATGGGGGGCCCTCTCTCTGTGGGACCGGGGAGGGGTAGGATGCTTCTTTCATTGAAAAGTTACATCAAACAGAAAGTTAAAACTTATAATGTTCTGATTTTTGGTTTGTGTGAGTTCACAGTTGTGAATAAGGTTATACTCCCACCTAGTGGGGAAAAGTTGAAAGTAATTTCATTTAAAATTAAAGTTGTCTCACAGTTAGGAGCCAAGAGTTTGATAGTACTACAGATACATAAAGAAGGGCACTGGAAGGAAAGATTTTTAGCAAAAGAAGGGAGTCAGTTAAAAACAAGCGGGGCGTTGGGTCTGGTATAGGGGATAAAACTAAGAGCAGATGGATGGAAGGCAGGGCCCTAAACATGAGGAAAAGTATGAATACTGCAGTAAATGTAAACACTAAGCATCAACATGGCCCAAGTTAGCTCAAGAGTGCTTTCATACAATGTAAATGGTATTAACCACCCCATAAAGATAAAACAGATACAACAATTTCTGAAAGACCAGAAATGTGAAATCAACTTTATTCAGGAAACGCATTTAACTCCAAAGGAGAGCCAGAAATTAAGAAACAAGAGGTTTCCAAAATTGTTCCATGCATCCCTAGATAGGGGTAAGAAAAGGGGAGTGGCTATTCTGTTGCCCGACTCCCTTCCCTTTGTGGAAGAGGAGGTGGTGACGGACGTTGGTGCCCGATACATAATGATGGTGGGGAGGCTGCAGGACCAGATGGTCACCCTAGTGAATGTTTACGCCTCTTTAGGCTCACCCATCTCCTTTTTCGCAGAGCTGCTTAAAATGACAGCAGAAGAGGCAAAGGGGCAGGGGGTTCCTATTGTTGGAGGGGATTGGAATGTCATTCTGAATAGACTGCTGAACTCCACTTCTAGGGTTGCGGCGCCAAACAATAGGACTGCAAAATTACTGGGGAAGTTAATGGAAGATGTTGGGATAGTTGATGTATGGAGGGAGAAATATCCTTCAGCAAAGGATTATATCTCCTACTCCTCGAGACACAAAATGTACTCGAGGCTGGACATGTTTTGGACCTTTGCCAAAGACCTACATATATTTAACTCTATGAGGGTAGGAAGAGAGACACTATCTGACCACCAGCCAATCCTGGCAGACTTGGAGCTTCAGTTACCAAAAAAAAAAAAAAAACACACTGGAGACTGAACACTAACCTGCTGAGAGATGAAGAGGGTGAAAGAGGAGATCAGGGAGGTAACTGAGCAAACAGTACAACTAAATGACAGCCCAGATATAACCCCGAAAATAATGTGGGATACAGTTAAAACAATGATTAGAGGGAAATTAATAGCCATAGCAACCTATTAAAAAGAAGGAAAGGGTTAAACAACTAAGGACCCTGGAAGAAAAACAAAAACTTAAGATCTGTAAAATTAGGGAACGAGAGATAAGGGAACTTAAAAATAGACTACAACAAATCCAAAGAATCGAAACAGAAAAAGCCCTACACTATTTGAAGCAAAACTACTATGAAGGGGGCCCTAGGGCAACCTGATTATTGGCCTACCATCTGAGGCAGAGGGCGGCGAAGGCAACTATCACAGGCCTTAGACACCCGGTTATGGGGCGAGTCTCACATAAATGGGACCAGACAGCAGAATCTATGGTGGCATATTACAAACAGCTACACCAAAACACCAGAACAGGCTTTCCCTGAGGAGACAAGGGACTTCTTCAAAGGTCTAAGGCTGCCTAGGCTCACAGAGCCGCAGAGACAAGTGTTAATGGCACCGATTTCTCACCATGAAATAGTCCAAACCATCAAAGGTCTCAAGGTGTATAAGTGGCCAGGCCCTGACGGCTTTGGCAGCGAGCTGTATAAGACCTTTGTTGCCGAAACACCCCCACTTAAAACTGTTTTTAACCAGGTGTGGCAGGAAGGAGAGAAGGTTCCACCATCATGGAACTATACTACCATCTCTGTGATTCCCAAAGAGGGGAAGGACTTACAGGACTGCTGTTCATACAGACCGATATCCCTCTTAAATGCTGACTAGAAAATCTTCACCGTAGTAATAGCTGCTAGACTAAACCCTATTTTAGCAAACATAATACATCAAGATCAAACAGGCTTTACAGCGGCCAGGCAAGCCCCAGAATGGGCGAGACATACCATTAGCATAACAGATATAGTCAACAAAAGGCACATCCCTGCCTGTATCAAGAGCCTTGATGTCGAAAAGGCATTTAACAGAGTCGTGTGGAACTTCCTGTTTGCAGTCCTGTGCCGGATGGCATTCCCTACATCTTTTGTAAGTGCCATAGGGGCCCATATACACCTCCCCACAGGCCTGTATCCCAGTAAATGGAGGAGTCTCACAGAGATTTGAACTCAGTAGGGGTACCAGACAGGGCTGCCCGCTATCAACCCTGTTTGTTCTCTATATTGAGCCTTTGGCACAGGCTCTGCCAGAAGACCGAGAGGTACAGGGAGTAGTGGTCGGGGAGGGGGTGGGAGAACACAAAATATCCCTTTATGCAGACGATGTTCTAAATGTATTTAACTAACCCAGACAAACCTGTCCCCAGACTGTGGAACATCTTGGACAAATTTAGTCTGTATTCAGGCTACTCCCTTAAACAAAAAACAGAGTTACTTAAACTATAATTCCTCCACTAATGTACAACTACTTCCACTGAAGCGGAATGCCTATAAAATAAAGTACCTGGGTGCCCAAATTCCAAAATAAACTATCAAACTTATATACCCTAAACTTTGAACCCCTGATAAAGCAGATCAGGCAAGACATTAAGAAATGGGACCAGTTGAATTTGCCCCTCCATTCGAAAATTCAGTCAGTCACTATGAACATCCTACCCAAGCTTCTCTACTTATTTCAATGCCTCCCAATGAAAATCCATCATAACCAGTTTCAAATCTGGCAGAGGGGGGTCTCTAAATTCATCCGGAATTATAAGAGACCTAGGGTCAAAAGCCAGGATTATGCTGTCTTAATAAAAATTTGAAGGGGGGAACCTCCCCAACCTGGAGGATTACTACCTGGCCGCCCAGCTAAAATGGGTCCTGCTTTGGTCCACACGGGACTACTCCGCCCGCTGGAAGACACTGGAATTGGTCACCATGGAGGGGATGCCCCTGGGAGCCAGAGTGGCGATGCCAGAAACCCCAAACCAAGATAGCAACACACCCTTATTCACAGTAAGAAATACGTTATGGGCACTGAAGCGGCTCTGGATTAAACAAACTTGCTGGGGACTTGTGGGCCCATGAGATGGTTTGCTTGGGACTGGGGATTTCCCCCCCGCAAAATAAGATCTCACCTTCAGAAAGTGGGAGAGGCTGGGTCTCCGCACCCTGGGTGATTTTCTTGATGGGGCCCAGGTGGTGGAGTTTGCCCAACTCAAAGAAAGATACTCCCTTAGGCAGGTTGATCACTTCAGACATCTTCAGATCAAAACACACATACAAACACTGCAGGGTCACCAGACCCAAGATCAGGCCTTGATCGACCTGCAGGGGGTGATAGAAGAGATAATGTTCTCACAAAGACAAAAAGGCCACATTTCTGCTATCTATGGAGCACTAAGGGATAGGAGAGGCAAGCAAGCCACAAGCTCCCAGAATAAATAGCAATTTCAGATGGGTGAGCCAATCATAGATAAGGAATTGGAAAACAGCTACGCCCAAATCTATAAAACCACGTATTCCCCAATGTGGAAGGAATTCGAATGGAAGATTAGAATGCGATTTTTCATTACCCCAAGTGTTAAGAGTAAATGGGACAAGAACTGTCCACCGACATGCTGGAGAGGTTGCCAGGAGTTGAGGGCGGATTATCTACATGTGTTTTGGTCGTGTCAAAGACTGACCCAATATTGGGGAGACATAAAACAAAAGCTGATAGCCCTGTTCTCAATTGCAGAGCCCATTGGCCCAAAGCAACTGATACTTGGGATCCTGCCTAGGGAGGTGCAGGGAGGGGATAAGACCTATTTATGGAATATACTACTGACATCAGCTCACAAGGCAATCACAAGGAAGTGGCTTAGCCCAGACCCCCACCATTCAGCAATGGGTGAATATTGTACAGGAGATTCAAACTATGGAGGAGCTGACACAAACTTCAGAACACCAAGGTTTGTCAGCAGATGGACACCCTAGATCCTGATGCAGGGAAATGGAGCCCCAGAAACAATACAGAAATAGGATGATGTAGAGAGGGCAGAGGGGAGACTTAGAAGGTAGTAAAGAAAGGGGATTTAGATTATGAATTGAATATACTGAATTTACAAAACATCAGTAAATTGATTTAAGTAATAAAAAGGGGTTGGATTATGTTAGATAATCAGTCGTCATATCAGACCCAATGCCAATGTATAAGATATAAAGTTTTTACTATATAAAGTCACGACTCCTGTTCCATAACAAACAGTATACGTATTAATCATTGATCATCCTTCACAACCCTATGTAACCCCACCCCCAGGTCACACCGTGAGACGAGCAACTGGTTGTTCAGTGTGCCCTCCTGGTGAAACAGTTTAATAAATAAATAAAATAATTGAAATGTGACATGAGCTATGTTATCTGTGCCTAAATATGCAACAAACTTGAATTTAAAAAAAAAAAAAGTTTGGCTGATGGAAGCTATCCATTTGGCATAATAAAAGAAAATTATCTTTTATTGTCTCAAAGTTTTTTTTTTTAATTATTGAACTCTGTACAGTTAAAAAAGGTCTGCAAGAAGACAAGGGGCCAGATTCTCATAGCCCTTGAAAATCCCACAGCTGCGGGAAAAACTCTGCGCAAGTGGGTTGCCACTTGCGAAACTGCAGTTTCTCCTGCAGCTACAGAATTCTTTTTTTTTTTCTTTCTTCTTCATTTACATTTTATGCTCCTCCTCGGCAGAACTGGCAGGCAGCACCGATCCCTCCCTCAGAGGGACTCGCTCTCCAGTCACTGACTGTGCTTGCACGCGACCCTCCCAGTAATCCCCCACAGGCTACCACCCGTGACCGGGCTGAGGGCGAAGGGCGCTGACTTCCCCCCTTCCCCAGAAACCAACATCCAGACTCCGGGGGCCAGCGCAGGCACTACGGGGCCATTATGGAGCCTGCCAGCTCCATTGTCACTTTTTCTTTTCCCCTTCCCTTGCCGAGGCTGCTCAAGCACATGTGGAGGCACGCACATGCAGCCAACAGCAGCATCCTCCCGATCCTAGCAGCTCCCGTCTGCATCACCCCCGAGACTCCACTCAGGGGCAATTCTGCAGCTGGCCCAACTAATTTCACACCTGGGAGAGGAGACCTGCCCTGCAGCTGCTCAATCCATCTCCCAGACTCTAACCCCCTCCGACCCAGGCTCGTTCCCGATCCCGGGTCACCGGCATGGCGTGAGGTGTGGCATCCAGCGCCTCAACATTCAGCACCACCAGGCCGGCTCCAGCTATGGTATTCTCAAAAGTGGAGCTGGTTTACGACCAGCTCCATGACTTACAGCAGTTTGCAGGTGTTTTTTTCTTGCAGCTGTAGAGAAATGTTACGGCTGGTGGACCAGGTGTAACATCTCCAACAGCTACGGTGGACTGAGAATACCAATGTCTTCAGCTGCAGAGATGTATGTCCACAAATGGAGTTGCGGTGTGGGATTTAGACACATCGTTTTGAGAATCCTGGCCGAGGGTTTCTTTTTTTTCGTTAAGTGTCTGGTCTTTGTAAAAATTTTGTAAAAACACTGAAAATGGGTCTGCGAGAAGACGAGGGTTGTGTCAGACAAGATGTATTACATTTTCTAAACACCTCAAACAGGTCAGCGAGAAGACAAGGGGTTTTCAGTCTGTGGAAAACTATTTTTTTTTTTAAATTATAGATCGAAGGAGTGCTCCCAACCAATTAGAGCACTGCTTTCCCCTGCACGTGAGACCCTTATTCTGTGAAGTGCGTCTCACGCACAGGTGCCCTGTAAATGGGCACGTTCCAGGAATCGTTTTTAAAAAAATATATATATTATTGATTGTGTGTGATCATTAATATATTAATAAGTCCCCCGTCGCAACTCAGTCCTGTATAAAAGTGGTTTCACTTGTCTTCGGCTTGAGCCAGAACAGCTCAGCTTAGCTGTTCTCGCTCCACCGAGCGCACATGAAACCACAGCAACGAGTGGCTCCTGAGGGCATATTAACATATACAATCAATACAGGAGTGCAGGAAGAAACAGACAACGTGGATTTACCCAGCTACTTCCGAGACCACTGTGTGCTTTGAACTGTGATCACAGGGTCCAGGGACGTGCAACAGAAGTAATTTTTATCTATTCAATTTTTTAAAAACTCAAAGTATGGATGCAGGAAGAAAAAAAATACAACTTAACAGGGATTTACCCAGCCACTCCCAAAACTACTGTGTGCTTAATGAACTTTGCTCACAGAATCCAGGGACGCACAGCAGAACTTGTTATTTTTGTGTATTATATTTATTACACTCAAAACAGGTGCGTCAAGATGGGCAACAAGGGATTCTAAGAGACTGTGTGCTTAAACAGTCAAATGTGATCACACACACAGGGGATGGAGGAGAAACCAGACAAACTTTTAAGCGTTCCGCCACAGCCTGGCAAAGATTTCTTCTTTTTCTTAAAGTAGCACCCAGAGTCGTTTTACTGATGCAGAGTGCTAAAATAAAGGAAATAAAATTCCCACTACCTGCCTGTTAAATTCACAGGTAGTATGGTAAAACTAAAAGCATCACGCTCAAAAACTTTAAATTTAAGCTTCAAGCCCCCCCTCCAAAAAAAATCTTCAAAGACACAAACAGAATGGAGTAAACAGATAAATCCAGCAGTACTGCAAGATTAAAATTAGTTTCCTACGCTTCTCTCAGAAAACAAAATTGACTTCAGGACAGTTTAGGATGAAGTACAAGGTGGAATCTGCCCTTTTCTCCAAACTAGACAAGTCCTGGCCTGTTTAAAACGTGATTTCTTGAATGATTTTTCAAAAGCTCATACTCTGACAATGCTCTATTAAGAAGTGCGCCAGAATAGAGGTTTGCTGCGTGCATATCCCCACATCTTCCGCTGTAACAGGGTGTCTCCTGTTATAAGTCCCGAGTCCCCCAGAAGAAAAAATACAAATTGTTCCTTTCTTTTTCTCTCACCCTTATCTGCTCTCATTTTTTTCTGGCTTTCCTATGTTTCTCTGTCAGGGTGGCCAACCTGACAGATCCCCCTACAACCTCTCTGCTGTCCCTGTTTTCTGAAGATTGTGCCCTGAAAGCGCAAGCTGCACTTTGGTTTAAATTCCTGAACCAAAGGGCTGCCTGTAAGCATGAGTAGCACTGTCTGAGAAGCTCCCGAGTGGAAGGTAATATTCTAGCGCATGTCACGCATCTGTTTAAATAACTGGTGCCAACCGATTGTGTATGGTCCTGCTGTCAAGCACAACCGAGCACCGGACCCACTGCAGCAAAGTGAAGCCTGAATCTGAATGTGCAGCTCCAGTCGCAGTCTGCGGCCTAGGATTTTTTTTTTTTATCTCAGAGCAGGATGCTCCGTGAGGGTTTTGCCGCATGAGCGGCTGAAAGTACTCTCCTTGTTTGGACAGAAGCAGTAGGAGATGCTGCAAGTGCAACAAAGATGAAAATGCTCTGCCAGTTAGCGGGACACTACGGCCAAAGGCATAATTAAGCTCCATAGTGTCCCATAATTAAAAGAAATATGTCCAAATGTGTTTCTGCAGCCCCAGAGATGTAACTAGGGCTGCCTACCTGAAAACTATAAAATAAAGCTTAAATGGGCCATAAGGGCCCAAGTAAATGTTACCCGATGGACTGACGTTTCAGCCATCGTGTCAAAAAAAAAAAAAAGAACAAGTTGGGAGTTGCAGGCTCGATAGGAAGCTGAGCGCAGAGCCCTGCATATTAAATACCAGGTGCAGCAATAAAGTGCTGCAGAGAAAAAACCCAAGAAAGAGTTGTTCTGCTTTGTTTAAAAACAAGAAAACAAATAAATGACTGCTTCAGCAAATAAGCTTCTCAGGTCTCCTGAGCTGGCAGGAGAAGGAAGATAGGGAGCGCGCCCCTAATCTTCCTTTTCCCTAGCTAACTCAGAGACGCCAGTGGAATACAGTGAATATTATAAAGCTAATAAAGGTGTACTTACCTGTGGGGACCTGTTTAGACATAGGTGTTCCTATAGGGCTGGCTGGCCTGAAACTGCCCCATTTGTATGTTTTGAAGCCTGTGATGTCACGGCCTATGGAAACTCTCCAATTATGTGATGTAATAACAAGGAGCTATAAAAAGGGCTCACCACTAAGAGAGCTTAGATCAGTCGAGTCACTTGATGTATTGACAGTGAAGGAGAAGGACCTATTGGAGTGTGTGTGTGCGCTGATCTTTCACGCAGTTATTCACAGTTGAAGAGCATAAGAGGTATTATACTCTGATATCCTGGCTAAAGCTACGCCACAGGCTCTACAAGGAAAGTAGAGTCCTAAAGATTTTTTTTTTTTTTTTTTAAACTTGATTTATAAGAGGTTTTATCAAATTGACAAAAACATTTACAACTAACTGCCATCTATAAATTTGATTTCTGATAGATTACCAAAATTATTATATACAAGTAAAACGAACATAAAATTATACAGACAATTAAAATTAAGCTATACAAAGGATTAAATAAAGGAGCCATTAGGGCTAATTCTTTGAGTGAATATAATTCCATTTGAATTTACAGCCAGTTTACTTCATTTGCAGTGAAGGTAAATTAATCAGAAGATCATTAATATCTGACATTCCAGTTGCCTGACCTCTTCTCCAGAATCTTGCATATTATGGTATAAAATCTGGTAGTTCCAAGGCGATGAACAATACCCACCTTCGCCAAAGCAGTTCAAAATTTGTGCTTTTTTTTTTTATATATATATAACTGCTGATAGATATTCCACTCTATAAAATGCTATCATGATTTCATGCCATTGTTCTAGTCTTACTGGGTGTGGTGATAGCCAGTTTTTGGTGATTGCTTTCTGAGCAGCTAAGATGCCTATCTGTAATAATTTACTGGTTTGGGTGTCTCTGTAACCTCTTGGAAAATCTAAGAAAAAGTATAGTGAGGGGAATAGGATAAGATTGGAGTCAAAAAATCTTTTGTAAAGCAGACAGCAGATTCTGGAAGAAGAGGGTCAGGCTTGGGCAGTCCCACATTGTATGGGCTAAGGCTGCAGGGGAATGCCCACACCCCCTCCAGCATGCCGGTGTCCTCCCTTGTTGGAACTTAGCCTGTATCACTGGGGTTCTGAAGTATCTTCCAAGAATACTCTTTCCAACAGATTGCTAAGGGTCCCCAACGGATCCCACCTGGGGCTTCAGTCCATACTTCACCAGATATCTGTTGCCCCAGGTCCTGTGCCCACGCCATTCTGACTGACTGGGCTGAATCTCCCCAACTAAACAGTAGGGCCCTATATAAATATGAAATTGTGTGTCAAGGATGCTTTTTCCTCCACCACAGCCCTCAAGAGTATCAATAATCTGTGGAGGTGGGGCAGCCTCCTGCGTTGCCCGGAGAAGGGTTTTAATGTAATTTCGAACTTGAAAATATCTAAATCTGTCCCGCCATGGGATGTCATATTGATTTACTTATTCTGTAAAGGTACATAGACCCTCTGTGTTCATAAAAGTGCCAGACCAAAGGTAGGCTTCTCTTCTCCCACCTCAAAAAGCCCAAGTCGAGTCTGGCCAAGACAAATTAACCCATATAAGGGACTGAGTAGAGAAGAGGACGACAGGCAGAGAGCCTCCTGTCATCTAGGACTGAATACCAACACTGTATTGTGGCCTGTGTATATAGATTCTCTTCTCCTAGAGTTTGGCAGGTGTTGGTATTAGTCAGCAGCAACTTATTGCTGCTTGATAGGTCTTCTACTACTTCCAAAGACTTCCACCGTGACATATATCCCTTCTGTAACCAGCAGATTACTGTTCTCAGTTAGGCCGCTTTATGGTAGAGCCCTAGGTTAGGGGAGCACTAGTCCCCCTCTCTTTTTGGGGTGCTGGAGAATACAGACACGGATTCTTGGCATCTGTGAGCCCCAGAGGAATCTAACAATTCTCCTGTTTAGTCCGTTCAGAAAGGCCTCACGTAGGTTAATGGGAGGGTTTGGGCAAGGCATAAAAATCTAGGGAGGAGTAGCATTCTGACTGCCTCCACTCTCTGTATGAGTACTGGAATTCCTGCCCATCTCTCGAAGTCTGCTTTTAATCTCTCTAGTAACGGAGAGTAATTGAGTGTAAACAATTGCTTATTATGCCAACGGCACATTCATAAGTTAGAAAAAGAAATTGGTAGACTGGATGGGCCCTGCGGTCCTTATCTGCAGTCAGCTACTATGTTTCTGTATTATCTGGGCTCAGAATCACCCCCAGATACTTTATTTGTTCTATGTTCCACTCAAAGGGGAAGTTTTTCTTTTTTCAGTCTGAGGGCTCGTAATGGAATTGTAGCACCTCTGCTTTGGATGTGTTTATCTTATACCCAGTTCCAAAGGGGGTCTGGGGAATGTTTTTTTTTTATTTTAAATATATTAGGAAGTCTCCCAGATTCAAACTCTCTCTCTCTTCCTTTTGACGCAGGGCCTGAGCTAAAGGCTCCAAGTACAGGGTGAATAAGAGGGGGGATAAGGGACACCCCCCTACCTTGAGCCTTGTAACAATGGAATAGAGGAGGACACCTTACCATTTATCTTGATATAGGCCCTGGGCAGAGTGTAAATTTGGTTTACACTCCTTACAAAGGACTCCAAAAAGCAGATTTTTTTCAAGACACAGACCAGGAACTGCCGTGCCACCCGGTTGAAGACCTTCTCTGCATCTAAGCTTAAAAGCAGGAAGGGAGATCCCGAACAGGTGGCATGGTGCATTAAATGCAACGTTCTCTATGTTGTCCCGAGACCGTCTTCTGGAGATAAAGCCCGTTTAACCGCAGTTTATCAGTTGGGGTAGCATTATCTCCAACCGTTTGGCTAAGATTGTTGCAAAAAGTTTATAGTCAATGTTGAGCACTGCAACAGGTCAGTAGGTGGAACATTGAGTAATGTCCTTTTTCGGTTTCGGGATACCAGAAATAACTGCATAGTTCCACGTACAAGGGATTGGTTCCCCTTCCTGAAATGCTCTGCAAACCGCTATAAGTGAGCCACCAATTTCCTGTTGAGAGGTCTTAAAGAAGTCCGCAGTATAACCATCTGGGCCTGGGCTCTTGTTAGTTTTCAGATTTGAAATGGCCAAGCTCAGCTCTTCATTGGATATGGGACGGTTCAGAATTTGCTGCTGCTCCTGTGTAAGTGAGGGAAGCCTCAATCCAGTCAAGAAGGACTGTATCTGCGACTTCTGTGGGTTCTGCTCAGGGGTATACAGTTTGCAGTAATACTCCTGAAAATTTTCACTATCTGATTCGGGGAGTGCATTACTGTACCTGTAACTGGATATTTGATCTGAGTTATTGAGGACCGAGATCTTCTGCCTTAGTCTGTATGCTAATAAGCGGGTGGCTCTAGGGCCATTTTCATAGCACTTCTGACGTAAGTACTGCAGAGTCTGCTCCGTACGGATGTCCAGCACTTTCTGAATTTGTTGTTTGGTCGCTAGTAACAATGGGTACACCGACTTATCACCCTCTGCGTGCTGACCCTGAAGGTCTCATAGCCGGCTCTGCAGTTTTTCTAACTGGGCATTTTGCCGTCTCTTATGGTTAGCCACATATTTAATAATCTCCCCCCACAGAACCACCTTCAAGGTGTCCCAAAGGGTTGCTCTGGGCACCTCTGGGGAGTCATTCTCTTGTAATATCTGGGGAATTCTAGCCTCCAACATTTCCCTAAAATTTCTTAGATTTAGCAGGAAATTGTTAAATTTCCAAATCGAGTTACTTCTCTCCTTCCCCCAACTCAGGGTGAGGGTCAGTTGGGAGCGATCGGAGAGGACCGCTGGGACATGGCTGCAGTTTTCAATCAGATACTGATGTTCCTTGGAGACGAGAATGTAGTCTATTCCAGCATATAAACCGTGGAGGGCTGAACAGTGCGTGTATTCCCTCCTCCCTGGAAGTAAAAGTCTCCAGGCGTCAGTCTAGTATGCTCCCTTAAGGTAGTTCCAGGTTACTTTCTGAACAGAGTTTCTTTTTCTAGCTCTGGTGTTGATTGTGTCTAGGTGTTCTAAAGTCTGATTAAGATCCTCCCATTACAAGTGTGCCTACCTGACATTGTGATTTTCTGGTATAGGGAGCGGGTTTCTGAAGCCGAGGACCCCGGGGGTAAATATAGAGAGGCCATCATAAGGGGGGAATCTCCAGTTGTCCCCAGACCATGACCAATCTACCTTCGGAGTCCGAATAGGATGCTGTACCCTGGAAGTTAACATTTTGTGGGATCAAAATCGCCGCCACCGTCTCTTACCCTTCCTGTATGATAATGCTATCACATGGGCAAACCCAAAGCTTCCTAGTTTGACGTGTTCTACTGTAAGAGAATAATGATGGGTTTTTGTTTCTTAAGGGAAGAGAGCACTCTATGTCTTGATGGGGTCGTTTAACCCATTAACATTTTGTGAAAGAATCTTAATATGACTTAACATCCATCTTTCATATTCGATGGGGTAGATGACTTATTGGCCGTGTTCTCTGTCCTGCCTTCTCCCATCTCCCCAGAAGCTCTATTTTCTGAAATGTGGGGGGCTCTCAGCTCCCTAATAGCATCCCAAGTCTCGGTTCCTCTTAAACTAACATCCTTGTTACCCTGATAGTTCATTACAGTTAAAGACCTTGTAATTAGTGAGGCAATCAAGTCATAAAATACAACACAGCATAAAGAGTTAACATTAATAACATCAAACACAGCAACAAATATGTATACAAATATCCCCAGGTAAGATTTCCCAACCATCTGTGCCTCCAGAGGAATGCAACAACTTTGCGTTCGACCTGCAAGGCAGGGGAGCACTTTCTTGTGCTCCCTTAATACCAAGGCTAACAAGTTAATAACCTGTCCTCCTTGGGTGGGAAGAAAAGGGGTCTCATATTGAGACTGATCCCTCTGGACCCAGAACAAATTGGGTCTCGGCCAGATGAAAAGGCAAACCCACATCACCCCACAGATGGGGAAAAGACCACCGGATCCACCTACCATTAAAGTTCCCTTCAGTCCTCATTACTTTGCTTTTTATATATCCTCCCTTTAAATAAAAAGAAAAACACAAAACTTGTATCCTAGAAGCATCCACTGCATTCCGCGGTTCAAACACTGGGGGGGTGCACAAAAGCTTCATCTCCCGCCAAAGGGGGGGGTGCCTTTTGTAATGAAAACCTGGTGCTTTATTCACACTTGTGGAGCACCCACCCCAACATCATGCATTTCCCTCCCACTGCATGCTCCCATGGTACCCTTACCAGAAGTTACGGTTCACAGAAGTTGTAGGCTGGGAGTTCCCCACTCCTCATTCCTCCCCGATTTACTTTATAATTGACCCCTTCTTAAATGAAAAACAATTATGGAAAGCCCAGATTAAACATTAGGTTTCTTGTGAAGAATCTTCAAAATTCAGTCAAAAATAAATCAGTATATTGCCCTTTTCCCCACAACTGCGCATTGTGTTTAGACTGTTGCAGGGCATCCAAAGGTGGGCTTAGAGAAAGTGATATATTTAGATGCCTTAATAATCCAATCAGTGGGTTCAGTATTCATCGGGTAAGTTTACTTTAATAGTTATTTGCTGATTGAGTGCTTTTGTTTCCCTGAGTGTACAGCAATATCAAAACACGCTTGCGATTCAGTACATAAACTCCAGGCTCCTTGTGAGAAAAGTAAGGGTTTCGTGAAGTCAAGCCAGGAGAGAACTTTCTCCCCTGGGTAGATATTACAATTTAAGCTGTTCACCCTTGATTCTAGTATTGCCTTCGTCCTCCTGGTCACGCTCCATTACTGCTCCTGGGTGCATGGCTTGTAAGAGTGTTTTTATGTCCTCCAGTGTTTTGAGAGCCATTGCCTGCGCAGACCTCTTCTGTGACTGCTTCGTGACGATCTGCCATTCCGGATGAGGGTGAAGTGAGGGACGAGGGCATTGTTTCTTGGGTTTGTCCGACGAGCTTAGCCATCCCTTAGCTTTTAGATCCGGTTGAATGTCCATTGGCGATTCGTAAGTTTCAGACCCTGTTTCCCAAAAACTCTGAGCCTCGCAGGGTACAGCCTAGGAAACCTAATCTTATTGTCCCTCAAGATCTTCAGGATGGGCGAGTAAGATGCTCTTTGCTTAACTATTTCTGTAGGGTAGTCATTATCGAATATTAGGCGGGCAGTATTGTACCCAACTACCCTTTTGGACCAAGCCAGTATCACTGTAATGTCTACTAAATTGTAAAAAAATGTATGAAACCATTCTGTGTAACCCTAAGTATGTGACATATATGCTGTAACCTAAATTTATTTCTGTCTTCAATGTGACGTGGTACCTTTGGAAATGAGCCTCTGGCTCAAAGATTGTAAACTGATGTACAAATAAATAAAAGTTTGCCCTTGTCTTTATAGCTTGACATTTTTAACACAACTGAGTAAGGTTTGCTGTCAGATCTTTTGTTTTTGGGGCGAGAGTGCGGTGTGCCCTTTCGATGCAGAATTTGAAGTCTACCGGCAGCTCCAGCACATCTTTTAGAAGGTCTTCTATGAACTCCTCCATCAGGCCTATCTCTGAACCCTCTGGGAGGCCATAAATTCGGATGCTCGTCCTCCTCGAGTGGGCTTCCAGGTCTATTATTTTATTTTGTATGTTCTCTTGGTAAGAGGTCAGGAAGTCAACCGCTGTTCTAAGTCGGATGGAGTCATTTTCTACACAAGATTTTCTTCTCTGCTGTGTCGGCTTTTGTCTCCACCTCCTTCAAACGATCATGAAGGGCTGCAAACTCCTGTTTAGTCTCCACTCTAAATGCCTGCAGTTCACCAAGAAGAGTCTCGAATCTGGACCTTGAGAGGCGTTCTGACTCCTGGTCCGTATCTACTTCTTGGGCCTCGGTCCCTGATCGAGATGAGCCCCTGCTGGGCCTATCGTGAGGGTTCAATTTCTTATCATCCACTAGATGCAGCGATGTCTTAAACTGGGATCTGCTCGGTCTATGTCCTCCTTTGTTTGTTGAAGGCATTTTGGTCATTTTTTGTTCTTTCTATGTGCTAAATCGAAGAAATGGTAAGCGAGGATTCAGGAGCTCTAGAAAGCAACCGCCATTCGGGTGGTGACGTCACCAGAAGTCCAGAGTCCTGAAGATTTATTTTGTGTTGTTGTGCTGGACTAATGTCCTTTATTATTATTTCTGTATATATTTTTTTACATGCATTTAAATAAAAAAAACAGACATTTATGTGTCTTTTATGCATCTGATCTCTGTCTAGTTGTGTCCAGTTATCCCACAGGCTCACTCCCGCCCTCCAAACAACCCAATTTGCTGAGAAGATAGTGTGTGGCAGAAGCATATACCAACTTTATGTAGATACGATCAGGAGGATTGGCCTACACAATAGCTGATCACATGATGCTTGGAGAACACACACACACACACACCCACCACGCGTGAAGGCATGCAGTCATGGGATTCGGCTCATTTCTCCACTGCCTTCTCATGACATACTCCCTGTCACTGCACACTCACTGAATTCCATGCCATCAGGGTGTGCTGTTCCCGCCCACTAACCTCTCTCCCCACCCACCCAGTGCTACACTCAAACCCAACTGTTCGACCCTGCACTGGCTCTCTTGACTGACCTTCAGCACCTCATTTCTGTCACAGCAGTGTCAGTGACTCAGCAGGCTGCACACTCACCTCTGAGGTCAGAAGATCAGAAGGCTGTGGGTTCTATTCCCACACCAGGCACTTGGGTTAAATCCCAATACTGATACTATAGAGCAGCACGGGGTGGGGGGATGCTGCACTCCAGGTGCAGTCTTTCGGATGAGGACATTAAACCGAGGTCCCGTCTGCCTGTTCTGGTGGTTGTTCAGGTGGACATTAAAGATCCCATGGTACTTCTCAAAAAGAGTAGGTGAATTTCCATGGTGTCCTGGCCAAATTTCCCCAATTCACTAAAAATACCAACAGCTTAATCTGGTTCAATTTCAGTTGGTTACCATCTGTATCCCCTACCCCCAATCGCCCCTGAAAAAGAGAATTCTAGCTACAGTGGGCCTACTGGGTCAACAAAATTCAATAAATACATTTCTCCACCTCCACTCCCCACCTAGCCTGCACTACAGTTTGTTAGGGTCCTGCTCTCTTCCCCATCCTTTCCTCACCCTCCACTCATTTTAACCAGCCCCCTGTGGGCTTGTAAAGGGCCCCGCTGTCTTAATTGCCCTTTCCTTCCCCTCTGCTCAATTTCACCAACCGCTGCAGGCTAGACAACTGTCCCGCAGGGTCTTCCCCGCCCTTTCCCAACCCTTCACTCATTTTCAAATACCCCCTCCCACTGCAATAATACATTAAGCGCTTCAGTGAAATCGCTGCAGGTAGTGCCTCTGCTTCTTGATTGCGAAGAGAAGCATTAGCGAACTACGGGCACAAATCGGCACATTACACCCCCTTAAGTCCCTGATTATTTCTAGCTGAAAATCCACCTTTTATGATTGCTTACCTTCTCTAAAAATTCACTGAGGTTGCTGGTTGTTTTATCTGCGCTTTTTCTTAGTAGAACTGAAACACATGCTAATGGTGTAATTATACCCCTTGCTTTGCTTTAAATCCTTGATAAACTCTTATTGCATACCTCCTTAACATCATGATCACTCCACCCCAAACTGTGCAGCCACTCATGAAGCATCATGAGTGGCTGGACTGTGTTAGGGTGTTCCCAAGACCAGGAAAGATGCAGTGAAAGTTGATCAAGGAACACATTTTTTGTGTGGTAACACCAGTATGGCTGGTGGCCTGTTTCTCACTTTTGAAAACAAAAAAAGAATCAGAATCAAACAACCAGCTACATCAGAAGTCACTACAGAATGCAACCAATTATAAAATGAGTCTTTTAAACTAGGGACAATTGGAGGCCAAAGGGACAGTGCTCCTTTAATGAGAGTACTCTTTCAAAGATGTCTGGCCCCAGGTTTCATTACTATTGTCAACGATTTTCAAATATCCCATGTCTCATTACGTCAGACAGCAGCCTCTGTTGCACACTAGTTCACCTTCATCACATGACAAGTGATGTTAAACGTGTGTTCAGATACAGCTGAGTGATGACGATGATGGATGGACACCCATAAAAGGAACCCTCATTTTAATTATTTCAGATTTTTTTAAATGCTAAAGCGGATTCAAAATATGGAAAAAGAGCATTCAACAAGCCAGAAAACAGGGTGATCTAAACTGGAATAAAAAACGGTATTGGTTCATAACTGCCACCATAATGTGAACTACTGCCTTGAGTTCTGTAGCAGTCTGAAGATCCAAAAACAAAAAGAGCAAGGTAAATTTGAAGAAAAGTTTCCCTGCAGAGCAAGGAGCAGTCTACCAGCCAAGGACAGACTGAAATGACTGAGGGTGATGGCTGTTGTATGGGGTGACACTGGGTGATGGCATTTGCATGGGACATGCATGATACCTGTTGTAAACAGCGACACTGGGTGGTGGCTATTGTACATGGGATGACAGCTGTTGTACAGGGGTAATGTGGGGTGTTCGCTGTTATAAGGGTTGACACGGGGGGTGCCTATCGTGCATGGGTAACAAGGGATGATTGCTGTTGTATATCAGTATCGGTAACACAGGGTGATAACTTCTGTATGGGTGTAACACGGGGTGAAATCTGTTGTATTCGGTACAACAGTGTGTACCCTGGGCAGCCCCCTCTGCAGCGTGGACCCTGGGCAGCCCCCTCTGCAGCAGCGTGGACCCTGGGCAGCCCCCTCTGCAGCAGCGTGGACCCTGGATGGCCCCATGCAACAGTGTGAACCGTAGGCAACCCCTATGCAACAGTGTGTACCCTGGGCAGCCCCAATGCAACAGTTGTACCCTGGACGTCCCCAATACAGCAGCCAGTACCCTGTGCGGCCCCTATGCAAAAGTGTTTACCCTGGGCAGTCCTTATGCTGTTAGGAGCTCCTATGTAACAGCCTGCACCCTAGGCAGCCTCTATGCAACACTGTGTACCCTGGGCAGCCCCAATGCAGCAGCTAGTACCCTGTACGGCCTCTATGCAAATGCATGTACCCTGGGCAGCCCTTATGCTGGTAGCAGCTCCTATGCAACAGTGGGTACCCTGTGTGGCCCCATCATGTATACTGTGCGGCCCCAAATGCAAGGCAAGGCAAATTTCATTTATACAGCGCCCTATCCAAGGGCTCAGAGCACTTCACAGTAAAAACAATTCCGCAAAAATTAAAATAAATATTTTTAAATAAAATTAAATACTTTTTCAAAAAGAAAATTGTTTAAAGAAGCTTTAAAGGCCTCCACCAAGCTGGCTGCACTTATATAAGGTGGAAGAGAATTCCACAAAGATGGTGCAGTAGTACCAAAAGCTCTATCGCCAGCTCTCTTAAGACGAGAGGAAGGTACAGGTAAGCCAGCCCTGGCGGAGCACAGGGGGGCAGATAGGTCAATACAGCACAAGGAGCTCTCTGAGTTGGTCAGGTCCAGAACCACGTAGGGCCTTGTAGGTCAACAAGCAAATCTTGAAGGTGATGTGCAAACTCACAGGCAGCCAGTGAAGAGCGTGCAAAACATGAATGGCATGAGCCCTCATTGAGGCATCCGTTGTGGCGAGTTAGCCACTGCAGACATATGTTGTTATATTTTTATATGATTTTGTGTATGCACAAATGCCACAAGAATGCCAGTGTTAATGAAAGGGTCACATAGGGAGAGAAACTGTATTGCAAAATGTTTAACATTCCTCTGCGACAGGAGGGGAAGCTTGCTTGACAGGAAGCTAAATTACATTTCAAGGGCTGCTCAACAAAGATGTGCCAGAAAACCATCACCTGTCAAAAAAATTTAACTTCAGAGCAGGATACTTTGGAAACAGGATTTGGGAAATGGCCATTCTTGAAGGCTATTGTGAATTATCTTACAGGTGTTATATTGTCGGGGAGGTGGGACAAAGGCAGACAGGAAATTGGGTTTAGGGAAATAGATACAATTCCCTCAAATTTTGGGGAAAGAACAAGAGACCCTACTGGCCTAGAAGATAAGGCCTCAGCTGAAAAAAAGACATGGAGGAAAAAAAAAGACTGCCAGCTGGGAGCAGAAAGGGTTTTTACGAACTGAAACAGAGGGTATAAAAATTCTCTCACATCAAAAGCTCAGAGCATTCTGCTTTTTTGGCATTGCTTTTGGGCACTTGTTCCTGACCACAAGAGAAGCAAGACTGCTACAACACAGAGATAGACTAAGAACCAGTGACTGCTACAGAAGGACAAACTTTTGCCAACTTCCTTTTGTTCTGGACTTTCTGAATTTTCCACAAACAAGGTAGAAATTAGACAGTTAAAGTTTACAGTGTTTTTTTTTTTTTCGTTTATTGGCTTTCATATAAGAACAGAATCGCTACCATATTACATTTAATTATATAGCAGTATATTTTGACCTGGCCCAGTGGCACCGAGGGTTGAGGCGCTGGACACCACACCTCGCACTGCGCCGGCAACCTGGGTTCGGGTACGGACTCGGGTCGGCAGGGAGAGGGAGGACTGAGCGTCCCAACGGATGCTCTCCTCCCCTGGGAGGGTTAACAGAGGTGCCTAGTGCACCCATCACCCCGAGAGCTAGTGGAAGCATGGGTTCTCCAGGTTCTGGCTGGCTCCTTTTCACTGGAATCGGGGGAATGTTGTTGGCGGCAGAAGGATGAGGCGTGCGTTAGCACGTCCGTCTCTGGACGTACGTCCTTGCGCCAGCGTCCCAGGGGGTCGGGACAGGGAACCAAAGAAAACAGGAAAAAATCCCTTGGTGGGCCTAGATGACTGCTGCATGGAGGCCATCCAGAGTCCGGGACCCACGGGCAGATCCCCGCTGTACAAGGTGCTCCACAGAGGTAATAGAAGGGCAGGTAAGGAGTCACCTCGGTGCTCTAGGGGACAGACACTGTGTAAGTGGACTCGGGGAGGGCTTGAGCAATGCCTGAAAGAATGGAATACCGAGGGCATACAGGAGGAGTATAAATGGAGCGAGAAATTGCTCCAAAGTAAAAAAAAAAAAAAAAAAAAAAAAAAAAAACACACAACAGCAGTATATTTTAGTTTTATAACTCTACAAAGTACCAGTCAATTAGTCAATCGTACACTTTAAATACAGAAAACATTTCTTTAATTGAGACTGGACAACCATACATTTGAAGAATACAAATATTACAGCTAAATAATATTGTAGGAGTGAACACACTCACTTAATCTATGCCCCGCAGGATATTTACCAATATTTCCGCCCCCAGCAGTATACTGAAATATGTATGTGGAGGGCTGAAAACCTTAATAAGGCAACAGTGTAAATTATACCAGATAGCCTTGACTCAATTAAGTTGCTTCGCATCCCCACCACTAAAGTCAAACCTGTTGACTGGTAGGGAAACATAAAATGACTTAGGATTGTAAATTACAGCTCATAAACTGAGTGGGGTATTTTCCCCTACCTAAACAAATCTCCTTCTAAGCAGGAGTTTATTCCTCAGAGTTTTAAAGTTTAACAACCAACATGGCTAGCACTAAAACGGAGGTAACTAAAAAGCAAGATTCAAATAAAAAATACAATACTATAGCTTTATCAAAATCTCAACCATAAGAGATCCAAGTTCCCAATTCAATCTCACATCTGGGGTAGACAGCAGAGTCCATTAGAAAGCCACGCTGGGCTCAGTCATTGGTATCAGATTCCTGTTCAGAGTCCCAGTCTTTTTCAGCCAAAGCTATCTGGGCCGTGATAAGCTCAGAAGCAAAGGCTGCTGCTGCATCTGGGTCTGATAAAATGTGAGTCTTACAGGCATGGTGGACCTGAAGTCTTGCAGGGAACACCAACTGACCTGCAAATCCATTTTCAAGGAGATTTTTTTTGTAAGTTAGAGTGTCTTCTTCAGATTCTGTGACTGAGATGAAATGTCTGGGGAAAAAAGCAACCTTGCTGCCCTCCCACACTATGTCGCCTAGTTGCCTGGCATTTCTGAGTAAAGGAATCCGTGCTTCAGGGCTTGACAATGCTACAACAGCTGTTAGCGGTCAAGCGATCCCAGCGTCCTTCGATCTTGTCCGCATAGGAATTGCAAAAGCCTTAAAGGAGAACCGTAGCAAACGGTTATATCCTTACCCCGTAAAGCTGACCCTCTGGTTTAGCTTTAGCCCACAAAAGCAGCATTTTTCTTGCACCGCAAAAGAGTTAAGTTTATTTTGTAAACATCCGTGAACGGAATGCAGCCAGCGCAGAAGGCTCCATTAAGTGTAATAGTGCAGCACTGCTCTGCTACTTCAATACCAAGTGAGCGAAGCGGCGCGCGCACTGTACGCTAATGAAACCCCAGCGTAACCTGCGTTCCGCGAGCGAACCAAAATAAGCTCAACTCTGGCGATTAAAAAAGCTTTTGTGGGCTAACGGTCGCTTCCGCGAGGCTGAAAATCTTTCGTTGCTGATTTCTCACTGATACTGTGACCCGGATCACTCGGTAATAAGATGAGATCAACAAAAATCATTTTGGAGACTGCTGCAAGGATTTCGGTAGTGCTGGCAAATCTGGGAGGAAAGTCTACAATATGTACATTAGGCTGTCGCTGTGCATTCTCTAAGGCCTCTACTTTAGCCCTGAGAAAATTGAAGTCTTTCACGAACGATGAATTTCTTTCCTGTTGCTGCTCGACTTCTGCCTGGAGCTCCCTGAGGCCAGAAGCAATTGTCTGCACCTTAGTGTCTAGTTCAGTGACTCGAGCTTCAACTGCCATCATACGGTGGTTCATCTCTTCCCCAGCTTCTTGTATTTTTTGCAGCATAGCCATCAGCTGGGGATTCAGAGCTTCATTTGCTGATAAGGTGGATAATCCAGCTCCGGTTTCTCTTGGGCCTTTCGGTGAGGAAAGATATACAACTAGCTTCGGCACCGCTTACCTATTATCTTTTTTAAGGCTCATGTCTCAGACTTCAGCTTTTCCCACACAGCCCAAAATGTTCAGAAACTCTCACTATCTGAATATCACTAAAAATTGATATCAAAACGAAGCCCGTTCAGGAGCCTAAAAAACAAGCTGCCGCCATGCTGGGTGCTCCACAGTCCCCCCAGTGTGTTTTTACGTATAATTCCAACTTTTGCTTTGTTATTCTGTAACCAGATTTTTCTGAAATCTTTTGTTTGTAAAGTTTGTATGATAATCATTTAGATTTAGTAAAAGCATTTTCCTTTTAAAACTGCCTGTGAGTGATTGTGTGTGTGTGTAAAGGTAAAAAGGTTTATTCAATTCTGAGACCAACCTGGTTAATGCAAGGTGTCACCATTCGCTACCAAGTCTAGGATTTAAAAAGGGATTATCTGGGTGCCTTAAGTAAGGGAGATACTCAGGTCTCGGGAGGAGGCTGTAAATGGGGAACTAGGTGCTGCACACCCCGTGGAAGAGGACACAATCAGGTTTACGAGGGTAAACCCCAAAGAACTCGTTAACGCCCGGGTCTTCTCTCTCCCAAAGTACAGCAACCAAGGAGAGTTCTCACCTAGCTACGGACTTGAGACTGTACTGTATCCTTACCCAGATTAGAGAGAGGAAGCCCTGGAACCTCGTGGCGGGTGTTCAGTCGTGAACTCAGCGTGCACTCTAGACAGACACTTGAAGGGTAGTCAGATTACCCCCTGTCACGGAGTGCACTTAGGGGCGGGCACTGTGAGCTCAGTGGACCTGGCCCCCAGGAGTGGGTTTGCGGCCCCCCCCCCCAAAACATCCTGGACGCAGCATTCTGCACTAGCTGCAGTCGACATCAATTCTCCAGACAGCCCTAGGTATAGAGTGTTGCAATAATCAAGTCTGCTGGTGACAAAGGCATGGATGACCATGGCTAGATCATCAGGCGTCAAGAAAAGCCAGATCCTGGCGATATTCTAGAAATGGAAAAACCTGGATCGAACAACTGACGACACCTGTTGTTGAAGGGTCAAATCAGTTGCCTAGAAAAATGCCAAGATCTTTAACTGCACTTACCACCAACAGAAGTTGCCCACCAACTGCTGGGGCGAGCAACCTCCTGTCAGTGGAAAACACCTACATGACCATACCCTATCACCGTAACCTCTGTCTTGCCGGCGTTGAGACATAGCCAGTTTGCAGACATCCAGTCGTTAATCTCAGCCAAACACTGGCTCAGTGCACCTGGGGCAAAGAGATCATCTGGAGCACAAGTCAGGTACAACTGGGTGCCATCCGCGTAGCAGTCAAACTCTAGGTTGTACCACCCAATGATTTCTCCTAGCGACAGCACGTACACGGAGAACAAGGGGGCCAAAATAGAACCCTGTGGAACACCACAAGGCAGCACGAAAAGTCCAGAGGAAAAATTCCCAAGGACTATGTGCTGCGATCTTCCAGTAAAATATGAGCTAAACCAGCGCAAAATTGCACTGGTGGTGCGCACATAGTTCCGCAGATGATCCAATAGCACC
The DNA here is from genome assembly GCA_016271365.2 of Neoceratodus forsteri. Taxonomy (NCBI): domain Eukaryota; kingdom Metazoa; phylum Chordata; order Ceratodontiformes; family Ceratodontidae; genus Neoceratodus; species Neoceratodus forsteri. The sequence continues at coordinate 487,833,213 of CM028130.1, forward strand.
CCATGATCTACCATGTCAAAAGCTGAGGATAGGTCCAAGAGCACCAAGATGGTAGATTGTCCTCGGTCCCTTGCCAAGAAGAGATAATGTGCCACACTGACCAAAACTGTGTCAGTGCTGTGCCCAAGCAGAAAACCCAATTGGAGAGGTTCAAAGATGGACAAATTCCCCAAACGCTCAGCCAGCTAGTCAACCACCATCTTCTCAATAATCTTCCCCAAAAAGGGATAATTAGAGATAGGCCTGCAGTTCAACAGAACATCAGAGTCAAAAGTTGGCTTTTTAAAAAGATCTCATCACAGCCTCTTCCAAGACCATAGGAAAGATACCCTTGTCACAACCCCCACTCAGCAGGTCAGGCCCTCTGCTCCCATAGTGCCAACCTCCGAGCACAGTATTGTGAATAGGAACAGAAACGGGGTAACCCTCCTGTCAGTTTTGTGGGTTCGAATCAACCTTTGGTCTCAAGTTCTGGAAGGATTCAAACTGTGAATCTCTTGCTAGGGTACCCAAGTGTATAGGCTCAGATAATTCTGCTCTTCAGGGAAATGCCAGATATCTTTCACCTACGGGCACCTAACCAGGTATACAAAATGAACCCTTAAAAACTCTATGAAACACCTCAGATTAAACTCTTACCTTTTCCCAGTTTGGTAAACCAGTAAGCTTTTGCACAGTGTCAACTTTAAACATATCTGCCTCACCTGTCAAATAAAGAATTTCAAAGGCACACCAAGTAGTCTCTTAAAATAGAAGTTTACTTTAATAGAAAATAAATATGTAAACTGTAAATACAGAATGTATCACAAAACCATACAATCACTTAGAAGAACAAGGTTTAAAAGTGCAAATTCCTACCAACCATACGCTTAGACTGATCTATCTAATGTTTATCTTCTAATAGTGCTGATAAAGGTGTCTTTTTCAGAGTCCAAACATGCATATCTCTAAAAGTCAGTCACAGCATAATTAAAACAACTGTCTTGAACCAGTCTTCTCCATGATGTCACCCAGCTCCTCCTCTGTTTATTAAAAATTATACAACCAAGAAGTCTTATACATAGATACATAGACAGTGTCGGCAGATAAGGGCCTATGGCCCACCCAGTCTGCCCATTTGAGCTTGTAAGTTCAGTTTATGTTTTCCTAGAAGTCTGTTGCCCCTTACCCCTGACCTCCAGAATTCCTTTATGTCTATCCCATGCATTCTTAAATCCCATGATTGTTTCAGCCCCCACCACTTCCTCTGGCAGGGTGTTCCACTTGTCCACCACCCGTTCTGTGAAGAAATTCTTCCTCACGTTTCCTCTGAATCGTCCTCACTCAGGAGGTATTTTTAAATAGGTGACATCAGCAAAAACTCATTTCCCCATATGACTTACCAATCAAGTCTGTGATTTTCTAGTATCTTCTTTCATCCATGAGCAGTTTCCTGCTTCACAGACATCAAAGAAACATTTATGACTTAGCACCGAAGTGACATAACCTGTATTCTTCCTCTAAGCGTCATACAAGTTTATGATTTCCATCCTAGCAGCTGGCAGCTACAATTAAGCCAGATAAACAGGAGATCCTGATTTGTGTCTCTTCTAGCCTATAATTATCTCCTGGCTTTCAGGTTAACAGCTTGTAGTTGAAACCTGGGGTGGGGAGTCATCCCAGGAACACAGCATGTTTCAAGAAAGACATCCAAATCAAACTTTTTTCTATTACAAAAAGCATAGATTAAACAGAACCAGCTGTCCAAGTGTCACAACCCTCACTTAACGACCCATTTACGATCTCCATGAACACTGGACCCAGGAAATCCAAGCAGCTGATGACAAGCCACACTGGGCCTCGGTCCAGGGCACAGCTGGTGGGATGCAAACTGTTAAGCACACGGAGGACCTCAACTGCCCAAACCAGCCAAAACTCACTCCAACTCAGCAAGGGATCTTTACCAACAGACTAATAACCTCTAGCAAAAACTGGACCAGAGGAGGCAATACTCGCCCTGATAGAGGACACCTTGTTGGCAAAGAAACGCCCAAACTGCTCGCACTTTTCTGCAGAAAATGCTGTCCTGGACTGCAGACAGGAGGGATTCAACCAAACGTCTACAGTGTGGAAGAGCGCAGCTGGGAGATTTCTTGCTGCAGCAATCGACAGAGACAAAAACTCAAGTCTTTTTAAGATCAATTGCCCACTGATACTCCAAACAGTGGTCCAGGCATGCTCCAACCTACACCTCAGTCTTCAACCGACGTAACTTAAAGTACCACAGTGATAGACGTCGGGAGGTCAAGGGGCGAACGTGGAAAGGTGCAATCAGGTTCAGGGCATCAGTCAAGGCTGTATTGTAAGCCTCAACACCAGTCTCTGAACCCTGAGCACAGGCTAGCAACAAGCTTGCGACAGCCAGTGACTCCTGGAGCTGTTGAGGCTCCAATTAATTTTTCAAACGACACTGGATCATCTCCACAGTAGCGGTTATTTGATAGAGAGACCCGCAAAGGAACTCAACAGCATGATGTTCCGACCAACAGGCTGGCTCAATCCTGACTGCCGTAATGTTAAGTCCGAGCGAGAAGACCAGGTCGAGAATAATTTTTTTTTTTTTAATTTTTTTTTATTTAGTAGTTTTAACCAGGTATAGCACACAGAATAAGGCCATGTATGTGTGTCATGGAGGTAACCACCTCAGACAATCCCAGCTGAGTCATCAGTTAGAGAAACTCTTGCCAAAAACAACAGGATTAATTGTCGATCCAGGCATTAAAGTCTCCAAGGACCAAAATCTTGGAAGATTCCAACACCTGCTTGGCGATTCAGTCTGCCAGCTCCTGCAGGAAAAGACTCCCAGCCCCTGGAGGCCGGTAGAAGAGGACTATCCTGCCACTGACTCCCAAGGCGCACTTGGCGACCACACTCTCGAAAGACACAAGTGTTCTCACTAGGAATGCAACAGCAGGTACCCCGTGTGGCCCCATACAACAGCGGGTACCCTGTGAAACTCCATGTAACAGCTGGTACCCCGTGTGGCCCTTACACAACAGTGTACAGCCTGTGTGGACCCAATGCAATGGCTGGTAACCCTGTGTGACTCCATATAACTAGTGCCCTTGCATCTCCTATGCAACAGCTAGAACTCTGTGCGGCCCTTGTGCAGCACTACACATACCATGCAGTCTATGTGCAACAGCATGTAACTTGTGCGGCCCTTACAAAACAGTGTGTACCCTGTGTGGCTCTTACGCAACAATGTGTACTGCTGAGAGGCCCTTGTGTAACAGCATGTACACTCTGTGGCCCCTGCGACCTATGCAACTGTCCTACCCTCTATACCCCTTTTACAACAGCGTGTAACCTGTATGGCCCCTGTACAATGACATGCAACTTGCATGGCCCCTGTACAACAAATAGCAGATGGAGATCTCTGTACAACAGTAAGTACTCTGTGTGGTCCCTATGCAAAAGTTTATTTCTTTAAAATCCAGTGACCCGGATAGGCACACAGAGCCAGGGCACATTTCCAGGTGCCGGGGAAGGATACAACAGGGAGTGAAACAGCAACAAAGTGAGAACAGATGAATGAGCCGGCCAGCCGGCGCAGCAGTTGGATTTCCGCTTACGGTGCCGGCGACCCCAGTTCAGCAACGGACTCGGGTTATCAGAAGACCAGCCAGGAGAAGCATTGGCGTCATATGACTGCTCTCCTTCTCCGAAGCGCGGGGTCATCGTCGGTGCGTGGGGACCTAGCGGAGGCCAGGGTGCCACGCAACCGGCGTTCACAAATTTCCTAGGCGGGGCGGATGCTGGTGTCACTGCACATTCCAACCCCACGAGGGAAAAAATTAGCCGCTTCTGCTGCCCTAAGTGATGCCCACCCCTGAGCTGCAATTGGCTCCCCAGACCGACTCCGCCCTATCCCGTTGTTGCTTAGCGCCTAAGAAGTGAGAGCGTGTCTCTGCCTGGGGGTAATTCAGGGGGTGCCGGGAGTGCAGCTCATCTGGGGATGCCCCAGCTGACGGGTCCGTGACCGGGCGGATGCCCCGGCAAAAGTGGAGCAGGCACCAAAAGGACTAAATTAGAAAAAAAAAAAGATGAATGAATATTATACAATAAAACCATAGTACAAGTAATGAATTTCAGGAAACAACACAAGAACAGTGAAAAACTGTACATACTTGCTGGTTATGTGGTAGAGAGGTTGAGAGCTAAAGAAATGTGCCAACACTCTTAAAAAATACATTTGTACAGAACCAATGAAGTGTCAAATTCAGATTACAAAGTACACCGAGTTGTAAGCTACATAAAGTGGGCAAAAAAAGTGGGTAGAACATGAAAAATAGCAAGGGGGGTTATGGATCAGACATGGGTTGCTGTAACGTGGGGAGAAATAGGAAGAAGTCCATCTGCAGGCACATTCTTTAGTGAGGTACGTCTGTAAGACTGTTTGAGAAAGTATTGCCCCTATAGAACTAGTAGCCTGCATCACCCTTATATCTCTGCAACAGCTGGTACCCAGTGTTGCCCCTCTGCAACAGCTGGTACCCAGTGTTGCCCCTCTGCAACAGCTGGTACCCAGTGTTGCCCCTCTGCAACAGCTGGTACCCAGGGTTCTCTGCAACAGCTGGTACCCAGTGTTGCCCCTCTGCAACAGCTGGTACCCAGTGTTGCCCCTCTGCAACAGCTGGTACCCAGTGTTGCCCCTCTGCAACAGCTGGTACCCAGTGTTGCCCCTCTGCAACAGCTGGTACCCAGTGTTGCCCCTCTGCAACAGCTGGTACCCAGTGTTGCCCCTCTGCAACAGCTGGTACCCAGTGTTGCCCCTCTGCAACAGTTGGTACCCAGTGTTGCCCTCTGCAACAGCTGCCACCCCGTGTTGCCCCTCAAACACTCAGTACCCCATGCTGCCCCTCTACAACACTCAGTACTCCGTGCTGCCCCTATACAACACTCAGTACCTTGTGCTGCCTCTACACAAAATACAGTTGCGAAAGAATTTACCATAACAGTAGATCTCCAACAGTATCTCTTGTAGTAGGTCATAACACATGGGACATTAGCAGCAGGTATCACTTCCTCCGGATGACTTCTCGGCAGTCGTCCCTGGGACCGACCCCTAACGATATCACTTGGTGTCTGTATAGTACATATAAAAAGGGGGAGTTCCCAGCTACTCCTCAGTTCTTTTCCATCCTAGAGACCAAATGAGAAACCATTTCTCTGGCCTCCGATGGGAACAGAGGACAGAAATAAGACAGCAGCTCAAGGAGTCGTGAAAAGGACAGGAGCAAGGAACCCTTCTGAAGTAACAGCAAGGGGGATGGTTGGTGAGGCTGCATGACCTGCTGCAAGAGATACTCTCGAAGATCTACTGTTACGGTAAGTTCTTACGCAACTGTATTACCTGCTTTGACACAATCTCTTGCAGCAGGTCATAACACATAGGAAGATTCCCAAGCAGTTATTTTGCCAAGGGGAGGAGGAAGTGAACTATCAGGACTTAAGACAGGAGGCCTTCTAAAACGGCCCATCCAAAAGCAGTTCACTTCTTGGAAGCGATGTGCAGACTGTAATGTTTTGTGAATGTATGTATAGTAGATCATGTGGCGGCTTCGCACATTTCTAAGGCAGAGACGCCCCGGAAACATGCCATGGAGGCAGCCATGCCTCTGGTAAAATGGGGTTTTACAACCCCTGTGAGAGGTTTGTAGTATTTTGTATTGATAAATGAAATGCAGTTGGCCAACCATGTAGACAAGCACTGCTTCGAAACCTGAACGCCCCGATTTCCAGGGGCGAAAGAAACAAAAAGTTGCTCAGTTTTCACAACTGTGAGGTGCGGAGAAGATAAAGACTCAATGTTCTACGCACAGAGAGTATGAAGCAGGGATTCTCCCGGATTCGCAGGCTCCGCATAGTACACTGGTAAGCAGACAGCCCGATTTAAAACAAATTCAGAAACAACCTTTGGCAAAAACGACGGATTGGTGTATAAAATTACCCTATCGTTATGAAATTGCAGGTAGGGAGGTTTGGACATTAGTGCCTGTAACTCTGAAATACATCTACCCGACGTAATAGCAACTAAGAATATAGATTTCCAAGAAAGATAGTGGAGCTCGCTGGATTCAGCGGGCTCAAAAGGACTCAGTCAATTTCTGAAGCAAAAAAAAATCCCACACAGGGACCGGATCCTGGATAGGGGGATGAAGGGTGCAGAATGCCTTTTAAAAAGGTTCTGATCAAAGGTAACTGGGACAGTGGTTTGTTGCCCACAGGTACAGTTGTGGCCAAAAATATTGGCGCCCTTGCAGTTTTTTCTAATAATGCACCATTCCTTCCAGAAAATTGTTGAAATTAAAAAATATTTTGGTATCCACATATGTATTTCTTTAGTTTGCAGTGGAATAAAACACAAAAAGCAAAAAAATTTACTAAGTCTTGCTTATTCCACATAGAAATCCTTAAATGGCCCGGACAAAATTATTGGCATCTTTTAGAAGTAGTTAGAAATAATTAGATTTCAAGCAGGTGATTCTCCTTCACTTTGGAATTGAACTCACCTGTGGTGAGTTGCAGGTGCCTGCAATATAAAAATCACTCATTCAGCCAGTTTGAATAGAGAAAAGGACTCATTCTCCTGTTTTGTGTCACTGTGTGTACCACAATGAGCATGGAGAAAAGAAAGCAAGCCAGAGAATTGTCTGAGGAGGTCAGACAGAAGATTGTAGCCAAGCATGGACAATCTCAAGGCTACAAATCAATCTCCAGAGACCTTGATGTTCCTGTTTCCACCGTATGTAATGTTATGAGGAAGTTTAAGGCCCATGGCACTATAGCCAACCTCCCTGGACATGGCCGCAAGAGAAAACTTGATCGAAGATTGCAGCGCAGGATTGTTCGAATGGTGGAGAAAGCACCTTGATCAACTGCCAAACAGATTCAAGCTGACTTTCAGACACAAGGTACGACAGTTTCAACTCGCACCATCTGTCGCCAACTCAATGAAAGGGGGTTATATGGTAGGAGGCCCAGGAAGACCCCACTGCTGAGAGAGAGAGAGAGAGAGAGAGAGAGACACATAAGAAAGCCCGACTGCAGTTTGCCAACACACACGTGAACAAGCCAAAATCCTTCTGGGAGAATGTCCTGTGGACAGATGAGACCAAATTAGAACTTTTTGGTAAAGCACATCATCTCTATGTTTACAGAAAACAAAATGAAGCCTTCAAAGAAAAGAACACCTTTCCTACAGTCAAACATGGAGGAGGTTCAGTGATGTTTTGGGGTTGCTGTGCTGCCTCTGGCACTGGGTGCCTTGAACGTGTGCATGGCATCATGAAATCTGGAGATTACCAGGCCATTTTGGAGCACAATGTTGAACCCAGTGTCAGAAAGCTGGGTCTCCGAAGGTCATGGGTCTTCCAGCAGGACAATGACCCCAAACACATTTCAAAAAGCACCCAGGAATGGTTTAATACAAGAGGCTGGACTGTTCTGAAGTGGCCAGCAATGAGTCCAGATCTAAATCCCATTGAAAACCTGGAGAGATCTGAAAACAGCAGTTGGGAGACGGCACCCTTCAAATCTGGGAGAACTGGAGCAGTTTGCACAAGAAGAGTGGGGCCAAACTGCCAGTAGAGAGGTGCAGGAAGCTCATCCATGGCTATAGGAAGAGGTTGATTGCAGTTATTTTGACCAAAGGCTGTGCTACCAAATATTAAGTCTAGGGTGTCAATTTTGTCAATGCCATTTCTTTTCATTTTCTGATTTAAAAGGAGATATTAAATTCTGAATCAAAAACAAAGGTTCTGTAATATTAACAGAGAAATAAAGAATTGTGGAGACCAAATAGTGTTGCTAATATCAACTTATGTTTAGAGGAAATTGAGAGTTATTTGAAAAAGTGCGAGGGCGCCAATATTTTTGGCCACGACTGTAAATGAAATGCGGCAGTGGCCGAAAGGTGGGCTTCGCCTCGGCTTCCATGCCCGGTTGGAACTGCTCCCAGACCACCGCCTGCTAAGCAACTGAAGCTGCCCTACTTCACCTCGGGCTCCATGCCTGGTTGAAGCTGCTCCCCGACCGCTGCCTGCTAAGCAACTGAAGCTGTCCTACTTCGCCTCGGGCTCCATGCCCGGTTGGAGCTGTTCCTCGACCGCCACCTGCTAAGCAACTGAAGCTGCCCTACTTTGCCTCGAGCTCCATGCCTGGTTGGTGCTGCTCCCCGACCGCCGCCTGCTAAACAACTGAAGGTATGAAGTTACAATCTGAGAAGCCCCTGCCTGGACAGTACTTGCCAATTTCAAATTTGGCACCTTTTTTAAATAGCCCTTCTGGCGTCATGCTCAGAGTGCGGCACCTCGACTACTAAAGTTAACTCCTAATTCCTCTCTGGGACACAGAGTGCTGCTAATTCATTTTAAATTAATTTTCCTACCCATGCTCACTGTGATTTATTGGCAATTCAGACGTAGTCTCCCTTACAGTAACGCGGCAGTTTGCTCCACTTTGAGTGCGTAAAACAAATGTAGTTGAGCCTGTTCCAAACTTTAGTAATTATTTTAAAATTAGCCTGCCGATCCTGAGGTAGCCTTTCACTGATTGTAGTTATATGGAGCCTGCCGTTCTGAGCTAAGAAGCCTGCATATTTCATCAGTAGCTTGCTGATTATACTGAAGCTGCCTGTAGAACTGTATAATTGGAATACTGCATCCTTAGCAAAGCAGCCAGCCTTGTACCTAGTCTGATTTTAAGTCCCACTCCGCCAACACCCCCCGGCCTCCTTTAAATACACACTAGCTCCTCCCACCTCTGAGGAAGATAGTCTCAACTGGGCAGTCACTTGACACAGTCGGCTGCTCTTCTTACTTAAAAGGACACCCTCCTCTCAAGCTGCACATGTGCTCTCTCAAAGCTAACCTTCTCCCTTGAGCGTTGCTGTGTATCCTACAAGCCTTGGTGATCTGTGCAGCTAACAATATAATTTTCACCTGTCTACTGCGAGCCTGCAAAAACTTCTGGTATAGTTAGCTTATGCAGACAAAAATGCCTTGCACAACCATGGTTCCTCGATTACTACTAGGTATACTTCTTTACTCCCTGATACAATGTTCTGCTCCTCCAAAAGCACCAGCAGCTTCTATAAATTCTATTGCACATGCTCCTTGTCCTGATATTGTTGAATCTGCTGCATTGTTTACCCTTGAAGGAAACGCCCTGTTGCTATGTGGCCCATGGCACCCATCCTTCACACCAACCATGGGAAGTTTACTGAACAAGTGATTCTTACTCACCGCGTTTTACACTATTGCAGTATCTCCATCAAGGTGTTGCTGTCTGCTTCTCTGGGCCTTTATGGGCCTCGCACTCCTCAGACACCACATCATGTCAGTACCTATTAAAGGGGAAAACTACGTCTCATAAAGCTACCATTGAACGCCATCAAAAAGCAGCTTCTTGTCGGCCCGGTGGCACTGAGGGTTGAGGTGCTGAACGCCACACCTCGCACCACGCCAGCGACCTGGGTTCGGAAGCGAGCATGGGTCGCGGGGGTCGGCCGGGGCGAAGAACGATGGAGTACTTAGCAGCTCTCCTTCTCAGGGGTGACTGCAGGCTCCGTTGCAATGCTACTACCTAGGGGAGCCTGGGTGGATAGCACGTAGATGGAGAAGCAGCAAGGGGACTGGTTGACTGTCGGCAGAGGGGCGGAACAAGAGGTACGTTTCAGCATGCCTCCTAGCTCACAGCCCCTCATTGCACGTCGACGTCAGGGGGAAAGAAATTGGAAAAACACCTCGTCCTTCCTAGGTGACACCTCCCTAAAACTTCTCCGACCACTTGTCAAGGCAGACTCCGCTGTGTCAGATCTACACGCTCACACATAGAGTGCTGGTTTGGAGAGGTAAGCAGGGGGCGTCCCCTCTCCACCCCTACCTGGGGGGTATACCAGGGTTTTCAAGGGAGTGTGTGTGTGTGTGTGTGTGTGTGTGTGTGTGTGTGAGTGATCAAGGCACTCTAGGGGCAGACCATGTGGTGGGTGGGGGGTCCAATGAGGATGTGAGAGTGGAGGAAGAGGCAGGTTAGGCGGATAAAGATGAGAAAATTTAAAAAAAAAAAAAAACAGCTTCTGCTGCTCATCTGCGAGTAACGTGACTTGAACCATGGCCCTAGTCTCCCCATAGCAGCCCCCAATGAACTGGCCAACTTAAAGGGTATGGGCCTCTTACATAGTCTATATCTCAGAGTATATCTCAAGATGGCGGCCACGCTGGGCTAGCCACTTCGTTCTGCTCTGTTTCACCTTGCCCGTTTTATCTTATCTTCTCGTTTATCTTTTGCTGCTTTTTGTAACTTTGTAGAGGGTTTTATGTTTTTCGTTTTATTGTCACCACTGCCCGTTTTATCATCACTGCTACCCGTTTTATCTCGCGTTAGTATATTTGGTTTGCTTATGCCCCGTTTTCCGCTTTTGGTTCGGCCCTTTTTTGTTTTGTTCCACAGGCTGGGACCTAGTGTGCTGTTTGAATATCTGGAGAACTGTGAAGAGCCGTGACGTTCTAACGGAGAGACCTGCTGATGTTTTAGAGAAGCTTTTTGGAGTCTCCGTTTACTCGATCTCGGTGCCTGGATCGAGTTCTTGTATGTGGACTGAGTTTTTGCCACTGTTACTGTTTTCATTTGTACAGGGAGTGGACCGGTTGGTTTTATGGCTTTTAGCCGAATTTAAGCAAGTTACTGTCGGGAATTGTTACCCTGTACGTGGATTTGAACCAGCGGCTGCGTTCTTTGGAATATCCCTGGATTATATTTGTGTGTGGCCAGTGGATCGTGGGGAGCAGTGATCCGGTGGAGTCGTCCAGAAGAGCTTTTAAGACAAGTGGATATGAAGTCTTAAGTGACATTTTTGGTGGACTGACCGCTATTTTCTGAGATTGACATTCCTGGGCTTTAATAGTTGGGCTTGCAGAGTTCCTGGGGGGCCCCGGGTCAGTGTCACACACAGAGGTGGGGAGTGGGGTAGGCTGGAGGGCTTGTCCTTTACTCCCCTTCCTCTAGACTCCTGGGGTAGCCAGCTGGGGGGGCCGACTCCTCTTGGAGTTGAAGTACTGGGCCACTGACTTTCTGGGCTGGTTGGAACCTGCGGCCTGCTAGTGGCCTTTCTGCGATTCGAATCGGAGTTGGATTTTGAAGTCCTGTGATTTTGAAGACTGACTTATATTGTTTGCTGCTCCTACGGACATTTGGGTGGGTTATTCAATATTTGTATCCTGCTGTTTATATGATATTTGGAAATATTTATAGCTTGACAGGATCCCTGTTGACTACAATTATATTTTTTTTTTCTTTTATTGGTTTAGTGGAAATAATATGAGCAGTGAGAGTGCCTTATGACATCTTTGATCCCACCTGTTTCCGGTACTGTGAGAGATTCCCGGAGGGTGGCTTCTAAATTATTTCCTTCTTTTATTATTTTTTATTATTACTATGATGTAATCATTATTACGTTTATTTTTTGAGAGAGTGTTTCATTTGTCTTTAAGTACCAGGCAGTGAGAGGACCTGGGAACAATTTAAAATCGATTTTGGTTAATTTTTGGTTAACCCCCAGGCTGTGAGAGGACCTGTGGGTTAAATCAATAAATTAAGTTTTGTGTTAGGGAGTTGGTTTAGTTTCATTTTTATCATAGTTGGTTTTATAATTTGTAGTTGTATAATTTTAGTTGTAGGAAGTTCGCAGGTAGTTTAGGATTGGTGCGGTTTTTCGTAAATTTATTATATTTATTATTTTATAAATTGAGCAGCTAGATGTGCCTGCTTGCCCCTCCTGTCTTATGCTATTCGGCCTCCGCTCTCCATGCCCTCCACCTTCTCTTCACCCCGCCTGCTTATATTTATCATCGCGGTGCTGGGGATTGCTTTCGGGGGATTGGGGTTGTGGACAGCGGAGTGAGCAGGGCCTTCCCATAGGGGTGGTCGGGCCCAGAAGATGCCCTGGGGCAAAATGGCAGCTAGAACGTGGTGACTCTGTTCTGTTTCCCATACCCAAGGGCACCTCCAGTTTGGGAGGGCAAGTGGTTGAGACAACTCACCAAATCGTCCAACTTGGGCGTTGTTAGGCAATGCCAGATCTGTCTGCAACAAGACTGGTCTTATTGCAGATTTTGTTGCAAGGGCAGATCTGGCTTGCATTACAGAGACCTGGTTGGATGGGAATGCGGCCCTTTTTTAAGAGGCCGCTGTTCCCACCGGGTACTCGGTTATACATCGCCCGAGATTGGATCGTGGGGGGTGGCGGTCTGTTTCAAGACCGAATTGGGCCTAACTGGTGTACCAGCTGAGGAGGCCAGGTCATTTCAGTGTATTGTGGTAGCTGGTGTAGGGTGCAGGATTGCCCTCATTTATCGTCCACCAGGTGATGAGAAGCTTTTTCTGCAAGAAATAGCAGATTCTGCTGCCGACATGGCCTTGGAGTCGCCCAGACTGATGGTTCTGGGCGACTTCAATGCTTGAGTCGACGACGAATCTTCACTTTTTGGTCAACATTTCCTCCAGGAGATGACATCTCTGGGCTTTACACAGGTTGTTTCCTCAGTTACACACAAGGAAGGTCACTCTCTTGACCTGGTCTTCCTCCTACGGATCGAAGCTTCTGATTTGGTGGTGGAACCAGTCGGTTGGTCCGATCACTACTCAGTTAGGTTCAATTTTGAGGCCCCCCCTGGGTAGGTCAGCCCCTGTGGAGTTGGTCAGGTACCACCCATTGCGGGACGTGGTCCCTAGAGACCTGATGGCGGTTATTGACCTCTCGACGTTGGACGAGTTTTGCACTGATCCCGAGCAGCTGGTAGTGGCCTATAAAAGGGCCATATCGATAGCACTCGATCAGATTGCGCCAGTCCGTGTCCGCCCCCTTCCGTGTCGTCCCGCTGCCCCATGGTTTGATGGAGCTCTGAGAGGGTTGCAGAGGATGGGGCGTAGGTTGGAGCGTCGTTGGAGGAAGACCACCACTGATACAGACCACCTTATTTTGCTACAGCATTATAAACTCTACCAAACAGCAATTTCCCATAAGAAGGCAGAATTCCTGTCCAGGGAAATTTCTGTCATACGGAATTGACCGGCTCAGCTCTTCAGAACTGTTGACAGACTGTGCAACCCAGCCTGTCAGCAGATCCGTCGAGTTTTTACTCAAATTGATTGTGAGGAGATCGCTCGATTCTTTGCGAATAAGGTTGAAGACATCAGGAGGGAGTGCCTCCAACTTCATTCTAAGGATGTTGCAGTTGATCGGTGTCCTGTTGCAGAGCCCGGAGTTTCCTGGAGTGCCTTTGACCTGCCGGATCTCGCAGACACTATGAGGATTGTCTATGAGATGCATCCCACATGTTGTAGTTTAGACCCTGGCCCTACCTCCCTGATTTTGGGTTGTAACGAGATCATCGGCCCGGTCTTAGCTCGGATTATCCGGTGTTCTTTAGATATGGGAGTTTTTCCTAGCCCTCTGAAGGAGGAGGTGGTGACCCCACTTCTGAAGAAAGCATCTTTAGACCTGGATGACTTAGCAAACTACAGGCCAATCTCTAACCACCCTTTTGTGGGAAAGGTTATTGAGAAAGTTGTGGCGGCTCAACTGGATAACCATTTGACCATCCATAGTTTATACGAACCTCTCCAGTCTGGTTTTCGCAAGAGGCATAGTACCGAGACTGCTCTGGTTCGGGTGCTCAATGATCTCCTGATGGCAAGAGATCGGAGACACCATTCTATTTTTGTTCTCCTTGATCTATCATCAGCTTTTGATACTGTGGATCATGGGGTTCTGCTCAAACGCCTGAGGTCCATTTGTGGGCTGTCGAGTACAGTCCTCAGATGGTTTTCATTGTTCCTCTAAGAGAGAACACAGAGAGTGGTCTCGGGTTTGTTTTCATCCGGGGCCTTCTCTCTGCCATGCAGGGTGCCTCAGGGCTCAGTGCTTTCCCCCATGTTATTCGCAGTATATATGCTACCGGAGACATTGTAAGGCGGTATGAGCTGAGGGTTTCACTGCTATGCTGATGATACCCAGCTCTACCTGTCTTTCGCACCTGACCAGGTTAGTGCTATCTCGGTACTGAACAACTGCTTCGCAGACATCCAAGACTGGATGAATTCCAGCGGTTTAAAGTTGAACCCAGGAAAGACTGAGGTTATGGTTGTGGACCCGGGTCGCAGGGTAGAGGGATTGAGGACTTGTCTTCCCTCCAGATTAATCCTGGGGGTGGACCAGATCCTCACCTCTGAACGGGTGCGTAACCTGGGAGTGGAGCTTGACGCTGGTCTGACCCTCCATCATCAGGTGTCTGCAGTCGTCAAGCTGGCCTTTTTCCATCTTAGGAACACTGCCAGGATTAGACCTCTTGTTCCACCCAGTGACCTGCCGGTCTTGGTCCGTGCCTTTGCAACATCACGCCTTGATTACTGTAACTCCCTTTCCCTAGGACTTCCTGGGGTTGATATCTGCCGCTTGCAGCTAGTGCAGAACGCGGCAGCACATTTGTTGTCTGGGGCTTCTAGAAGTTCTCATATTACCCCCGTGCTGCGCGCTCTGCACTGGCTGCCAATACAGTGGCGGATCACCTTTAAAGTGGGTCTTTTGACCTACAAAGCCCTACACGGTCTGGGTTCCGACTACTTGAAAGAGCTCCTGGTGCCTTACACCCCTCTGTGACAGCTCCGCTTGGCTGATGAGGGGTTGCTGGAGATTCCGAGGGTAAATTTAAAGTCATCTGGTGCCCGTGCATTTGGATTCACTGCACCTACCCTCTGGAATTCTCTGCCCCGTTGGCTCCGGGAGTGTAGGACGGTGGGGAGTTTTAAGCAGGCACTAAAGACCTTCTTATGGGAAAAGGCATTTCCTTCTTTGTTCTGATTTTATCCTGTTGTATTTGAACATATGTTTGTATTTAATTTTATTGAATGTATTTGAATATGCTTTTACGTTTGTTTTTGCTGTATAGCGCCTTGAAACTTTGAAAGTCGCTCAATTAAATTTTATTATTATTATTATTATTATAACATATTAATGCACATTGTCTGCTAAAGCATTTTGGCACTATACAATCGTGGATCTGTCATGCACAACCAGATATCCTGGTGGTTACGGAATCATGGCTGAAACTACGAACCACGATCACGAGTTCAATATTCCTTCCAATAACATATTCAGGGCGGACAGACAAACTAATGGGGAAGGGGGTTAGTTATCTATGTTGCTGACAAATATACATCTTCTCTAGTCAAATCCACCTCACTGTCTAAAGAATACAAGTGTGTTATTATAAAGGTTCAACTACACCAGTCAACCCCTCTTCACATCCTTGGATATTACAGGCCTTCTTCAGTGGGGCAAAAAATCCTGAACTTCTTGAGTGAGTCTCTAGCTACAATAGCCTCTGAATTAATCATCATGGGCGACTTCAACATGGACTGGCTATCTGCCACCTCTAAGCCTCTGAAGGATGTCTGGGATATGTTTGGGCTCACCCAGCTTATTCAGGAACCTACCCCGCCAAACCGGAAAAATTCTCAGAACAGTACACTTTTGGATCTAATCAGTGAACAAGACTCACATTAGTTCTCATTCTGGCACATTTTTTTTTAATGACCTTAGCAATCACTGCGCCACTGCTTGTGTGAGGTCTGCCCCGGAAGTGATCTCTATGTCTAGGTTCGTCTTTAAAAGAAGTCGACAGAACTTTGATCCTTATCCCTTCCTTTCTGAACTCCAACATTCTAACTGGCCAAATTTCTATCTGGCAAGCATGGTATCTGAAGTATATGAGTTTTTTCCTATCCATAGTCACTGATGCTATAAACAGACATGCCTCTCTGTGCAAAGTACACACCAAAAAGAAGTCCTGTCCATGGTTCACGGCTAGCCTAAAAACCTGAATTGCTAAACAGGGATTACCTATGGAAAGGGTGAGAAAATCTAAGCAATCAGTGGACTGGGCAGCATTTAGAGCTGCAAGAAACATGTGCACCTAGCTAATCAGGACTGAGAACGCTAATTATTTCCATGCTGAACTCGAATCTGCATCTAATTGCGTAACCTAATTTTGGAAAAACACTCAGGGACATTGAAGGATTTCGTCCCAGCCAGCTCGTTACCCTAGGGAAAAAAAAAAAAATCACACCTGGGGGTATTTCCACCAGACAAAAATGAGATCCTTCATCTCATCGATAACCACTTTGAGACAGTTGGCCTGGCGTCTGACACCTCTCCAGCATCTAAACTTCGCTCGCGGCCGAGCAGCCATGACCTGGCGTGCCATGCCTCAGCTATCCCCTCCCATGAAGGAATATTCTCCTTCACTCCAGTTACCTTAAAACAAGGAGAGGATCTATTAGTGAGCCTTGACACCAGAAAGTCAGCAGGCGCTGACAATATTGAACCTTATTACTTAAAGTTGGGATATTACATTCTGTCACCCCCTATTACTCACCTCTTTAATATGTCCCTTGCACAGGGAGCACTCCCCCCAGTCTGGAAGATAGCTCGTGTAGTTCCCCCGTTTAAATCCGGGGACCCCATTGACCTAAAAACTACCGACCGATGTCACTGTTGCCCATCCTATCTAAATTATTAGAAAAGGTTGTCAATGAGCAACTTAGGTTCCATCTGGAGACCTACAACCTGTTGAATTCAGTTCAAGTCAGGTTTTAGACCTTGCCACAACACTGTATCTGCATTGGCCAAGATCACTTAAGATTGGCAGACTGCCTTGGACACAATAAAATGACATGTTTGCTTTGTTTCTTGACCTGAGCAAAGCTTTTGATACTGTGGATCATGACTTACTCAAGTGTGTTCTAAGTAATATTGAAGCAGACCAACCAGTCTTGAACTGGTTTACTTACTATCTTACTGAGCATCAACAGCTGGTTAAGGTCGAGGGGGGCCTCTCTCCTCAAAAAAACCCTGTTAAGGGGTGTCCCTCAAGGGTCCATTTTAGGCCCGCTACTATTTGCTGTCTATATTAACAGGATTAATACTGGCATCTCCACAGCAAACATCCACCTGTTTGAGGATGATACTGTCTTGTACACTGCCAGACCTACTCTTACTCTGGATCTTGCCTGCAGTGATCTCCAACGAGACCTTGATCATTTACAGAAAAATCTATTTCAACTAAAGCTCCTCCTAGATGCAAAAAGAGACCAAGGCTATGATACTTGCTCCCTCTACCTTTGCAACCAAGCATTGTCTCTGGTTCTGCTCCCTTCGTATACACTTTACTGCATGAGCCACTGGAGTTCGTTGAGAAATTTAAGTATCTTGGATTTCAGATATACCAGAAATTGTCCTTTGTCCATCATATCGATGAACTCTCAAAAAAACTGAAACAGAGACTTGGTCTCTTCTTCTGTATTAGAAATCTACTTGTGCCAGAAGCTAAAACTAGGTTGGTTCAAACTACATTCTTGCCTCTTTTAGATTATGCCGATTTCCTGTATGGCCAAGGCCCAAAGCTCTCCCTCTCTAACCTGGATATACTCTACCATCGAGCTATTAGATTCATAACTGGTCTCTCCTATGGCACACACCACGGTGAGCTCTATGCCAAGGTAGGGTGGAGCTCACTAACATTCAGATGACAAAAGAACGCAGTGCTCTAGATCTACAGGGCAATCACTAATATGCTCCCGCATTACATCGTGAGTTGCCTGCCCGCCTGCAGGGTTGGAAACTACACCTTGAGAAGCCTCTCTTACATCTCACTGTTCATCCCTAAGGTGAGAAACAGATATGGCAAATCTGCAATACATTATGCTCTTCCTGTCATTTGGAACACAATACAGAAAACTCTAAAGTTGTCAATCCCTGTGAAACTGAGCTTCTTCAAATTCCTTTACCAACATTCTTTTCCAGAAACCTGTACTTGCCTCCGTTAATAGCACTCTTACAGCACCTATCTTACTCCCTATTCTAAGCTCCTCTCCCCCATTTCTTTTCTATGCCCTGCCCCTTTTCACATCAAAGCTTTACCCTGACCTATTCCCTAAACTATGTAATGCCCTCCCCAAATGTATCACTCTTCCTCCTCCTCCTCTGGCTTTGTCCCCTTCCTCTTTCTACTCCACCTTCTCCTTACCCTTTCTTGCTGCATAGGTTCCTGTCAGAGCTAATGTACCTACGTTTTTGTACCATAATATGTATGCTACTATCATCTAAAACATGTGAACTTTCTCCTTGTTTACGCTAGCATTACTGCATGGTACGAACACTAATTTGTTGTAACACTCTATATATCCCTGCCCTGTACCTATTGTTTATTTACTTTTTCTTTCTTTTTTTTTTGAATTACTCTGTTGGACTCCCAATTGTTGCAACATTGTATATACTGTTGCCTGTACTTACATATGTGAATGCCCAGGCTCATCTTGTAAATGAGGTCTTCTCAACGAAGCTCACCTGGTGAAATAAAGATTGATTGGACTTTTACATAGGAATATTTCAGTCCACCCTCCAACAAGGAGAGCAATTAGTCTAAGATGCTGAGGGGAACACTCATAAGGGTCTAAGTCCTGCATAGATGCCCAAATGGAGAAGCATTTCCACTTCATAGAACAGGAAGACCATGCAGACTGTTTCCTGGCAGCCCGGAGGACTTCTACCACCTTTGGGGACATCTTGAAGCACGCGAGGACTGTGTCTTCAGGAGCCAGGCATACAGATGGAGGGAGTGAAGGTCCGGGTGTAGCAGGGAGCCTTGTGCCTGGGACAATAGAGCTCAGCAAATTGGAAGGCATAGACGATCCAGTTCAGAGAGCTGCAGAAGCAGAGAGAACCAAATCTGTCTTGGCCAGAATGGTACTATGAGAACCATAGACGCCCCGTCTTGGACCAGTTTGAGCAGTACTCTCTGAACAAGAGGAAAGGTGTAAAGAAATCTTCCTATCCAGGGAAGAGATAACAAGTCCCGCCACACAGTTCCAGGACCTCATTCGAGAGAGCAGTAAAGAGGCAGTTTTGCATTCTGCGGAGAGGCAAATAGGTCCAATTCTGATCGGTCCCACTGGTGGAAAACGTCGCTTAGCACATCTGGCAGATTTCCCACTCATGGGCCTGTGTAGTGGATCTGCTCAGGGCATCCGCTAGGGTGTTGGACACCCCAAGGATGTGGACCACCAGAAGATGGATATTTCTCTGGATCGCCCAATACCAGACCCTCATCAATTTTCTGCAGAGAGGGTATGAAAGGGTGCATCCTTGCTTTTTCAGGTAATGAACTACCGCAGAATTGTCTAATTGTACCTGAAAGCAACCGGGGGAAGGAGAGTCTTGAATTCCTGTAAGGCGTTGAAGACTGCCCTCATCTCCAAGACACCGATGTGGAGACGGGATTCTACCGGCATCCAGGATCCCTGGGACCGGAGGTGCAGGAAATGAGCACCCCACCCTGTCAAGGAGGCATCTGTAGTCAGAATGAGGCATGGGACAGGAAAATGAAATAGCATGCCTCGTATCAAGTTGTCCCTGGACTTCCACCATTGTAGAGCTCGAAGAGCAGGGGAAGACATCACACATATCGAAATCATCCTCCTTCTGGTCCCACTGGACTCTCAGGGACCACTGAAGGACCCTCATATATTCAACCTAGCACTGGGGACCGTCAGAACTGTGGCCACCAAATGTCCCAGGAGGCGCAGGTAATCTCGTGCCGAGATCAATCTGCTGAACTCTAGTCTGCGTGCCAAAGCAATCAGGGCGTCCACCCGAGCCATTGGCAAATATGCCATCCCCAAGCAGGCATCTAACACAGCTCCGATATAGAGAAGGAGCTACGCTGGGTCCATTTTGGACTTCGGAAAGTTTACAGCTACCCCCACCTGGGCAAACAACTGCAGGGTCTGAGAAAGCATGGACAACAGCCTTTGGCGGGAAGACACTTTTAGGAGCCAGTCTTCCAGGTAGGGAAAGACGCACAGATCTTCCCTGTGGAGGGCCACTGCAACTGCCGCTAGGCATTTCGCAAATACCCTCAGGGCCGAGGAAAGGCCGAATGGGAGGGCCCCAAACTGATGAGCCTGAAACAAAAAAAAAAAAAAAATGGAGCAACAGTCTGTGAGCAGGGTGCATCAGGATATGGAGGTACACGTCCTTCATATCGAGAGAGCAGAGCCAATCTCCCTTGTTCAGCAAGGGGAAAAACAGACTTTGACGGCAGATAAGGACTGCTTGGCCCACCCAGTCTGCCCACTTCCCTGCGTTTCGGATAAGCTGCAGATACTAGTTCACCAACAGCCTACTTCCTCCTACCCCCCCCAACTAGAATTGCCTTAGGTCTGTTCCATGCATTCTTGAATTCCCCCCACTGTTTTTGACCCCACTACCTCCTCTGCAAGGCTGCTCCATACATCCACCGCCCTCTCTGTGAATAAATACTTGCTCACATTGTCCCTAAGCCATCCTCTCTCTATCTACAAATTGTGCCCCCTTGTTCTTCCACATCTCTTTTTCTGAAAGATGCTACCCTCTTGGACTTTGTCGATTCCCTTGAGGTACTTGAATGTTTTTTTATCATGTCCCCCTTCTCCCTCCTTTTCTCTACAGTATACATGTTAAGCTTCTTTAGTCTCTCTTCATATGGCTTCTGGTGCACCATTTTAGTTGCCCTCCTCTGGACTGCCTCCATCCTGTCTATGTCCCTGCAGAGATAGGGTCTCCAGAACTGCATGCAGTACTCTAGATGGGGTCTCACAAACTGTCTGTACAGACTGATAACAACTTCCTATGTTCTACTACTGATGCCTCTCCCTGTGCATCCCAGTATCCCCCCAGCCTTCTTTACTGCCTTCTCACATTGCTTGCCCACCCTTAGGTCATCTGATAGGACTACCTCCAGGTCCCTTTCCATTTTTGTTGTTGTTAGTATTTCACCCCCTATGTGCTCTTCCCTGGGTTTTTCTTTCCCAGGTGCATAACTCACACTTCTTCGCACTGAATCTAAGCTGCCATGCTTTTGATTATTCCTCCAACCTTGCCAAGTTCCTTCTCATCCTTTCTACCACCCCTTGTGTACCAACCCAGTTGCAGATCTTTGTGTCATCTGCAAAGAGGCATACTTTTCCTTCCAGTCCCTCCACAATGTCACCTATAAAGACATTAAAAAGTAGACCGGTCCCAGTACTGAACCCTGTGGTAACCTGCTAGTAACCACCCTTTTCTTTGGAGTGGACTCAGTTTACTATCACCCTCCAAGTCTGGTAACCCGTGAGGTGGGCGCATGAGGAAGGGCGCCGTCCGTAATGGCAGCTCCTTCCTGGCGCAATCCCTCATGGCAATGGGAGGGTAGGGCGACCTGATGAGGCTGTGGGCGAACTGGGTGACAGGATGTCGCTATGCGTGCAGGGAGGGTTGGGAGGAGGCGTGGGCTGGGGGTGGCTAGGCTGTAGGGAGTGGTGCTCCGGTAGTTGGCTGAGCAGCGTCATGGGTTGGCTAGTGGTTGGGGTGGGTGAGTACCACGGGTTTGGGCGCTAGTGCATTTTTATTGCTTAGTTGAACCACTTATTTATTTATTTATTTTTTTTACTGCTTTCACCCCCACACCGACATGCACCCCGCTGAAGTTGAGAATCCTAAGTAGAGGGATGTGGAGGGCGAAGCCCCCCGAGAGGGTGTGTGTGTGTGTGTGTGTGTGTGTGTGTGTGTGTATAGGGGCACAACCTCCCCACAGAAAGCAGTAAAAAACTGTCCTAGCGCCATTGTCCTGATGCGCCGGGGGTTGTCAGAGTGCCAAAAATGTTTTCGCCACTCTGACTTAGCAAGAACGGTGATCGCCTTTAGGCATTTGCCGTTATCACATAGACCCTCCAAGTCCTGTTGTCCAGCCAATTTTTTACACAGGTTACCACCCTGGGACCCACTCCCTGGCTGGCTAACTTATTTATCAATCTTGTGTGTGGGACTTTGTCAAATGCCTTGTTAAAGTCTAGGTACACGTCATCCACAGCCCCTCCCTGGTCTACTACTTTGGTCACCCAGTCAAAAAAAAATCTATTAGACTCATCTGACATGACCTACCTGCTGTGAATCTATGCTGGCTTGGGTCCTGTGCCCCGCTGGCCTCTAGGTGCTCAACAATTCTTTCTTTCAGAAGTGATTTCATCATTTTCCCCATCACTGAGGTCAAACTAACATGTCTATAGTTTCCTGCCTCTTTCCTGCTCTCACTTTTGTGAAGGGAAATCACATCTGCCCTCCTCCAGTCCTCAGGTACCACCCCTCCTCCCAAGATTTGTTAAAAAGGGTAATAAAGGGAGAAGTGTCAGGAGAGATACCATCCTGAACTTTTGGTATTTGAAATAAAGTTTGAGACACCTTAGATCCCAAATGAGGCGCACGTCCCCCGTCCATTTGGGAACCAGGAAAAAATGGGAGTAAAATCCCATACCCTTCTGTGGAAGGGGAACTGGTTCGATGGCATGTTTTGTGAGCAAAGCATCGATTTAGTTACCAGAGACCAATGCTTGTTCTTGGGGGGTAAGCAGGAGACCCTTGGTGGAAAAGCAAGTGGAATCTCTATGAACTCCAGTGTGTTTCCTGACTCGATCAATTGCAGGAACCACAGGTCGTCAGAGATGGCTTGCGATCCTTGTAGGTGCAGGGAAAACCTGCTCCCGACGGCTGTGGGAAGGGTCTCTGGTTCCACGACTGGAGGAAGACCTTCACGCTGAAGGCTGGCCCTGCTGGAAAGCAGCAAGGATGTAATGGGACATTTTCTGAGCATTTCTAGGACCAGGTAATGTCAATTGTGGCTTTCGCTTATTGGCAGGTGGTCTTTCAGCATTGGGACACACCCTGTAAGGGCACTCCCTGGAGGATCCCCTGAAGGCCATATTGTTTTTGGATGGTACAGGGTCTGGACCGATTGAAGGGTATGACCCAAGTTCTCCAAGTCCTTCAACATTTCTTGGGTCTGTGGACCAAAGAGCTGATCAACCTTAAAGGGAGCGTTACGGATAGACTGCTGCACGTCCTGTGAAAATCCTGACACTCTGAGCCAGGCATGACGTCTGAGACAAACACCTGCAGAGAACGTATGGGCCGCAGTATCGATGGCATCATAAGTGGCCCGGAACAGGTGGTGGCAAACAGCCAACGTCGTAGACTTCTTGGCAGTCAGATCCTCCTGGGCAGAACCTGCAGGGAGGGACTGGACCATTGCCTGGGAGGCTTTTAGGATTGCCTCCTGATATTTCAGGAGGTGTCCCATGTAATGAAGTATAGAGAGAAACAGAGACAGAGAGACATAGTAGCCGAAGCATAAACCTCCCCCCCCCCCCATATTACATCCAATTTCTTGGATTCCTTATCAGGGAGTTGAGCACTCATGTGCAGAGGTCTAGAGGACCTATCATGAGCGGCACTGATTACCAGAAAGTCCGCCTGAGGTGGAGACATGAAGGAGGAGTGATTCACCAGGGCCTGATAAATACTATCAGCCTTACGAGGATGGGAGGCAATTTTGAAAGCATGCTTCCAAGCAGCCCAAATAGCCTGTTCAAAGGCATCCACCAAAGGGGGGGGATGACTAGGGTGGGGCATCCCAGTATACCAAAATGCTGTGCTAACTTCCTCCTTGAAGCATCCTGCTTTGTGCTCTGGAACTCAAACGTTTTCTGGAGGTGTATCATAATGTCCGAAAATGTGGGATCATCTGGCGGGGAACATGGAAGTTCAGGGGTAGGTTCACCCTGAACGGACGAGGCACCTGAGGAGGACTGAGAGGAGTCGTCCTGGTCCATACCATACTCATCCTCCAGGTCAGCCAAATCCATTCCTGCAAGAAAGGGTCATCCATGTCTACACCTGAAGGTGAAAACCTGGGGAGACAGGGGAAGAGCTGGCCAACCTCTGGGCTGAAGAAGGCTGAGAGGGAGCAGAAATCGGAGCCGATCCTTCGGGCTGTGTAAGATCCCAGTATTTACTAGAGACTAGAGCCTGGACATCATTCATAGCCATCTGCCCACTGGAAGTAGCCGGGGTAGCATGGACTGAGTGATTAGGGACCACTGACATTACTGAAGGCAGTAGAAGCAAGCGAGCAGTCATCGATGAGGGGTGTGTATGGGACCCCAGGATCATTGATGAGGGCACTAGCACACAGCCCTTTGTGGTAAGGCCAGTTGTCGACGAGAGTATTGTCCACAGGCTAGAAGCCCATCGTCAACAGACGATGGCTAGAAACCACAGATGGGGAGGCAGCGATGGAAGCTGCAGTTTCACCCCAGAACCCACAGTTGACGAGGGAAAAGAGAAGCCAACAATCAGCGATGGTGCAGAAGACGATGGTATAGTGGCAACCTTCTCAGTACTTACCTTTCTGGTAGTGATCAGGGTACTCGCTGTTGACAAGGAGGGCATGGCAGAAATGTGCTTCATTTGCTGGCATGTTTCTGACCAGGACCCTGTCCTGTCGATGAGGAGGGCTCACCCGCAGAGCGGCAAGACCCCGAGGAGGACGAAGACTCCCTGGGCTTGGAGTGTTGCTGCTGCTCCAGAAGGGCAACCTTTTCCTCCATTAGGAACTCATGAAGCTGCTGAAGCCTTCAATGTTTTGTGGCCTTGTTGAACCGCTTACAGAGGATACAATCCAGAGTGTCGTGTTCAGGACAAAGGCACCAAACACAGATGTCGTGGAGATCCTCTGTAGCGATTCTGTGACCAAAGGTACACTTTCGGAAAAAGGGATCCGAAGACATCAGTAGATGAACCCGTTTAGAATGAACATTTGGTCAGTAGAACTCTTCAACGGTGACTGGTAAGCAGAGCTCTGAAAGAAGACTTGTTGCATGTAGGTCGTGGTTGAAAAGAACTGAGTAGTAGCTGGAACCTCCCCTTTTTATACGTGCCATACAGAAAACATGTGGTAATGTTAGGGGGAGGTCCCAGGGCCAACTGCTAAGAAGTTATCCGGAGGAAATGACGGCTGTGGCTGATATCCCATGTGTTATCTCCTGCTGCAAGAGGCTGTCTCGAAGAAGATCAGTTAGTACCCCACGTTGCCCCTATACAACACTTAATACCCCGTGTTGCCCCATACAACACTTACTAGCCCATGTTGCCCCATATAACACTTAGTAGCCTGTGCTGCCCCATACAGCACTTAGTATCCCATGCTGCCCCTATACAACAGTTAGTATGCCATGTTGCCTCTATACACGTTAGTACCCTGTGGTGCCCCTATACAACAGCATGTACTCTGTTATACCTCTATACAACAGTCAATGCCTTGTGTTGCTACTATACAAAAGTTAATGACCCATATTGTCACTATATAACAGTAAGCACCCCAGTGTTTCTTCCTATACACAGTGTTGGCCCATACAACAGTTAATACCCTGTGCTACTTCTATACAATAATTAGAAGCCTGTGTTGACACCCCTTTTTTTTTTTTTACTCTTTCCCTTTGGTCACTGCTCATGGGGACATCTCTCAGGCATCTTGCCCGTTCCTGCCCGCCTGTGGTCCCCCTGAACCTGTGCCTCCTCTCTCTCTCTCTCTCTCACCCCTCCCACAGCCAGCACCCCCAGCTTAACTTCTCTGGGGTGGGGCTGCCCCTCCTCTTTGGGCGCTCTTACACATAGACTGACTGTGGGAGTGGCCATGGGTGGAGGACCTGGAAGGCCAGGCAGGGTGGATCTGGCGGTGGGCATGGGGGTCAGGTGCAGTCACCTCCCCCGCGGAGCCGGGTTTTTCCATGTTCTTGGTGTCCCTCCCCCTGCGTGGTGCACCCATTACGCTCTGGCGCAAGGCAAGCCTGCCAGCGTCATCCCCGCTGCATGACATGCAGTCAATGCACTGCAGCGCCCCCGATCTCCACTGGAAGCCGCAGATACGCCGAGCTATCTCCTGCCCTCCCGGGGGAGGAGGCAAAGCAGTACTCAATCCTTGCCCCGTCCTGCCGACCCGGGGCCCGAACTCGAGTCGCCGGGCGTGGGCGGGAATTCAGCAGCATCCAGCGCCTCAACCCCCAGTGCCAACGGGCCGCTGTGCTGCCCTTTTAAACATAGCAGGCATCCTGCGCTGGCCCTATACGGCAGTTAGTACCCTGTATTTACTCCATGCAACAGTTAGTACCCTGTGTTGACCCTACAAACAGTAGGTTCTCTGTGTTGCCCCAATACAACTGTCCGTGCCTTGTGTTGACCCTACAAATAGTAAGTACTCTGTGTAGCCTCTATACAACAGTCCATGCCCTGTATTGCCCCATATAACCGTCAGAAGCTTGTGTTGCCCCTTTACAACAGTTAATACCCTGTGTTCCCCCATACAACTAGTACCTTCTTCCTTCTAGTGTAGCTCCTATACAAAAACCTGTCATCTCTACCTGTTATCCCCCAAACAGTTAAGTAACTAAGCAATAGAAAAGTTGTTTCTCTCACCAGGCTTATACCAAAGGTCTTGCATTTCAGGTCATCCAAACTCTGTTTCTGCAGTTGCTCTGTAATCAAGGTTACCATGGTAGCCAGACCTAGCACAGTTTCCAGTTAATAGGAGTGTCCTCTTCTTCCTCCTCCTCCTGCTTCACTGGAGTCCACCTTCCATGGCCCCCATCCTGCCAGTTCCAATCCTACTGGAAGGCAGCCATCTCTATGCAGGTCACTCCATCCTGGTAACCCTGTAACACAGAGAATATTACATCACACAATCTGTACACATCCATCTATCTCAGGAACCCTGAAGCACACAATGTGTACACATCTGTAGCTCAGGAACCCTGAAGCAAACGTTACATCACACAATCTGTACACATCTATCTCAGGAACCCTACAACGCACAGAATATTTCAGACTGAGGGCCATGCTGCGCTGAATACTGCATCATACTATTATCCCGGGAACCCTGTAAAACAGAACACTAGATCAAACAATCAGTACACATCTGTCCATCCTAGCATTCTTTGTACCACTGTGCTTCTGTACAAATGTTTATTTATAGTCTGTACTTTTCCCAGGTCATGTCTGAAAACAGGCATTGTATTTGTCTAGTGCACCTACTGGGTAAACAAAAAATAAATAAATACAGACTATTTCATCATACAACATGTTTGCATCGGTCCATCCAGGGAAACCTGAACCACACAGAATAATACATCACACAATATGTACACATATATCCATCCTGGGAACCCTGTGGCACACAGCATATTACATCTGATCATCTATACACATCTCTCTCAGACTTCATGTAGCACACAGAATACTGCATCACACAATCTGCACACGTCTATCTGTTTTACCAACCCTGTAGCACAAAGAATATTGCTTCACACTAGCTATAGAAATCTGTCCATCACACAATCAGTACACATCTATTAATACTGGAAATTGTAGAACACTGAATCAATTTATACACATCTATTCCGAAGAACTCTATAGCACAGAATACTGTATTATGTAATCTGTACACTTCTATCATTCTTAGGAACCCTGTAGCACACAGACCATAGGGCCAACGATCTTACTAACATACTAAAATGCCAGCAGAATAGGCCTAACGGTCTTTCGTGTCTGCTCGTTTGGTCAGTCCCCAACCTGGGTGCTGACCTTGCTGTCCCCCTCGCCTTCTCTGGCTTCTCCCTTCCCAGTTCAGGATATTCTTGCTGCATTGGATTTTGCTTCCAGAACCCTTCCCCTGTACCTGTCCCACCTCTTGAACCCCTCCACTGTCTCTGCCTCCACCAGCCCCTAGGCAGTGCATTCCATGGCTCCACCACCCTCTCAGTGAAGTAGCACCTCCTCCTTTCTCCCTGAATCTTCCCCTCCAGCTTCCAGCCATGCCTCTAGTGGCCCCTTCCTCCCTCCTTCGGAGCACCCAGACTGTTCCTCCCCTACCCACCCTCTTCATGTACCTAAAGACCTCTATCATGTCCCCCCGGTCCCCTCTCTCCTCCAATGTGTACATATTTAGCTCTCCGAGCCTCTCCTCATAGGTCCTGTCCCCCAAGCCCCATATCATTCTGGCTGCCCTCCTCTGGACCCTCTCCAGGAGGTCAACGCCCCGCCCTAAGTGTGGCCTCCAAAACTGCATGCAGTACTCAAGAGTGCGGCCTCACCAAGCAGTTATACAGAGGGAGTATCACTTCCCTCCTTCTGAGGTGATCCCCTAGCGATGCATCCCAGCATCCTGTTGGCCTTGGCTGCTGCCCTCCTACAAGTCTCCGAGGTTGTTCATCTTGACATCCACCACCACCCCCAGGTCCCTCTCAGCCATCGAGACTTGTAGCATTTCCCCCCCCAGGGTGTACACTTGACCTGGGTTTCTGGCCCCCAGGTGGAGCACCCCGCACCGAACCTCAGCCTCCACTCTCCAGACCATCCTCCAGAGCCTCCAGGTCCCCTGCAGGCCACCCCCCTCCTCCCCATCCACCACCGCCCCAGTCTCGAGTCATCTGCAAAGAGACCCATCTCCTCCGACTCCTGTCCCTATGTCGAGATCGTGGCGTTGAACAGAAGGGGCCCAGGACTGATCCCTGTGGGACCCCACTAGTGACCCTCCTTGGGGATGAGACTATCCCACCAACTACGACCATCTGGGTCCGGTCCTGGAGCCAATTGCCTATCCATCTGATCATCTGGTTCCCCACCCCCATTCCTCCCAGCCCATCCAACAGGCCCACGTGAGGAACAATGTCAAATGCCCTGCTGAAGTCCAGAAAGAGGACATCCACTGGTCTACCCAGGCCCAAGGCACTTGTCACCCAGTCATAGAACTCCACCAGGTTTGTCCGACACGATTTCCCCGGGATGAATCCATGCTGTCTATCGTCCAGGCACCCTGACTCATCCAGGTCCCCCCCAGCCTCCCCCTGACAATGCCCTCCATCACCTTGCCCACCACCGAGGCCAGGCTGACAGGCCTGTAGTTCCCTGCCACCTCCCCGATCCCCGTGGATAGGCACTATGTCGCCACCTTCCAGTCTTGGGGCACCCACCCTGTACTCAGAGAGATGGTGAAAAGCTCTGCCAGGGGTTTTGCCAGGACATCTGCAAGTTCATTCAGCACTCTGGGATGTAATCCATCCGGCCCCGGTGCTTTCTCTGTCCCAAGGGAGCTGAGGGCTTCCCTCACTCTCTCAGCTGTGATCTCCACTTCCGGTACCCCGTCTCCCTGCTTAGCCCTCCCCCCACCTGCCAGTGATGCCTCCCCCTCTCCCCAGACCTGCCGATCGGCAAGGGTCCCCCCTCTTCAGTATCTCCGTCTCCTCCCATGTATGATGCAGCACCCCCATTTTCCCTGGTGAAAACTGAGGTGAAGTACTCATTTAGTACCTCAGCCTGCTCCCCCGGGTCTTGTGCCCATCCCTCCCCTGATCCAATCCTGCTAATCTGCCCCTTCACCCTTCGTCTTTCCCCAGTGTATCCAAAGAACCCCTTGTTCCCTCTCCCAATTTCCCTGGCCAGGTTCTGCTCCCTCCCTGCCCCAGCCGCCCTCACCACTCCAGTGGCCCTTCTAGCCATCAGCTCGTACTCCCCTCGATCCCTTTCACTCCCTGAGCACCCGAATTGCTCATAGGCTGCCCCCCCTTCCCCGCACCACCTCCTGGACCTCCCTGGTCCACCAACAGGGTTTTTGGGCCCCACCGCATCTTCGTCCCACTCTTGCACAGGTGCTGGTAGCATCCTGCACCCCTCTCCTGATGATCTCCCACCCACTATCAGCGTCCATGTCTGACCTAATCCCATCCAAGTGCTCCTTAAGGATCCTTCCCATTTCCTTAAAATCCGCCCCCCTGAAGTCGGTTACTTCCGTCTTTGTGCAGCCTTCTACCCTCCTAGGTCAGCCGGCAGAACCAGACCGTGGCATGGTCACTCCCCGCCAATGGGTCCCTTACCTCCAGGCCCCCAATCTGGTCACTGTCTGCCAGGACCACATCCAGTACCCACGCCTCCCTGGTCGGTTCCCCCACCTGCTGAGCCAGGAATGTGTCTTGAAAGACATCCAACAACCTCTGTTCCCTGGTCACAGAGGATGTCATAGTCTCCCAGCCTGTTCCCGGCATGTTTAAGTCCCCCAACACCACCGTTCCTCTGCCCAGTCTGCAGTGTCTCCTAACATCTACCACCAGACTGTCCTCCAGCTCCTCCGCCAGGGCAGGGGGTCTATACACCACTCCTATTTTTAATCTCTTGTCCCCCCTTGTTATCAAGGTGACCCAAATCGCCTCCATGGCTCCCTCCGCCTCCTCTACTCCCCCCATGCCAATGCAGTCCCCGACCATCATTGCTACCCCTCCTCCCCTTCCCTTCCCCTGTCCTTCCTGAACACAGTGTATCCCTCCAGGTTCAGGTCCCAGCCATGTCCTGCAGTGGCCCAAGTCTCAGTGACCGCTGCCACATCCACTGCTCCCTCAGTTAGCATCGCCTGGAGCTCAGGCATTTTATTGCCCAAGCTCCTGGCATTTAGCAGGACTACCTTCCACCCCTTCCCCATAGTTCCATTTCCCCTGCTCATGTTCCCATGGGGATTCTGTTTTCCCCTGGTCTGCACTTTGCCAGTTGGCCTTTTCCTGCAATCCTCCTGGTCCCCAGGGGGTGGAGACAGAGTCCTTCCTTTATCGGCACCCCCTTAACAGCCTTTTCTCCCATCCCACCCCCCTTCACAAGTTTAAACCCCACTTTTCACCAATGAACCCCTTCCATTTTCAACGGAAAAACACTGGTTAAAAAAAAATTTTTTTAAATTACCATTTCAAATGAGCACTAAGGAGTCTATCTTCCATGAAAAAACTCTAGCTGCACCACTTTATCACACAGTCCCCCACTTCGCACCAAGTTTTTGGGTAAACTGCTCTATTTTGAACCAATTTTTTTATACAAAATATGCTGATCTGCCCTCAATTTTGGAGGCGAAAAAAAACATTAAAAATGTTGTCAAATGGAACTGCCCATTTTTGAAAACACAAACTCACTGCCTCTTAGATTACTACAATACATACCAGTGATCTGTATACATCTGTGCATCCCGGGAAACCTACAGCACACAAAATATTACATCACACAATCTGTACACATCTGTCCATCTCAGAAACAATGTAACACAGAACAGCATCACACCGTCTACATGCACACATCTGTTCATCTAAGGAACCCTGACGGACAGAATATTTCATCACACTATGTGTACCCATCTGTCCTTCCCATGAACCCTGTAACACAGAATATTACATCGCAGAATCTGTGCACATGTCCACCCTGCGAACTGTAGCACACAAAATATTTCAATATACTATCTGTACACATCTGTCCAGCCTGAGAACCCTCTAGGACGAAGTATTACACCACACCATGTACACGTCTGTCCATCTCAGGAAACCTGACACATACAGAAAACTGTACCAAACAATCTCTACACATCTGCAGGGTCCCCCCCCCCCAGCATTTATACATGGGGGTGCCACCATCCATTTATCCTACGTTCCCATCTTTTTGCAAAAAACCCATGCTTCCCCCATGTTTAAATAAGAACCATGGTTCCCAATATTATTAAAATTATAACATCTGGAGGATCTCACAGGAAAAAAATGGTAAAGGAAAGGCAACCTAGAGCCATAATGAAATAGAAAAATAAAAATAAAAGTAAAGGGACTCATTATAACAAAATGGGGGGAAAATCATAGATGACAGATGAGAACCATAAAAAGAACGTCTGTGTTGCTTGACAACTGCCCCCATCCTTTCAAAAAAAATTTTTTAGGAGGAATAATGCATCTATCCATTTCAGGGACACTGTAGCACACAGATTATTTCACAAAATGATGTGTCCACAGCTGTCTGTCCCAAGCACATAAAATATTACATCACACAATCTGTACACATCTGCCCATCCCAGGAACCCTAAGCCACACAGAATATTACACCATACAATATTGTACACATCTGTCCAACCATCCCGAGAACCTACTACACAAAGAATAGTTCATCACACTATTTATATACACATCTGTCCATCCCAGGAACCCTGAGCCACACAGAATATTACACCATACAATATGTACACATCTGTCCATCCCGGGAACCTACTACACAAAGAATAGTTCATCACACTATTTATACACACACATCTGTCCTTCCCGGGAACCCTGAGCCACACAGAATGTAATCACACAATCTGTACACGTCTGTCCATCCTGGAAAATGCACCACACAGAATACTGCATGACACAATCTGCACGTCTGCCCATCCAGAGAACCCTGCATCACACAATCTGTACACATCTGTCCATCCTGGGAACCCTGTAAAAACAGAATATTGCATCACACTATCTGTACGCATCTGTCCATCCCGGGGACCCTATAAAACACAGAATACTGTGTAGTGCCCCAGAGTTTGGGGCCTTACAGAAAATTAATTTATCGATCTTGGAGCATGGAATGTGGTGGCCCCAAGGGGGGGAAAAAGTGTTTGGTTCAGGCACTCTATCCACTGTAATGGCCCCAATGTCACCAGTATGTCCCCTGCCAGTAACCCCTACAGCCAGTGTTCCTTCCCCTGTACAGAACCAGCACAGCAGCCAGTACCTCGTCAAGCCCAAGCCAGGGCAATGTTTTTAAAACTTTTTTCTCTACTCCTTGCTACCTGTTTCACAAACCCCCCCAGCAGGCAGCACAAGGAGAGGCGAGTTATGCTCTGGGGCTGCTGTCCTAGCCCAGCGTTTGAGCCAGATTCAAATCTAAGAGTCGCTGTGGCTCAAGCTTGGGACTACAGCATTAGAACCCCCGAGCGTTTGAGAGGGTGCTGGTGCCAAATGTTAGTGTGTGCACTAGTGACCAGCGAGGGGGGAAAAACACGGCGAGCAACAGAGACCAGAGAAAAAGTTCCTGTCCCCCCCCCCCCAGTATACTGGTGGCAGTGGGTCAACGCGGCAGTCCTCAAGCCAGTGGTAGTGAGCAGTAAGTGAGGTGACAGCAGCAGGTCGAGAGCCAGGGAGTAGGCTCTTAGCTACATTTTTTTTTTTTTAAATTCGGTTTGAAAAGTGAAGACGTCCCTCGTCAACAACTACAGTGGGCCACATCGGTGCAGCACCGAGGTGAAAGCGGCTCCAGAATGAGGCTACAGCGGTGAGGAGGACTGTTAGAGAAGAAGCACTGCCCACTACTATCCCTCTTCAGCAGTGCCAGCCTCCAGCTGACCTCTCTTCTGCAGCACTTCACCCCGGGTTGGGGCAGCGAGTCAGTGGCAGCACCACTGGGCAGATGCTGACCACCAGAAGATTTTAGTTATTCAAAACATTATTTAAAAGTGCCGGACAGCGTGGGGCAAGTGTCTGAAGACGCGAGGGCAGAGCATTGGGCCAGAGGCCCCTAACCAAATTTACTTGGCTCCCAGAGGGTAGAATAAGGGGTGGCACCACCAATTAGGAAACCACAGCAGGTTTTTTTCTCTCCCCCGCCCCCCCAGCCATTTCAATTAATAGCACCAAGTGGCACCTAGCAAAGCAGCAGAGGCCACGTAAGTGGATGGATACACCCCACCTCAGGATCACCCATAGCAGTGCCTACAGCTTATTCCCCAGCCATGGGATCGGACCTGGCAGGGCCCCACTGAAACTACCCATAGGGTGAGACACAGAGAACCCCTAGTAGCCAGTTCAGAAGGGTTGGACATCAGCGTTATTTGCAAAATGAATTGCCAATACTGCATTTTGTCCTCAAAATTAACTACTAGTTCTGTGTTGTGCTCCGATTTGAGGAACGAACTGCCAATACTGTGTTTTGCCCTCAAAATGAACTGATAATCTTGTGCTGTGCCTACTGCAAAATGATCAAACTTATGTTGCACATCTATTTGCACAACGAACTGCCAAACCTGTGTTGAGCCCTAACTGCAAAACAAACTGTCAATCTTGTGTTGTGCTCCAGTTTCCCAATGAACCATTACGCTTGTGTTGTGCCCCAACAGCAAACTTGCATTGTACACCATCTGCAAAGGAACTATTTAAACCTACACTTTCTGGACTACAATAAGGGGCGGCTGACTCAACTAGAGGTAGGGGATAGTCAGGACAGGCCCCTCCAGCTACTCATCTTTGCTGCGTCCCTAGCCTGTGAAGAAAGTATGGGAGCCACACCAGCTCAATAGTTAAGGACTCCGATGTGCAGCGGGGTGGGATTTTTTTTGTTGCAGGAGCAACAGAAGTGGCAGGACTAAGAGCGACGAAAGAGGCAAGACTCACAGCAACAAAAGCTCAAGAAACCTGGATTACAAATCCCTGCATGTTCAGTGCGACCCTGGACGGTGGTCTGCCATGACTACAAACATCCAGAGGGTCTGGTGAAAAGAAAATCGGTTGCTGTTCACCAATCGGCAGTCTGCCACGATTTATATACTGATATAGAAGTCCTGGAGTGCATTCAGCCTGGTGGTCTGTTACGATCTTCTCCAGGCATTTAAATTTGCAGGGGACAAGGAGCATCCCCTGGTGGTCCCCTCTTTTGAAAGTAAAGTTTTCCTGTCTCACCTGGAGGCGTCTTTCTTCAATACACCTGGTGCATCTTCCCCCTGAAATCCCCTTCTTGCGTGCATCTCACTGCTTGTGGAGTCCATTTACTGGTCATCCTTTACATCTGCAACAAAGGTTACCCACACTGTTATCTTAGGGCACCCCCTGGCCAGGGTTATAGAGCTTTAGAATGGTTTACAATCACCTTAGAACTTTAGAATCTTTGCAATTTCACAGTTTCAGAACTTCAAAGCCACAGAGTCTGACATCCTTGAAACAATTTAAAAATATAGTAAACTTTTTTATTTCAGAATTTTTATAATTGTTTACAAGTAGTTTCTTAATGGCAGTTTTTCCAGTGGTCAAATTTATGCGTAGTCTGTCGTGACACTTGCACTTCTAGGGTTTTATTTAACTCTAAAAATTGATTAGCGTTTTGCTCACAAAAGTGCTAACACATTGTGAAAATGCATAGCACTTGCCTCACTGTATTTAACAAACAAAACACTTCTAGAAAACCTATATAAATACTTTCTGTACACTTAGCATTGCCCCAAGAAAAAAAACTGCTAATCAATTATTTAAAACCCTGACTTTTCATTACAATAAAATCTTCTTATTGCATCTGAGATTGTGCCTGCCTCTTTGCAAGTCAGACAGACAACAGGTCTGAGCGAACAAGAACAAACCAGTAGTCTTTTTGATGACAAAAAGTATGTGCCAACCAGACCGGCCTCACACTAGCTGTACAAATGTGTCCATCTCAGGAAGCCTCTAGCACAGACCATTTCATCACACTAGCTGTACACATCCATCCATCCCGGGAACCCTGAAGCACAGAATATTTCATCACACAATCTGTAAACATCTGTCCATCACACCATCTGTACACATCAGTCTGTTCTGGGAACCTTGTAGAAAATAAAATATTGCACAACACCATATGTACAAATCTGTCCATCCCAGGGACATTTTAACACAGAATACTGCATCACACTAGCTGTACAAATCTATCTGTTGCACTACTGTTACACATTTGTCAATCTAAGAAACTGTAGCATACAGAATACCGCATCACACAATCTGTACATACCTAGCCATTTTAGGAACCCTGTAGTACACAGAATATTTGATCACACCATCTATACACACACACCTGTCCATCCTGGGAACTATGGAGTACACAGACTGCAACACACAATCTGTACACATCTGTCAATCCTGGAAGCCAGCACACACGATCTGTACACATCTGTCCATCCCAGGTACCCAAAAGCACACAAAAATATTGCATCACCCTGGCCGGTGTGGTGGCAGTGAGGGTCAAGGCGCTGGACACACCTCGCGCCACACCAGCGACCCTGGTTTGGGAGTGACCTTGGTGCAATGAGTCAGCTGGGGAGGGAGGGCGCAGAGTTGGATTGAGCTGCCAACAGGCAGCACTCCTCTCCTGGGGAGGGATTTGGAGTCTCCCAGGCTCCTGGCTGCCACTGAGTGGAGACCTGGTGGTAGCGCCAAGCCCAGTGGGAGAGTGTGTTAGGCCAGGTGGGGGGGGGGGAGAGAGAGAGAGAGGCTGTCTCTGGCACGCAAAACCATGTTCTGGGGCCCCAGGAACAGGAGGGGAGAAAACCAGAAAATGCTACTTCTCCCAGTTGCTGAAGCAGGTGGGAGGTGGCAATGGGGAGCAAAAAGCTCTACAGGGAAGAAAAAACAATGGCCAGCCCGGTGGCACAGAGGGTTGAGGAGCTGGTGCCTTACCTTGTGCCATGCCGGCGACCCGGGTTCAGGAATGACCTCAGGCCGCCGGGGTGCCGGCTTGGGGGGGGAGGGGTTTAAATGGGACTGAGCCTTGGCTCTTTCAGTGGGGTGGACGCCCACTCCACCATAGTCCTGCTCCCACCAGGTGGAGGCCAGGTGGGTAGCGTGGTGATTAGGAGTGGCGGCGAAAGTCCGGGGATGGGGTGGAGGCGGATCCTGGCATATGTGGCGCTCTCCACACACGCACATGCATGTACCGTGTCTCCGGGAAGTGGGAATAAAAGGAAAAATAATATAAACTATATGGGGGGGGGGTAAATAAAAAAAAATATATACTGCATCACCCAATCTGCTCATCTCAGAAACCATATAATACAGAATATAGCATCACATAATCTGTACACATCTATCCTTCTCAGGAATCCTGCTGCACACATAATATTGTATCATGTGCACAATCTGTACATCCAGAAAACCCTGTAACACAGACAATTTATCACACTATCTGGACACATCTGTCCTTCCAGGGAACCATATTTATCATACTGTAAGTATAAATCTGTCCATCACACTATCTGTACACATTTGGCCATCTCAGGAACCCTGTAACACAGAATATTTCATCACACAATCTGCACACATCTAGCCATACTAAAACCCTGTAGCAAACAGAATATTACATCATACAATCCTCACACATCTGCCCATCCCAGGAACCATGTTGCAAAGAGTATCGCATTATACTGTCTGTACACATTTATCCATCTCTCAAACCCTGTAGCACACAGAGTATTTCACCACACAATCTGTACATGTGACTGTGTGCAGGAAAAGTGCACAAAAGACTTGAGTATTACCAAGGTTGACAGGTTCTTGTAAGTTTGGGTGCTACAAAAAGTAAATCGACACCTAATATTGTAAAAATAGGCTATATTTTCAATTATTTGAGGACTGCAGGACTGGGCTTCTCTAAAAAGCTTCTGCAACTGTCAAACAGGTTCTACAGACCTTCTTCATAGAAACATAAACAGAGAATTTGTCAGCAGAAGAGGATCAGTAGGCCCATCTAGTCTGCCCTATTTCCTTGCCTTCCCCAAAGCTGTATTTATTTATAAAATGGCTTTCAAAAATCTTGCAATCTTATTGGTTCCGAACCATTGTGTGATCTAGTGGAAGCACATACCTTGGTTGGAG
This sequence comes from Neoceratodus forsteri, assembly GCA_016271365.2. Classification (NCBI taxonomy): domain Eukaryota; kingdom Metazoa; phylum Chordata; order Ceratodontiformes; family Ceratodontidae; genus Neoceratodus; species Neoceratodus forsteri. Next base: position 487,870,650 of record CM028130.1, read on the forward strand.
TTTGCTGAAAGTTTCAGCCCCCCACTAAAGTACAGTTTAAAACCCTTCACCTGCACAACTGTTTTAAGATCACCAACCCAAGCTGAGCAACAGGAAAACAAAAGTCTCACTTTCATGTTTCAAACTGTTGTCCAATTTCTTTTTTTCACTTTCTCTTACCTTTTACTTGTAAACAGGAATACCCATTTTGTAATTACAAAAAAAAAAAAAACACTACAGGTCTGTGGGTTGTGCATAATACACCATTGTTAAGAGTGACTAAAGTCACTCTGCTTTACCTCCTGCCTCCAATACCCAACTTGTGGTATACTAAGTTCAACCCATCCTGCTGAGTACTGTCTCTAGCATATAGCCGGGGGTATGGCACATCGCAGCGGAAAGGTGCTCTGCTCCTTACCAGAGTATACACCATTCGGCATCACGCAGCCCCGAACGATCTATGCCACAGGCGACTGGAGGAATGGCACATTGCAGCGGTGCAGTGCTCAGTTCCTAGCAAGGGCATTCACTGTCTGGTGTCACGCAGCCCCTGCCTATCTATACTAGAGCCAACAAAGCTAATGGCACATTGCTCAACTCCTAGCATCACACATACATTGCTGATCTAGAATGATTCATCACAGCTGTGAGATACACAGATCTTAGCAAGGGTGTTTGTTGCCTGGCATCACGGCCTGTCAACCCATGCTAGAACTATTTTAAGAACAGCACATCGCAACAGTGAGGTGCTCAGCTCCTAGTGAGGAGGTACCCTGCCTGGCTTTCCACAGCCCCTACGGACCCATGTTAGACACCTGGAGGAAAACTGCACATCACTGCAGTAAGCAACACACAGCCTCAGCCAACCCGAGTTAGATCTGACAGGGAGAATGGCTCATTGGAGCAGTGACATTTTTACATTGCGGAGAGACTAAGTAAGTCATGGAACAGCCTACCGGCAGAATTGGTAGCCACAAAAAACATTAATGGGATCAAGCATGGCCAAGACAGAGAGAAGGGCTAAATATTTACTTGGGGGAAATAAGACCGGAACAGGAAAGGAAGCAACAGCAAAAACCCATCTTGACAACAGGGCACGGGACAGGTTAAAACAAGCAGACTGGACGGACCGATGGTTTGGTTATGCTGACATGGACCGCATTTCTATGCTCAGCTTCAATCAAGGGCATATGCTGCCTGGCACCACACAGCCCCTGGCGACCCATGCTAGAGCCAACTAGAAGAAGTGGCACATCTCAGCTCCTAGAAAGGGTGTACTCCGCTTGGCATCACACAGTCCCAGCCAAATTATGCACACTAAATCGGATAAGTAGAATAGCTCATGGCAGCAGTGAGGTGCTCAGTTCCTGGGAAGGCATACACTGCCTGGCACCACACATCCCCTGCCAACCCATGTTAGAGCCAACTGGGGGAATGGCACATCACAGCGGTGAGGTGCTCAGCTCCTGGGGAAAGTGTATGTTACCTGGAATCATATGGCTCGGTTAATCATGGCATGGCCAAGCACTGTGAAGATGGCAGCTCCTGCTCCCAGCTGGAGAAAAATACAGCTGTGGTGACCTTAGCCACTGGAGTGGATGGGACAAGATCCATAAAGTGGAACAAAAATGTCTGGGGCAAATATGGAGAAGGATCAAACCTGACACACACACACTGGAAAAAGAGTCAGGGTAAACACCAACAAATATTGCAGAGGAAGGTCAATCCCAGCATATTATGTAAAAGGAGAGGGGTTAACCCCCGCACCCCCAAATTATGAAGGATCATCCCCACATATTACAGAGTGGGACTGATGCCCAATATGCGTGGAAACTCTAGCCGTAAGAAATTACGTCCGCCTCCTCCCCGAAAACATATGTACAGGATTAACCATTTTGATAATTCCCCCGCCGGCGACTCGACCTGTGTCATCCACCACCACCGCCCCGGAACTTTCCTCGAGAGCTGCAGTGTGCGGCGCTATCCATCCCCCACCCCCAAACAAAAATGACCCATACGACGGCTGCGCGTGTGTGTGTGTGTGTGTGTGGGTTTGGTGCTGTCTCCCTACACCCCCTTCCCTTTTCCCAGTCCTCACGTACCCCATTTTTACCTGCCGGCTGCGCCTCCTCAGCAGCCCTGAGCAGCTCTGAAAAAGCAGCCCGGCGCAGCGCTTAATATAGCGGACGAAACCACTCGCGCGGGGGAACGTGAGGAACACTCAACCCCAAACTGGTGACAGGACCGCATCTGGAGACAGTGTATGGGTCCCGTGAATGGAAACACCTCCCGGTGGTTGTAAGAACTAGCCCGTACCGTTGGGTCTCAATCTGGAACTGGATCGCACTTTCAACAACATGCCACCCCTAGACACAACGTGAATGAGCTGATCCAAAGATGGTTAGCTGAGACTATCTGAGACGAAGGGGAGGGGAGTGAACCCAGTAAGCCCTCTGGGAGGGATGACGCGACGCCTAATGGTCGGTGGATCATTGCTATGCGGGGTTCCAGTCCTTCCACTGTGAAGCCGTCTACGTTGCAGCTCTTTGCCAAACCCGCACCCCCATCACGGTCCACACCATTCAAACGACTATACACCCTATCACAGAACTTGGAGTTCTGGGCACCCTATACAACAACGGAAGTTACACGGAATTCTGGGAAAGATAGTTTTTCCAGTGTTTGGTTGACATGCTGCTGGAGGCTGGCAGCAAAGGTATAGGCCTACTGGGGTTAAATTGGGCAGGAGCCCACAAGAACTCAATTACACCACTTCTTAAAATTGCACAACAGTTCCACCACCTCTGTCATCTTCCTCTATTGACTACTATAGGAGAATTCCACCACCTAGAAAACTAGATGTGAGAGTTCACCCCACCTGAACATTACCGATTTAACCATTGGGCATACCTCTAAAATGTCCTGATTTTGCCTCAAAATGTCTCTATGTCCTTCCCAAAATTGGCATCTTCATCCTTGAATGGTGAGAATTCTAAGCAGAAAATGATGTTAAAGTTACAGACCATAGCACTGATGTTCAGAGCCAGCCACAAGTGCAGCACAGCCCCTACCTCTCAGTATAAAAATTCATAATACTGGCCTTCAAAATTCAGAGCAAATATCAAGAATGTGTATCACTTTCTTATATGTCTACAAATAGTGAGTCCAACACAGTGTTAAGCAATGTTTCTATCAAGTTAGTTCAATGATCAGAAAAAGAGATGTGGAAGAACAAGGGGACACAATTTAAAGATGGGGGGGACGGCTCAGGGGTAATGTGCGGAAATCTTTTTTCATGGAGAGAGTGGTGGATGCGTGGAACTGCCTTCCTGGGGAGGTTGGGGCTAAAACAGTGGGGAAATTCAAACATGCATGGGACAGACACAAGGCAATTGTACTGGGGGGGGTGGCAGGAAGTAGGCTGTTGGTTAACTAGAATCTGCAGCTTATCCAGTAGGTAGGGAAATGGGCAGACTGGGTGGGCCAAGTGGCCCTTATCTGCCGTCAAAGTCTATGTTTCTATGTTAATGATAGTGTTCAGAAATAGCTCTGACATGATTAAGTACATCAGTAAGCATGGGTAAATTTGAGTGTAAAATCAAAGCGCTGTACAAAATTCATGGCATTTAAGAGGTATGGCACAGCCTGTTGCATTATACCATAAATAGCACATGGCCGTCTCTGACCAAAGCCAGTTAGCGCACACAGACAGAGCCTATCGGGCCATGTCAGCGCAGCACTAAGTGGATATGCGCCGACATGGCCCAAGGCTGCATATGGCCCACTGGAGATAACACTACCCAAAACAGGATAATGCTAGGGCTCCTGTGGGTCATATGCAGCCCAGTCATACAAATGAGCTCACTGGGCATGCAAGTTGCTAAGGGGCCATCTGAATGCCCATTATGAGTTCATTTGCATGGGTGCAGCAGACCCCTAGCAACATTTCATTTCATTTTTATTGGTTATACTGGAAAGGCATGTGAGCATTGCTGCACGTTTATACAAGCGTCCAGTTACATACAACAATCTTGAGACATGACATAGGCTTAAACATTTAACTAACAGTGAGGGTTAATAAAATGGTACATAAATTTAGGATAATATAGACTACAGGGCAAACCAAGAACTAGCCTTGGTGAATTAACAAATACAAGGTGACATTAAGCATTCAGTGAGGGTTTAACAATAATATAATATAACAGTGGGAAACAAAAAAAATGTTAAGTGCAATCTAAAAACTAGCCTAGGTGGATTAACAATACTACAAGTTCTAGAAAGAGAGGATAAGTGCCTGAGGTGGATAACCAGAGAATGAGAGGAAAAAGTGCAGAATGGGAGCCAGATTAGGGCTGCAAGCAGGTGCAGGTGGGAAATAAATATCTCCTGATATTGTGTTTGAAGGCATTTGTGGAGGGACAGAGTTTTAGTTCCGGAGGGAGAGAGTTGAAGAGCTTGGGTCCCATAAAAGAGAGTGTTTTCTGGCCTTGAGTGGTCCGGCAGAAAGGAACAGTGAAAGAGAGAGTGGAGGACAGTCGAGTGGTCCTGGTGGTAGTGGCTGTCTGGAAAAGAGAAGTGAGGCAATCGGAGCAGCCCATGGGAGAGTTTGAAGAAGAAGGTGGCCATCCTGCAGTTGTTGGTAACATAGCCCTTGTAGTTTTGTGGACTCCCTGATCACTCCCATATTTTAGAAAATGGCAGATTCTTGGTAGTCTGATGGACCTCCCTCCCATGATGGTCCAAGATTCCATGTATACATAAACTCCCCGGTCGGCTAGCGCTCCACCAAGCACCAAAGACCACAGCCCTGTGCAAGTGCCACCCCGAAACCACTGAGCAACCCCGCGCCTCACACCCCTCACCCCGGTCAGCACTCATGGTACGATCACAGCAGATCAGCGGCCAATAAAGCCCTCCACTCACCTCCTTAGCCAGCCGCCATCTGACAGTCACAGAGCGCGATCATGAGTATTGTAGTTACTTAACCTCAGTGATAGAGAAATTGATGGAATCACTTCTAAAGGAAAGAATTGTCGCGTATCTAGAGGCCAGAAGGGCACAGGACCCTAGGCAGCATGGATTCACAGCGGAAGGTCATGCCAGATGAATCTGATAGATTTCTTTGACTGGGTGACCAAAGTAGTAGATCAGGGAGGGCTGTGGACATGGCCTACCTAGACTTTAGCAAGGCATTTGACACAGTCCCACACAAAAGATTAATATATAAGTTAGCCAGCCTGGGAGTGGGTCCCAAGATGACAGCCTGGTAAAGAATTGGCTGGAGAATAGGACACAGAGGTAATAGTAAATGGAGTCCACTCAGAGAAGGAGGGTTACTAGCGGGGTACACATAGGGTTCAATATTAGGACCAGTCCTCTTCAATGTCTTTATAAGCGACATTGCAGAAGGACTGGAAGGAAAAATATGTCTCTTTGCAGATGACACTAAGATCTGCAACAGAGTTGATGCACAGGGTGGGTGGAAAGGATGAGAAGGACTTGGCAAGGTTAGAGGAATGGTCAAATGTATGGCAGCTTAGATTCAATGCTAAGAAGTGTATGGTAATGCACCTGGGAAACAAAACCCAGGGAAGAGTACACAATGGGGGTGAGATACCAACAACAACAAAATGGAAAGGGACCTGGGGTAGTCATATCAGATGACCTAAAGGTGGGCAAGCAATGTGAGAAGGCAGCAAGGAGGGCTGGGGGGATACTGGGATGCATAGGGAGAGGCACCACCAGTAGAAAACAGGAAGTTATTATCCCTCTGTACAGACAGCTGGTGAGACCCCATCTGGAGTACTGTGTGCAGTTCTGGAGACCCAATCTCCGCAAAGACATAGACAGGATGGAAGCTGTCCAGAGGAGGGCAACTAAAATGGTGCAGGGTCTGCACCGGAGGACATATGAAGAGAGACTTAAGGAGCTTAATATGTATAGCCTCGAGGAAAGGAGGGAGAGGGGGGACATGATAGAAACTTTCAAGTACCTCAAGGAATCAACAAAGTCCAAGAGGGTAGCATCTTTCAAAAAAAGAGGTGTGCAAGAACAAGAGGGCACAATTTGAAGATAGAGGGGGGCTCAGAGGTAATTTAAGGAAGTATTTTTTCACAGAGAGGGTTGTGGATGCATGGAATGGCCTTCCGGAGGGGGTTGTGGAGTCAAAATCAGTGGTGGAATTCAAGCATGCTTGGGATAGTCATAAGGCAATTCTGGGGGGTGGGGGTAGGAAGAAGTAGGCTGCTGGTTAACTAGGATCTGCAGCTTATCCAGTAGGGAGGGAAATGGGCAGACTGGGTGGGCCAAGTGGTCCTTATCTGCCGTCAAATTCTATGTTTCTATGTTTCTATGTTTACTTGAGATCACACTCTGTGACTGTCAGACAGCAGCTGGCTGAGGAGGCGAGCGGAGGGCTTTGCTGGCCACTGATCAGCTACGATTGTACTGCAGTGTTGACCGGGTGAGGTGTGTGGGAGTGGTGTCGCTGCAAGGAGTGGGTGGGTGGCACTTGCACTGGGGAGAGGTCATTGGTCCTTGGGCAGGCGTTAGTCCCCCAAAAGTTACATATACATACAAACTGGGCCAATCGGGGGATCCACTAGACTACAAAGGATCTGTCATTATTTACAGTATGGGGACAATTGGTTGGGTCCACCGGACTACCAGGAATCTCACATTGTCTACAATATGGGGGCGATGGGGAGTCCACTGGACACATGGGCGAGCCACTGCAGTATAGTCACTCTGCCTTTGGGGGGGCGGGGACATAGTGCTGCAATAAGAACGATTTTTCTCTGGGGGCTGTTTCGCACCACCAAAACTGTTTCAATATACCAATGCACATTATGCATGAGGGACTCCCTCTTTGCATAGATGCAGCAATATGGTTAGCACAATCACGCTGCTGGGTTTTGAGCAGTGTTCTGGAAGCCTCTGGATCTGGCCACACCAAGAGCACCCAGCACAAACCCAGGTTAGCAGGGGTGATAACTCGTTAACAGCCGTGCTAACCTTTTGAATACAGGCACTTGCTCGTCTTCAGAAAATACAGGTTACTCACCTGTAACAGGAGTTCTAGGAATGGTATATGTTGTTCATCCACACTTATTGGCAGGTTCCTTGCCGCTTTAAATCTTGCCGGAAGGTCTTCAAGCTAGCTCCTCCCACCCACCCGGGTGGTAAAACTCTCGGCTCCGCCCCATGACGCCAGATCTGGCCCGCTGGAAGCTCAGGTTGTGCGTCGAAGCCGGGGAGGTCGGGAGGGTGTGTGGATGAACAACATATACCATTCCTAGAACTCCTGTTACAGGTGAGTAACCTGTATTTCTAGGGACATGGATATGTTGTTCATCCACACTTATTGGCAGACTCCTAGCAGTTCTCCGGAGGAGGAGGCAAGGCGCACACCCCAATACTTACTTGGGGAACAAAGATTGAGAACCGAGGCCCCAAAACCAGCATCCCGCGTGACTCAAGGTCGATGTGGTAGTGGAAATAAAGGTGTGTGCTGACTTCCAGGTAGCAGCCCTGCAGATCTCCTGGATAGGGACGCCCTGGAAGCAGCCACCGATGCAGCAGTATGCGGGTAGAATGAGCTCTTATCCTCTGGGAGGCTCCATGCCCGCTAACTCATAGCAGAGATTTATGCAGGAGGTGACCCATCTGCCTATCGTCCGCTTGGCTGCAGGTCTGCCAGGTGCGGCTTCAGCGTAGGTGACAAACAGCTGGCGAACCTCTCCCCGAATTTCAGCCGTGCGCTCCTTATAATAAGCGAGCGCCCTTCTAGGGTCCAGAGTATGGAGCCTATATTCGGCCTCCGAGGTGTGATTGGGGTAGAACACCGGCAGAGTCAATACCTAATTAAGGTGAAACTCCAACACCACCTTCGGAAGGAATTTCGGGTGGGGGCGTAGGACAACCTTGTCCCTGTGGAAGACCAGGTAAGGAGACTCAATGCTCAGCGCCTGGAGTTCTCCCATCCTTCTGGCTGACGTGATAGCCACCAAGAAGGCGGTTTTCCACGACAGGTGGGGGAGACCACACCTGTGCATTGGTTCGAATGGCTTGCCCATGAGCTTTGCCAGTACCAGCAGTAAATCCCACGGAGGTGGGGGTTCCCGCACTGGAGGGGAAATGTGATCAAGGCCTTTGAAAAAGCGCCCGACCACTTTTCCTGCGCCACTGACTGCTGGCCGGCCCGCGCCCGGTAAGCAGAAATGGCTGCCAGGTGCACCTTAAGGGTCGTCGACCTAAGCCCTTGACTAGATAGGGACCATAGATAGTCCAAAATGCTCGCCACAGGGCACGAGAAAGGGTCCAACCCTTTTTCCCGACACCAAATGGAGAACCTCTTCCATTTGAAGGCATAGCATTTTCTGGTCGACTCCTTACGGGACGCCTCAACGACGTTGAGGACCTCGTCGGAAAGACCCAAGGCCTGGAACTCTAGCCGCTCAGGAACCAGGCCGTCAGGTGCAGGGATTGAAGGTCCGGATGGAACACCTTCCCCTGATTGACTGAGAGCAGGTCCAGGCGAGCTGGAAGCTGCCGCGGAGTCCTGGAGCTGAGACTGAGGAGATCTGGGTACCAGAACTGGCGAGGCCAATCTGGGGCTATCAGAATCACCTGCACCTTGTCCCTTCTCACTTTCAGCAGGACCCTGTGAATCAGGGGAACAGGGGGAAAGGCGTAAAAGAGGCCCGGGGTCCACGGCCTCGAAAAGGCATCCCCCTGCAGCGAGCCCTGCTGAGGGGGGCGGGCATGAAACAGCCTCAGCTTCGCGTTCTCCCTGGAGGCAAACAGATCCACCAGAGGTGTGCCCCAGCGGGAGAACAGGTCTTGTACTATCTCCGGCAGGAGAGACCACTCGTGCGATGCAGCCCCTATCCGGCTCAGGGCATCGGCCAGGGTGTTGGAGGCTCCTGCCACATGAATGGCCAGGAGATCCACCTCCAGGCTGCGCACTAGTGACCAGATGTGGAGAGCTTCCTTGCATAGAGGCAAGGAGCGCGTCCCGCCCTGGCGGTTTAGATAGTACATGGTCGTGGTATTGTCCGTCTGGACTCGGACCACTTGACCCCGGAGAAACGGAGCAAAGGCGGTGAGAGCTAGGCGGACCGCACGGAGCTCCAGCAGGTTGATATGGCATCGGGACTCCCGCGGGGACCAGAGGCCGTGCGCTCGGTGTTCCCCCAGATGGGCACCCCAACCCATCAAAGAGGCGTCGGTCGATAGAGAGACCGTCGGCTCGGGGCGGACAAACGGGATACCCTCCTGCAGATGGGACGGAACGGTCCACCACTGGAGAGCGTTCCACATCTCCTGGGTCGTCCACACGCGCTGGTCCAGAGGGTCGCAACGCTGTGACCACTGGCCGGCCAGACCCCACTGGAGGGGGCGCATGTGCCAGCGTGCCCAACGGACTACGCTGGTACAGGCCGCCATAAGACCCAGGAGTCGCAGGAAGTCCCGGGCAGGGCGCGATTGCCCAACCAGAAATGATTGGGCAAAGGAGGTAAGAACCTCGGCCCTGTCCGCCGGGAGCCGTGCTCTGGCTCGAAGAGAGTCGAGCTCTGCCCCGATGAAGGATATCACCTGCTTCGGCTCGAGTTCCGACTCTGGCCTCGCTTGACCAGGAGCCCAGTTGAGAGCAAACCCGAGGGCCAGATTTCTGGACCGCCCACCTCCAACCTGGAGGGGCTGCTATCAGCCAATCATCCAGGTAAGGGTACACCCAGACCCCTCGGTGTCGGAGGAAAGCTGTCACCGCTGCAATGCATTGGTGAAGACCCTGGGAGCTGAAGAAAGGTCAAGGGCATGGCCTGAACTCGAGGGATCCCTCCGCCTGAAGCGGAGGAATCTCTGATGAGACGGACGGATAGGGACGTGAAAGAACCATCCTGGAAGTCCAGAGAACAGAACCACACGACCGTGTTCCAGAGATGGTATTATCTGAGCCAGAGTGACCATTCTGAAGGTTCGAGACCTTAGGAACTTGTTCAGGTCGTGTAGGTCAAGATGGGGCGCCAGCCCCCGTCCGCTCGGGACCAGGAAGTACCTGGACACGAACCCTGGTTCCGTGAAGGGTCCTCTATCTCTTTATCACCCTTTTCTGAAGGAGGAGGCGATGTCGGCTCGGACGAGCCTGTAGAGATTCTGGGACCCCAAAGCCCGCTGGGCGACGGCTCTGAAGGGTGGGGCCTGCTCGAATTCCAGAGGCGAGCCTTCTTCCACCACCTTCAAAACCCACCTGTCCGTGGTAACAACGGACCAGGCGGAAAGGAAGTGTCGGAGCCGCCCTCACGGGGAAACTAGGGGCTTAGGTGACGGGATGGGGGGTGACACCCCTCAGCCCGTCACTTAGCAGGCTTGAGGAAGGACCGCCTGGGACCACCAGGGCCTTTTCCTCCTTGCTTCCTATTAGAGGAAGCCGATGGCTTGGGCTTGGAATACCAAGGTCTCAGCCTGCTGGCCCTGACGCTGTTGTTGGGCGGGCGTGGCGGGGAGTAGAGGACGAAGGGCTTAGGCTGGGGCTATGACCCTTGTCCCTCTGTGCGACGCAGACCGAATCCAAGGTGGCATTGGATTTTTCGATCCTCTGGAGGTGGCCTTCCACCCAGGGCCGAACAGGTCTGTTCCCAGGAAAGGAGCGTCCGCCAGCTTGTGCTGGGTATCCGGTAAAGGTGGATATTCGCAGCCACGCCCGCCAGACGCATAGCCACAGCGGCCGCCACTGACCGGGCACACAAGTCTCCTATATCCAGAGCAGTCTGGAGCTGTTGTTTGGCTACTGCTCCTGCCCTGATCCCGCACCTGCTTGACCGTAGTCTGCAGGTCAGCGGAAGATGAGGGACCGCCTCATCCAGGGAACCCAACAGGCATGGGAGAAATGTGCCATGAGGACGGCCGAACCGGCTCTGACGGACGACGAGAGAAGAGGCAGCATACACTTTCAACTCCGAGTAGTCCAATTTCTTGGACTCTTTGTCGGGCGGTTTGTCCACGTCCCTGGCATTACCGCACGCGGAAAACACTGTCCGTGACCAGCCCTTCAGCCGAGGGTGTTCAGAAAACCGGACAGAGAGCCAGTAGGACCGTGATACTTTTCTGGCCATCCTGGCCAAAGGCGAGGACAGGAAGCCGGACGCTGCCAAAGTTCCAGGGCCGGCCCGACAATGGCTTCGGCCACTGGAAAGGCCTCCGTGGGAGAATCCCCTCGGTCCAGAATCTCGGTGAGAGGATATCTGGCCCGTTTGGATACGGGTTCAAGCTTCATCCCAGTGGATTCTGAGATGAGCCTAAGAAGTCCTAGGAAGGACGAAGGGCTATCGTCCACTGACTGCCCCCCAGAGGACTCCAAGTCAAAGCGCTTGGAGAACAGGGAGGAGTCATCCAACTCCGACGAGTTGTCGAATAGCTGCCTGGAGCCTGAGCCACCCTCCACTTGCAGAGGCTTGTCAGGCGTGAGAGTGACTGACAGCTCACGGGAAGGCCTTGGGCCAACCGTATCTTCATCGGAGCCCCAGCTGTCGGCTGAGGTGGAGGCGGTTCCACCACAATTGGTGGGGCAGCCGGAATAGGTCGGACAACTGGCCTGAAACAGGCTCCTCGACCACTACCTCGGTCCGGTGGCAACCACTTAATGGCCGGAGAAGAGGCCTGAGCCTGCTTATTGGCCAGAAAAATTGTTGCCACATGAGGTCTCCGACAAGGCGTAGCTACGCCGAAGCCTTCCTCCTCGGCCGAGGAGGAAGAAGAGGAAGAGCGGGCGATACGCTTTTGCCGCGTGCCGAGACCGAGACCGCCTGTGTCGACAGGAACGCTGGACCGCGAAGATGTCCGAGACCGAGACCGAGAAACTCGGCTAGGCCGAGGTCGGTGAGGCGGGGAGCCGAGGATCGGCGATCCCCTCGGTTCGGTCGGCAAAACCGACGGCTCCTGATTCACCGGAACGGGAGAGCCGACGATATCCTCAACCCTCACCGGGGGAACCGGGGAGGAGGGAATCTCGGCTTCTCCAGCCGACAACCCGTCTAACGGGTCGAGAAAAATCTCAACCTCGTCGGCCGGAGTCTCAGTCACCTGGCCTGACGGGGCACCGTGGAACAGTGGTCAAGCCGCGAATTCGACTGGAAGTCAATTGCTCCACGAGGGAGGGATCTTCCGCCTCCCAAGAGCCGCCGACGATGAGACCTATTTTAGACTTCTCTCGACCGATGAAACGGATCGAAGAAGAAGGACCTCGCCTTTAGTTGAGAGGGTCAAGCAAAACTCCTTAAAGGAAGCTGAATATGAGGTCCGGCGATAGAGGACAAAGGCCGCCAGAAGAGGAAGCACGGCCTGAGCCGCTTGCTCTTGGGACCAACCTCTCTAGTTGTTCTGGATCCCCAGCCACGGAAACCGCCAGTCGGGCCTCTTTGGATTTGACCGAGAAATCTTCTTCGGGACGCCCCAGAAGTAGCGGGCAGCGCGGTCCTCGAGGACGTAGACCGAGAAGGAGGAACACAGGTCGCAAGCCTGCGGGTCGTGCTCCTGGCCAAGGCAATAAACGCACGTGGAGTGCGGGTCCGTCCGAGACATCTTCTGCCCACAGGGACATCTCCGAAATCCGGGAGTCGATTTGTCCATCGCAGCCGCGAAGGAAGAAGACCGAGAAAGATATAAAAGTTTTTTGTTTTTTTTTTTTTAAACCGAAGGATTTTAGGCCCAAAACTTAATCGCAGAGCGTTAAGGAGGGAACCTGAGCTTCCAAGCGGTAAGGAAGATCTGGCGTCATGGGGCGGAGCCGAGAGTTTTACCACCCGGGTGGGTGGGAGGAGCTAGCTTGAAGACCTTCCGGCAAGATTTAAAGCGGCAAGGAACCTGCCAATAAGTGTGGATGAACAACATATCCATGTCCCTAGAAATGTTTTTACACTAAGCAACTAGCTAGGCTCCAGAGTGAAACCACCCCCAATTCAGCTCCACTTACAGACTGGAGCACATCACAGGAGCCAATAGCAAGGTACAGGACCTCAAGACTCGGCAAACAATTTACCCTACAGCTGGTTGCTGCTAGGGGTGTTGGCCCGATAATGCTTTGTGTCAACTGCCCCATCCACCCCTCCAGGTCCGTCCCTACATTTATTGGCAATGGTTGGTCATGTGACTGGTCACATGACTCCCACGGGGAATTTCTAAGCGTCCATTCTGCCATTAGCATCTCATACTCCCTTGACAGTAGGAGTCACTAGTGGGGCTCTCAATCCTTAACTCTACCTAGGTGCCTTCCCCTGCCCTCCTCTTCCTTTCTCAACATTTTCTCCTCCTTTGCCACCTAGTGAAAACCTGCAGTATCCATTCCACCTACCCTTTCCTCAAGCTAGCAGCCACCAGCCTCAAACCCTCAACCCCTACACAGAAGTCCAACACCCAACCACTGCACTATTCTTGCAGCCCTACTTGCACCTAATACTTTCCAAAACTTTATAACCCCTAGAGTGCACCTAGAACTAGTATCCAACGGCCCATCCCTGCCCCCCCAACACCACAATTGCTTGTATGCCTCAATTTCCTTCTTTAACCAGTAGTACTGGCTCTCAACTTGCTCTTCTCAAGGATAACACAAACCAGACTTACACAATGTGGGAAACCCTGCTAATGTGTACTCCAATCTTTGTACTGACCTTCCCACCCTATGCTAATCCTACTCCTGAAATGCTTAGGATTTCTTCACCAGTTGCTCAGTACCACCTAAGCTGGGAAACGGGCAACCCTTGCTCTGCTACCACTGTCCACACCCCTAAATTCCACAGTTCAGAGGGGCCTCAACACAAAAATAGCAGCAATTACCCAATCCCCCACTGCATGCAGCCCTATTTATATTTTCTGTCAATTCTGTAAAACCCAGAAAATACTCTGTCACATGAGTGCTGACTAAAAAGCTCCTAAAACAACAAGTCATAAGGATCATGTGGCTTCTACTACTGTTATCTGGCAACATCCATCCTAACCCCGGCCCCACATCAACTCAGTCAGCTCCTCCTAAGAGGTCTGTCTCTCTTACTATATCCTCAATTAACATTTGTAGCCTTATGGCTAAGTTTGACTCACTACAAGTCTGGATTGCTCAGCATAAACCAGGCATCCTATTCCTAGTGGAAACCTAGTTTACCCCTAGAACCCAGGATCAGGCTATTCAAACTGTAGGTTAAACTTCTTTTAGATTGGACAGATCTGGAAAGCGGGGTGGGGGCTGTGTTCTATATGCTAGTGACACCATTTATTTATTTAAGAGATTTACCAGATAAGCATACTACGTGGGGACCGCTCGTCTGCCCCCTCACGAAAGGCTACTCACAAATCCTATCAGTCCAGGTCCAACTTGGAACTCAGGGAAAATGCCTCACCTTAGTCTCAGCCTATATCCCACCAAAAGAACAGGCTCAGGGCTTTGAGGCAACCCTCGACTACCTCGCAGGTCTCTGCAAAGACTCTGAGGTACTAGTGCTTGGGGACTTCAATATAAATTGGTTGTCCCCAGAGGCAGCTCCTTACTGGGATGCCATCACGGCCCTCAACATGGCCCAACTTGTGGACTCCCCTACCCGCACAAACTACCGGCATGGGACCAGCACACTTCTTGATTGGATACTAACCAATCGTCCTGAAAGAATAACCAAGACAGAAGTACTCTCTATCCTTTGCTGTTGGTCGAATAAGTCCCCCAAATCCCCCCCCCACAAAAAAAACTAGCACAACCAGAGTCCTGGAGGCTGGGCACCTGGAGTAACTGAAAGACCACCTTAGACAGCAGGATTGGTCAACCATATACAGTAGCAATAATGTGGACTCAGCTCTCGAGCACTTTGTGTACACCTTCAGTGCCTCATTTACTATCTTTGCCCCCACCAAAACATGTAAAATAAAGGGCTCTGTGGAGGGGTTGTGGGATAACAGATTGACCAGACACCGAACTTCAAGTTCAACACACAATCTCTGTGTGATGTTTATTCAAAATACAGAAGATAACCTTAAGCAATGGCATATCCCTTCTTCAGTACATCAGTTTGCAGCAACAGACCGGGAATGCTCCAGCGCAACAGCAGTTGAGCTGAGCCAATCACCCGTGATATTCAGACTTGGGCATGCAAATGGGCCCATAATGTATGCAAGGCACAAATGGCCCCATTTGCATCGGCTGCGCAGGGCAGCCCAGCGAAATGCGCCTGGTGCCCTGCACAGAATGTAGTGTGGACTGAGGGGATCCTGGGGCACCCCCTGCCCCGTAACCGTGATCACGGTACCATTACTAAAATACAAGCCCTGGTAGTCTAGTGGAACCCCACACAATATTCGACTGTATAGTACAGTATACCCTGCAAGCCCATTGGTCCACACCATCGACCAATAGGCTTACAGCTCATAATGTAAGCTGTCATTCGATGGGTGGCCGGGGAGTATGCGGTCAGGTTTCAGCCGCCCACCGATGATGGGGGGGAGCTTGGTGGGCTGGAAGTCACCACTGGACCACCGGGAGTATTTGTGCATCTGTGTACCCATGATCGGCGCTGCAGGAGGGGTTGGGGAATCACCAAATAACCAGGGCATTTATTATATTACATTCCAGCCGCTTGGAGCTACAGGGGGACCACTGGGCCACCAGGGCTATTATGTTCTCCTATTTTATCACAATTGGGCTAACGGGAGGGGAGGGGGTACAACTGGACTACCAGGGACGGGTCCTACTGTACGCATACGGGCATTTGCTGTAATGTAGTAATACTGGTGAACGTGGCTATGAGAGGGTGGAGGTTCCACTACACTGACAGGGCATGTTCAGTTCTTCGGTAACACCCACGATCGCGGTTACAGGTGGGGGGGTGCCACTAGACTACCAGAGACCATTTGGGTGCTTGTGAATGGTGTTCTTGCTGGGTGGGTGGCCACCCATGGCTGGCTGCTACTGTGTTACACCTTGCAATACAGCAGCCCACCTGTGGGTGGCTGGCATTTGAGCCTTTTTTTCCGGCTCAACTTTGTGACACAGTATGCGGTGCATCTGGGGATTGTGCCAGCAGATGTGCCACACATCTCAGACTGCATATCGGGATGTGCCGCATATGCATGGGCACGCCCCCTTCTGATGCACCGCATACATTAACAATGCACACCGTCGTATCGGGACTTGCGCTGTGCAAGTCACACTTTTGAACATCGAGCCGGGGCACATTGTGGGGCTGCGCCAGGCACATCCTCTTTGAATATCCGGCCCCAGGTATATACTGTACATCAAGGTATTTTATGACATAGTGCTATTACATACTAAATCCAACAACAATAAACACAACCTGTTTTACATATGCTTGGAGGTCACCCCAATAACCTCCCTGTATGAGGACCTGAGAGGGAAAAGGAAAATTAAAGAGGACAATATGGCATAGTCAAGAAAGGGAAGGGGGTGCCCATAGGTGGCCAACCTTATGGACTAGAAATTGTAAAGGACAGATTAGGCTAAGAAATGGAAGAACTATTGCAACAGATTTAAGAAAAGGTCGGTCCTCAAGAGTGGCAGGAGCTCCCTGTCACATATCTCCCACCTTAAGAGGGAAGCAGTTATTGCAGACTACTTACCACCTTCCTGTCCCAGGAAGGGATGGAGTTTCCACCCATCTATCTTCAGAAGCTCTGTCTCAGGGTCCTTATTACTGATAGAATGTTTATCATAAACATAATGGATATCATCATTCTTTACCCCAAGGTATTATCACATTTCTCGATAGAGACTAACGGTACTTTCCCTGAACTATCTCCTTTTAGGGAAAGTCCATCATATTATACTGACCGAAAATTTGGATGGCTGTAAAGTCCAGTACCACATAAATAATTATTCTGGGGTGAGTAATTACCTGCTCCAACCCCACCAGACATGTCAGTTTTAAGCAGTGGCCCAGTCCTAGGTTCAACCCCTGTACATAAACCCACTATGTCTCTTGATTCATTCATTTCACATGCTACTGAGACAGACACCTGAGGGTAGACACTCTAAGTGTTACCCCAACACAGGTTCCTATCCATTCTCCTCTCACCTCCTACTTTGTAGGTTTTTCATCAAAAAAATAAGACATGTACTACCTACTTGATCTTAACATATTGTAACATTTTGGCAATATTAGCATCTTTAGGCTGCAGTATACCCCAGTCAATACTGTTAATAGATTAAGCTGCATCAATACAAGAAAAGGTCCCTTCAGCCTCATAGGCTTCTTCTTGCTTGCTTGGAGTCTTCAACCCCAGCACAATATCACTAGACACAGTTTTACCTGGGGTCTCACATTCAAGTTACATACTTGCATCTCCGACATCCAACAGGTAACATCCTGGGAACACAGGAAACAAAGGAATATCCTGCTCAATCAGGGGGTCCTCCTCAAACTGAGCCCACGAAAAATCCTCCTCCGACTCTTTATCCAAACTCTCCAGCAGGGACCTCTCGAGCACCTGGCATTGGTGTTCCACCTCTCTGTGTAGTCGGTCTGCCACCAACCATTGCCCACTCATCCGGTAGACCATCCTCATCAGTGTCTCCAACTCCTGGGTGTTGTCTTCGCACTTCCGTCTGCCTCGACCCCATGGTAGTTCCTCATCCCTTTGCATCTCTTCATCATCTTCAGGCTTGGCCTTCCTCCAAGTTCCCAGGTCCAGTCCAGGCAGCAGCTTCTCTCCATCTGTCAGCCATGGTTCTGGTCAGAACTCCACTGACTTTGTTCTCTGGGTCCTCCTCTGGCAACTCCTGGTGCATCGGTCTACCTGGGATATCTGGGTGATATCCACCAGAAAACGTCCCTCTTTGGCAAGTCCAGATGCTTCGGGCAAGTTATCCCACTTCTAACACCAAGTCTGTGGTGGGGTTGTGGGATAACAAATGGACCAGACACCGAACTTCAAGTTCAACACACAATTTCTGTGTGATGTTTATTCAAAATACAGGAGATAACCTTAGGCAATGGCATATCCCTTCTTCAGTACATCAGTTTGCATCAGCAGACTATGTATGCCCTTTCTCTACACTTAGCCAGCACCTACTGACACTGATCTCTGATCTAACTCAGCAGTTAAGATTCAGCCTCCACCCCTACGTGGGCTTTGTTTGCTTGGGTGGTGGGGGCTCAAATAATAAAAAAAAAAAAGCTAAAGACAAAGAACCTCAATGCAGAAGCACTGAAACATGGGTTACCCCAAACGGCATTGACAATAAGACAAGTTTCAAAGAAACACATCATCACACATACTTCCACAATGCAAAGCATCATGGGATATATGTAAATCACCATGACATTTCAGACTTGTTCAGTTTTACAGCAATTTACATGCTTTTTTAAATAGCACAACTAACTTAATGTTTTTAATAGTCACCCAGTACGTTTTACCATTATCAAAAACACTGAGTGCCATGGTATTTTCAACATTTACAGGTTTCATAAACATAAGGGCCCGGATATTCAGAAGGGTTGCACATGGCGCAACGGTGTTGTGCCATGCGCAACCCACTGATGCACTCTGGCATGATATTCAAATGGGGATTGAGCCTGGCACAAATCCTGATGCCCCAGAGCGCATCAGTAATGTATGCAGCGCAGGTGGGGGGGGCGTGCCCATGCATTCTCCACACATCCCGATATTCAGCCCGGGATATGCTGAGCCCTTGCATGCTCAACCCCTACCTGCACTGCACAGAAGTGAGCTAAAAATAATAGGAACGGCTGGCCACCCACAGGAGAGCTGCTGTATTGCAGGGCGCAACACGGCAGCTGCCACCTGTGGGTGGCCACCCGAGCTCCGTCTGCACCTTCATGGGGGCGCGGCGCCCCCCCATACCCGATCACGGGCATATATAGAAGAATATAATTGTTCAATATCCCTGGTGGTCCAGTGGACCGCTTCACGCCCGATCGCGGGCTTCAGTATGAAAATAAATTGTCCAATATCACTGGTGGTCCAGTGGACCGCTTCACGCCCGATCGCGGGCTTCGGTATGAAAATAAATCGTTCAATATCCCTGGTGGTCCAGTGGACCACTTCACACCCGATCGTGGGCTTCAGTATGGAAATAAACCATCCAATATCCCTGGTGGTCCAGTAGACCACTCACAGCCGGGCATAGGTAATAAAAGGAGGGTCCAATATCTCTGGTGGTCCAGCGGTGACCACCCTCCCCACCCGCCCTCTGAGCCCCTCCCGCTCCCCCAGTCAGTGGTGGGTAGCAGCACCCCACCTGCCTGTCATCCTGCCGACTGACATCAGACAGTACGGTTGCACACCCATTGGCTCACGCTGTGGGACCAATGGGCATACAGCCCCCCGTATGGTGTCAGTCGGCAGGTGGGTGGGGTGCTGCTGTCCACTGCTGACCGGGGCGGAGTAGGGCAGTGGGGCTCAGTAGGCGGGAGGGGAGGGGGGTACTGTTGGACCACAGGGGATATTGGACCATTGGACCGCTGCTTTTTATTACCTATGCCTGAAATCAGGCTGCGAGCAGTCAACTAGACCACCAGGGATATAGGACGGTGTTTTGAATACCCTTTACTCTGCACTACTTTCAGTATTTGAATCCCACCACGGCCACTGGCTACATCTTGCCTAGGTAGTTTTATATGATAGCCGAGCGGATTCTATCTTTTTAGGCACACAGTCTTGTCAAAACCCTTCTGTTTAAACGTTAAATCACACAACCAGACCCCAGGCAGAGTTGATAAGAAAATCATAAAAGTTTACTTAAAATAAAAGCAATATAGAAAGGTCTACTGTTTGGAAGAACTTTGAAATGCAGACAATAACAAAAGCAAAACTGGATGGTTTACAGAAAACACTAGATACTGTATTCTAAACTATACCTTATTTTGATGTTTAAGTTCAGACAAGATTTCAAATGTCCTGGTAGAGATGACAGTTCATTAGGCAATAGAAGGTTTGTAGCAAGTCCTTGATCCAAGTCTCTGGATGTCCTTTTAAAAAGTATCCAGGTGACATCCTTGTTGAAAAGTCCTGGTTTCCAAAATTCTGACTTACAATCAGAATTTTCTGTTCAGTATGTGAAGAGTCTTATTCCCACACACTCAGGTCTGGTTTTTAAAGATTTTTCCTGGCCTACACATATACTTTCTGATGTAAAAGTATATGCCAGTTGGACAGACTATTCTGCCTTCCAACCTAAACACGATTTAACTTCTCTGCATTCGAAGTGTGTCAGATATACTTGAGGGTCATTTTAGGACACACTCTGCTTACTGTTTTCCTCTGGGGTGGGGTTAATGATTCCAGGACAATATAGATATTAGGGTACAACAATTTACCTTTCCCTGTAGGTGTCACTGTGGTTCCATGTCAATCACAGTGACATCTGGTTCATGCATTTGGCTTAACCTCTGACCCCTAGGTCATCACATTACCCCTTCCCTATCATGGAAAGCCACAGTGGGATGTTTTATGTCTTCCTGGGGCCACATGCCCGTCTTCCTTTATCTTGAAATATAACAGGTTCACACTAGTCTTTATAGAAATACTAGTTATTTTGTAGTTACTTGTTAAAGGGACAGTGTCTTAATTCTAAAGTACATTACTTTGCTTTTAAACTAGTCAATGGGGGAGGCACTGACAAGCAGCAGAAAAATCCCAGCCTCTCCCTACAAAACAGGGTACTAAATGAGAAAAAGACCAAGGTAGAACGGTCAGTGGGGGATGCTGCAACAGAAGGTAAGGCCATCAAAAAATGGAGAGCAATGAGTACCAATGCCCGTAGTCTAGGTAACAAGCTTCCTGAATTAGTGGCCTTGATGGAGGAGGAACATCTGGATATCGTGGCAGATCACAGAAACATGGTACACACAAAACCATGACTGGGACGTAAACATACCAGGATACACTATCTACAGGAGGGACAGGAGGGTAAAAAGAGGGGAGTAGTTCTTTACATAAGGGAAGGAATAAAAGCAACAGAACAAAAGGGAAACAGGGAGGAGAAGAAGCACTGTGGGTAAATTTGGAGACAGGCAATGGTACCACAATCTGCACAGGGTTATACAGACCCCTTCTCAGGGGAGGAAATGGACAAGGAAATGATAGAAAGTATACTTAGAATGGCAGAAAAGGGGAGATATTGCTTGATGGGTGATCTGAATATGCCAGATGTTAACTGGAGCACAGTTGCAGCTGCCACTTCAAAGAGTGCAGTTATTCTAGATGCCTACAGGGCATGCCTTAGACAACTAGTACTGGAGCCCACTCGAGAGGGAGCAATATTAGACTTGATACTCTCAAATGGAGATGGAGAGGATCACAGATGTAGAAGTGGGTAGCCATCTGGGAACTAGCGACCATCGAACAGTATGGTTCACAATAAACACAGCAATAGAGTCAAGCCATACAAAGACAAAAGTACTGGACTTTAGGAGGGCTGACTTTGCCATAAATGGGTGAGTGCCTAAGGAATGCACTAGCAAATGGGTGGGAAGGAGGGTGGAAGAACAATGGGAATAATAAAACTGCCATCACAGAGGTAACGAGCCTTTGTGTGAAGCAAATAAACAAAACAAGACGATGTAAGAAACCACTATGGTTCTCAAAGAAGTGGCAGTGAAGGTTCAAGAGAAAAGAAAGCATTCAGGAAGTACAAGGAATCACAGCAGGAGCAGGACAGAGAACTGTATCAGTTAAAGCAAAAGGAGGCTGGAAGGCAGTCAGAACAGCAAAGGCCCAAACTGAGGAAAAGATAGCCAACTCAGTTAAGAAGGGAATAAAACCTTTATAGGTACATCAGGGAGCAAAGGAAGACCAAGGAGGGATAGTGAGGCTTAATAAAGGGGAGGAGGGTGGGCAGAGGAGAATGTGAAAAGGCAGAGATACTAAACAAATATTTTTGCTCAGTATTTACAAAGGAAGAGGGGGAGGTACATAAAACAAACAGTAGTAACACTCTGGATACAGAAGTTGATACCAGCCCATTTACAGAAGAAAGGGTTCGGAAAGAACTCTTAAAACTGAAGGTGGACAAAGCAATGGGGCCTGATGGGATTCATCCCAGAATTCTAAAAGAACTAAGGGTAGAACTAGTGACACCACTGACTACCCTCTTTAACAAATCATGGGAGGATGGGGTGGTACCCGAGGACTGGAGGAGGGCAGATGTGATTCCCCTTCACAAAAGTGGGAGCAAGGCAGAAGCAGGAAACTACAGACCTGTTAGTTTAACCTCAGTGATAGGAAAATGATGGAATCACTTCTAAAGGAAAGAATTGATCAGTATCTAGAGGCCAGAGGGCACAAGACCCTAGGCAGCATGGATTCACAGCGGAAGGTCATGCCAGACGAATCTTATAGATTTCTTTGACTGGGTGACCAAAGTAGTAGATCAGGAGGGGCTGTGGACATGGCCTACCTAGACTTTAGCAAGGCATTTGACACAGTCCCACACAAAAGATTAATATATAAGTTAGCCAGCCTGGGAGTGGGTCCCAAGATGACAGCCTGGGTAAAGAATTGGCTGGAGAATAGGACACAGAGAGTAATAGTAAAATGGAGTCCACCAGAAGAAAGGAGGGTTACTAGCGGGTACTGCAGGTTCAGATAGACCAGTCCTCTTCAATGTCTTTATGTTTACATTGCAGAAGGACTGAAGAAAAGTATGTCTCTTTGCAGATGACACTAAGATCTGCAACAGAGTTGATGCACAGGGTGGGGTGGAAAGGATGAGAAGGGACTTGGCAAGGTTAGAGGAATGGTCAAATGTATGGCAGCTTAGATTCAATGCTAAGAAGTGCAAGGTAATGCACCTGGAAACAAAACCCAGGGAAGAATACACAATGGGGGGTGAGATACTAACAACAACAAAAATGGAAAGGGACCTGGGGGTAGTCATATCAGATGACCTAAAGGTGGGCAAGCAATGTGAGAGGGCAGCAAGGAGGGTTGGGGGATACTGGGATGCAGAGGGAGAGGCATCACCAGTAGAAAACAGGAAGTTATTATCCCTCTGTACAGACAGCTGGTGAGACCCCATCTGGAGTACTGTGTGCAGTTCTGGAGACCCAATCTCCAAAGACATAGACAGGATGGAAGCTGTCCAGAGGAGGCTATAAAATGGTGCAGGGTCTGCACCGGAGGACATATGAAGAGAGACTTAAGGAGCTTAATATGTATAGCCTCGAGGAAAGGAGGAGAGGGGGACATGATAGAAACTTTCAAGTACCCTCAAGGGAATCAACAAAGTCCAAGAGGGTAGCATCTTTCAAAAAAGAGGTGTGCAAGAACAAGAGGGCACAATTTGAAGATAGAGGGGCGGCTCCAGAGGTAATTTAAGGAAGTATTTTTTCACAGAGAGGGTTGTGGATGCATGGAATGGCCTCCGGAGGAGGCTGTGGAGTCAAAATCAGTGGTGGAATTCAAGCATGCATGGACACCATAAGGCAATTCTGGGGGTGGGGTAGAAAGAAGTAGGCTGCTGGTTAACTAGGATCTGCAGCTTATCCAGTAGGTAGGGAAATGGGCAGACTGGGTGGGCCAAGCGGTCCTTATCTGCCGTCAAATTCTATGTTTCTATGTTACTTCATATACAACATGAACCCACATAAATAGATATTGGCCTATCTTGTGACACCCGGTACCCACATCCAGTTCAGCTCCAGGCACCCAGGTGGTGGTGCAGGGTCCAGAAAGGCATGCACAGCAGTTGGATCCCTTTCTCCATTTTCTCCTGAACCCCTGCTACTGCTTCTCATCAGAAACGTGTGCGTGAAGGCATGCATGTCCTGCAGATCCTCAGCCCCACCACTGAGTTACTCACTGCCTGCACTGCCACCGGGCTTCAACTTGGTGGCACCCCTTCCCTGGGAGAGGACAGCTGTCTTTGGGACACTCAATCCTCTCCCACTATGCTGACCGCCACCAACTCATGTTCATTCCCAAACACAGGTCACTGGCGTGGCAGGAGGTAAGGCATTAGATGCCTCCGCCCTCCAGGCCACTGGGACAACTCTGTACAAACACATTGCTACGGGTCAGATTTTGCTCTACCATAGGGATGCCATTTCCCCCACTATCTGATGTTAAAATATATTTGTGCTCTATGTTAGCAAACTATTGTGCAAATGTGTACAACGGGGTGTGTTGCTTTAGTGTTCTCTAATGCATAACACAGCATTGTGGTACACAATTGTAGAGCAACAAAGGCTACAACTGGGGGCAACCCACAGGGTAGGGAGCAACAGTGTTAAGCTGTAAAAAAATAGTGTACACATTTTTTTTTCCTAGATACAGGAGGCACACACACATATATATATATATATATATATATATATATATATATACACACATATATATATATATATATACACATACACACACACATATACACAGTATATATATATTTTTTCTTTTCCACTTAAAATTTGTATTCAGTTTTCCTGCTTACCTAGCTATTGGCAGTAAGAAGACATACACTGAGGGGAACACCCCCAACTCCCTGGCCAGATATGCTTTGGAAGAAACAAGGAAGAGAAGGAAGGTGGGAAAGGATGCCACCCTGATGGTGCCCGTGGAGGGCAACCTAGAGTTTCTACCTGGGCTGAAAGATGGAGGCTTTAAAAAGTGGGAGGAGAATGAATAGTGTGTGTGTGTGTGTGGGGGGGGTACTTGTACAAGAGTACAGACAGTATAATTTAAAAAAAATTGGAAACTTGATTTGCTGACACTCGAAATGCTGATGCCACAAGCCCGACACCAAAAATCCCAACAGTGGGATTTTGCCCCCCCCCGAGCTTGTCATAATAAGTACAGGGGTGCAGGGGGCAAAGCCCCTGAAACATGAAAGAAAAAAAATCAAAATCCCACTGTCAGGATTTTCAGTGTCAGGCTTGTAAAGTCGTCATTTTGAGTGTCGGCAAATCACATTTTGGTCTTTCCTCATATATCCATACAGAGATATGTCCATCTAATAAGCTGCAGGAGAAACTAGACATCCCAGCATCGTACAATTACAGATACTTGCAGGTCCATGCATTTAGTAGGAGCCTGGGGAAGGCTTTAAATACAGGTTACTCACCTGTAACAGGAGTTCTAGAAGTGGTATATGTTGTTCATCCACACTTATTGGCAGGTTCCTTGCTGCTTTAAATGTTGCTGGAAGGTCTTCAAGCTGGCTCCTCCCACTCGCCCAGGTGGTAAAACCCTCGGCTCTGCCCCATGACGCCAGATCTAGCCTGCTGGAAGCCAAGGAGGTCGGGTGGGTTGTGTGGATGAACAACATATACCACTCCTAGAACTCCTGTTACAGGTGAGTAACCTGCATTTTTAGGGAGGGGGCTATGTTGTTCAATCCACATTTATTGGCAGACTCCTAGCAGTTCTCCAACCTATAGCAGAGATGTATGCAGGAGGTGACCCACCTGCCTATCGTCCGTTTGGCTGCAGGTCTGCCAGATGCGGCTTCAGCGTAGATGACAAACAGTTGGCGAACCTCTCCCCGAACTTCAGCCATCTGCTCCTTATAATGAGAGCACTCTTCTAGGGTCCAAGGTATGGAGCCTATATTTGGCCTCTGAGGTGTGATTGGGGTAGAACATCGGCAGAGTCAACACCTGGTTAAGGTGAAGCTCTGACACCAGCTTCGAAAGGAATTTCGGGTTGGGGCACAGGACAACTTTGTCCCTGTGGAAGACCAGATAAGGAGACACAATGGAAGCACCTGGAGCTCTCCCATCCTTCTGGCTGACGTGATAGCCACCAAGAAGGCAGTCTTCCATGACAGGTGAGAGATGTCACACCTGTGCACTGGTTCAAATGGCTTGCCCATGAGCTTAGCCAATACCAGCAGTAGATTCCACGGAGGTGGAGGTTCTCTCACCGGAAGGGATATGTGATCAAGGCCTTTGAAAAAGCGCCCGACCACCTTCTCCTGCACCACCGACTGCTTGCCGGCCCGCACCCAGTAAGCAGAGATGGCTGCCAGGTGCACCTTAAGGGTCGTTGACTGAAGCCCTCGCTGAGAAAGGGACCACAGGTAGTCCAGAATGCTAGCCAAGGAACAGGAAGAAGGGTCCAACCCTTTGTCCTGACACCAAATGGAGAATCTCTTCCATTTGAAGGCATAGCATTTTCTGGTCGACTCCTTACAGGACGCCTCAACTACGTTGAGGACCTCATCGGAAAGACCCAAGGCCTGGAACTCTAGCCGCTCAGGAACCAGGCCATCAGGTGCAGGGATTGAAGGTCCGGGTGAAGAACCTTCCCCATGTCGACTGACAGCAGGTCCGGGCAGGCTGGAAGCCACCTTAGGAGCCTGGAGCTGAGGCTGAGGAGATCTGGGTACCAGTATTGGTGGGGCAAGTCTGGGGCTACCAGAATCACCTGCGCCTTGTCCCTCTTCACCTTGAGAAGCAGCTTGGGGATCGTGGGAAGGTGCAGAAGAGGCCCAGGGTCCACGGCCTCGAGAAGGCATCCCCCTGCAGCAAGCCCTGCTGACGGGGCAGGCATGAAACAGCCTCAGCTTCGCATTCTCCCTGGAGGTGAACAGGTCCACCTGAGGGGTGCTCCAATGGGAGAACAGATTTAGTACTACCTCTAGCAGGAAAGACCACTTGTGAGATGCAGCGCCTATCCGGCTGAGGGCATCGGCCAGACTGTTGGAGGCTCCTGC
The DNA here is from genome assembly GCA_016271365.2 of Neoceratodus forsteri. NCBI lineage: Eukaryota > Metazoa > Chordata > Ceratodontiformes > Ceratodontidae > Neoceratodus > Neoceratodus forsteri. Next base: position 487,897,297 of record CM028130.1, read on the forward strand.
CAAATGGATGGCTAGGAGATCCATCTCCAGGCTGATCATGAGAGACCAAGTGCAGACAGCCTCCTTGCACAGGGGCAAGGAGTGGATCCTGCCCTGTCGGTTGAGGTAGTATATGGTTGTGGTGGTGTCCGTCTGGACCTGGACCACTTGACCCCATACAAACGGAGCAAAGGCGGTGAGGGCTAGTCGGACCACTCAAAGCTCCAGCAGGTTGAAGTGGCATCGAGGCTCCTGAGGGGACCAGAGGCCGTGGGCTCTGAGCTCCCCCAGATGGGCACCTCAACCCATCAGAGAGGTGTCGGTCATCAAGAGTGACCGTCGGCTCAGGGCGAACAAATGGGATACCCTCCTGCAGATGAGCTGGAATGAGCCACCACTGTAGGCCATTCCACAACTCCTGGGTCACCGTCACTGGCTGGTCCAGAGGACCGGAGCACTGTGACCATTGGCGGACCAGCCCCCATTGCAGGGGACGCATATGCCAGCAGGCCCAATGGACCACGCTGGTGCAGGCCGCCATGAGGCCCAGAAGACACAGAAAGTCCCGGGCAGGGCGCAATTGCCCCACCAGAAATGACTGGGCAAAGGAGGAAAGGACCTCGGCCCTGTCCGCCAGGAGCCGGGGCTCTGGCTCGAAGACAGCTGAGCTCTGCCCCGATGAACTGAATCACCTGCAATGGCACGAGTTCCGACTTGGCCTCGTTGATGAGGAGGCCAATCTGACAGCAAACCTGGAGGCCCAGATCCCTGGACCACTCCACCTCCAACCTGGAGGGGGCTGCAATCAGCCAGTCATCCAGGTAAGGGTACATCCGGACCCCTCAGCACCGCAGGAATGCTGTCACCACTGCCATGCATTTGGTGAAGACCCTGGGATCTGGAGAGAGGCCGAAGGGCATGACCCGGAACTCGTGAAGGGATCCCTCTGCTCTGAAGCGGAGGAATCGCTGATGAGACAGACAGATTGGGACGTGAAAAAACGCATCCTGAAGGTCCAGGGAACAGAACCACATGCCTGGTTCCAAGGATGGAATGATCTGAGCCACAGTGACCATCCTGAAGGTGCGTGACCTTAGGAACTTGTTCAGGTCATGTAGGTCAAGAATGGGGCGCCAGCCCCCCATCCGTTTTGGGACCAGGAAGTACCTGGACACAAACCCTGTGTCTGGAGGGGCATCCGTCACCTCGTTGATCACCTCCTTCTGGAGGAGCAAGGCAATGTCGGCTCAACGAGCTGCCAGAGAGGCTGTGGAACCTGTAGCCTCCCATGGGGTGACGGCTCGATAGGGGGAACTGCTTGAATTCAAGAGGCAGACCTCTGCCTACCACTTCCAACACCCAGCGGTCCATGGTGGTAGCAGACCAGGTGGAAAGGAAGTGGCGGAGCCGTCCCCTCATGGGGAGAACCCGGGGAGGAGTGACAAGGTTGGGGGTGACACCCCTCAACCCGTCACTGGGCAGGCTTGGAGGAAGGTCCGGCCAAGGAGCCGCCAGGGCCTTTTCCTCCAGGCTTCCTGTTGGAGGAAGCAGCAGGCTTGGCTTTGGGGCACCAAGCGTGAGCCTGCTGGCCCTGATGCTGGTGTTGCTGGGCCGGACGTGCCACAGGGGCTGAAGGATGAAAGGGCTGGCAGCCTTTGTCCTTCTGGGCAGACGTGACTGAGTCCAAGGTGGCACTGAATTTCTCGATCCATTGGAAATGACCCTCCACCCCGGGCCCAAACAAGTCGGCACCCAGGAAGGGAACGTCTGCCAGCTTGTGCTGGGTATCAGCCGTGAAGGTGGAGATCCGCAGCCAAGCTCTGCGGCGCATGGCCACTGCGGCCGCTACTGACCAGGCACACGAATCAGCAATGTCCAACGAAGTTTGGAGCTGCTGTTTAGCTACCGCCCTTCCCTGATCCTGCACCTGCTTGACTGTAGTCTGAAGGTCAGCCGGGAGATGAGGAATCATTTCATCCAGGGAGCCCAAAAGGGTGTGTGAAAAGTGTACCAACAGAATGGCTGAGCTAGCCTGACGAAGGCCTAGGGAGGAGGCAACGTATACCTTCCACCCTGAGTAATCCAACTTTTTGGATTCCTTATCTGGCGGTTTGTCCACATCCTGAACGTTCCCAGAATGCCGGAAAACGTTATCAGTCACTAACCCTTCCGCAGAGGGGTGCTCCGAGAAACCGGAGAGTGAACCGGTAGGGACCGCATACTTTCGAGCCATCCTGGCCGAAGGTGTGGGACAAGACGCTGGCCACTGCCACAACTCCAGGGCCGGACCAACAATGGCTTTGGCCACCGGAAAGGCCTCCGTAGAGGAATCTCCTCAGTCCAGTATCTCCTTAAGGGGATACTTGGCCTGTTTCTGAAGTGGTTCAAGCTGCATCTCAGTAGACTCCGAGATGAGTCGAAGCATTCCCAAAAATGAGGATGGGCTCTCGTCCACCGACTTTCCCCCTGCAGATTCCAGGTCAAGTGGCCTGGAGAACAGGAAGGAGTCGTCGTCAGACTCTGAGGAGTCTGCGAACAGCTGCCGAGTGCCTGAGCCACCCTCCACCTACCGAGGTCGATCGGGAGTGAGGGTGACTGACAACCTATGGGGCAAGCCCTGACCCGACTGAGAATCCTTGGTCGGGGCCCCAATCTTAGGTTGTGGAGGCAGAGGTTCCACCACAATGGGTGGAGCAGCTGGTTTCAGACAAACAACCCGCACAAGTGACGGCTCCTCTACTACTATGAGGGGTTGTTTCAGTCGCTCCGGTGACAGCCACTTAACGGCCGAAGAAGGCGACGGAGTCGGCTTGTTACTGGTCAGTAAGAGCTGCTGCCACATCAAGTCCTTGTAGCACTGACGTAACTTGTGTCAGAGCCTATCCTCCGAAGAGGATGAGCGGTGGCGCCGCTTTCCATGGTGCCGAGACCGAGACCGCCAACAGCGGGACTGGCTGGACCTGGAAGAGGACTGAGACCTGCAGGGATTCCGAGGGTGGATCAGAGGGGGAACGGGGAAATCCGCCCTTCCTTCGATACAGGGACCTTAACCAGGGACTACGGCACAGGCAAGTCCTCAGTAATCACCGGGGAAACCGGTGAAGTAGGGTTGTTGGCATCACCAGTCGACAAACCGTCTGACGGGTCGAGAAAAATATCGACCGCGTTGACGGTTGTCTCAGCCTGCTGACCTGATGGGGACACCGTGAAGCCAGCGGCCTTAGCAGCAACCTTGTCCGAAGTCGAAAGCCGAAGGTCCGGTGAAGGGGATCTCTCCCGCTCCCACGAACGTTGATGGTGGGACTTATCTTTTGAGTCCTTCTTCTTGGACCGACTGGAATGTCCCGATAGTCCTTCTCCCTTGGTGGAGAGGGATTGACAAAGATCCTTAAAGGAAGATGTATAGGAAGAGCCCAAGGAGAGCAGGATAAATACCGCGGCTGAGGAGGAAGAAGAAGTGACCTGGTCCGCCTCCTCCTCGAGGGCGATCATCTGATCCAACTGTTCCATGGAGCCCGCTGCCGTGGACACCGCCCAATGGGCCTCCTTCGACTTGACTGGCGGATACCGTTTTTCAGGGCGCCCAAGAAGAAGTCGAGCAGTGCAGTCCTCCAAGACTGAAGCTGAGAAGGAGCTGCACAATCCACAAGCCTACGAATTGTGGCCAAGCCCCAGGCAGTAGGCGCACATGGACTGCGGATCAGTCTGGGACATCTGCCCACAGGGGCACCGACGAAAGCCGGGAGTCGATTTGTCCATCGCAGGCGCGAGGAAAGACGAAGACCGGAGTCTTGTAAACTTTAGAATTAGTTTCGGGTTAACTGAAGAGTGTGGATCCAGGCCTAAAACGCAGAGTACTAAGAGCAGACTGGATGGGCCTTGCGGTCCTTATCTGCCGTCAACTTCTATGTTTCTATGTTGGAACCTGAGCTTCCAAGCAGTAAGGAAGATCTGGCATCATGGGACAGAGCTGAGGGTTTTACCACCCAGGTGGGTGGGAGGAGCCAGCTTGAAGACCTTCCGGCAATATTTAAAGCAGCAAAGAACCTGCCAATAAGTGTGGATTGAACAACATATCCACGCCCCTAGAACTGACATTCTCCCCACCCCCACCCCGCAGATTTTGGAACAGTCTTTTCAGTTCTCGGATATCACTCAAGAGCTTGACAGTAAAACTGGCTAGACAGGACATATCTGCCAAACTTGTCTAGTAAAGTTAAAAGCAATGGGAGTGAGACCTAGGGATGGATCCCTATCATAGTATCACAGAAGAAACGTGGAAGAGCATTCTACACCTGCACATGGATCTACCCAATATAAATTTACCCACAGATTGCACTGCCCAGGTTGGGCACCTATCTACATTTCTTCTGGGAATGCACAACATTGAAACCATATTGAGCCATGATGGCACTGATGGAAATAGCCAAACTACTGAGTAGGCAGGTCCCATGTACACCAATGAGCTTGCTGTTTGGGATGGAGGATCTGGACGAGGGAGGCTGGGATGGAACCATACCCAAGAATGATGATGGTGCTCCTGGCACTAGCACGCCAGTGCAAACAAAACACCTGAGTATCCTGTATCCCACCCACCCACTCAGGATCACTGGAAGAAGCAGACCCTGCAAGCTGTGGCATGATCGTCTGACATATATACTGAGGGGCGAGGGGGAAACTTCCTTCAAAGCTTGGGGAAATACCTGGATCTTACAGGATCACTGCTTGTAGTTATTTTAAAATTACACTGGTGTCACGACCCACGTTTTATTATGTTATTTATGATAGTGTGATTCAGTGATGTACAAACTTTGTTTATCCACAAGTTCTCCCTTTGCTATTTATTAATTCATGTAACTTTACAAATGTACTTTTTAAATTGTAACAACTTTTGTTGTAAGCATATTTAGTCTAGGACACCATTGTAAATGATTATACCACCTTTCCTGTCTTAATAAAATCTTGAATAAAGATTATTATAAAATGCAACACTTAACACACAGTTCACAGCCCTACACGTCACTCATAGGCCCAACTCTGGAGCCCCGTTTCCCCATTTGCAGACTGCAAGTCAAACATGTTAGGCTTGTTTGGAGGAAAAAGTGGATTCTAGAGCCATGTCAGTCTATTAGCCAATGACATGGCTGGAAATGAGCTTGCAGCCAATGGTGCTGGGCCTTCCCGCTGATGTCACAGGTCCTCAACAAGCAGCACTCTTCTAAGGGGATTCACCACATGGGTCATTGTGCAGGCATTTACATGGTCATCACTTAATCCTGACTCTCTGGTAGGGGAAGTGATTGGGACATCTTCATTCCTGGCAATGTACCTTCAGGCAGTATCAAGGTAGGAGACGAAGTGGTATACTTTATGCACTGCATATTACCTCCTGTGATGTTGTTTCTCATGCCACATTCACCTACTTTGATGAATTGACCCTGTGTAAAGCCTATTTACCTCACCTTTTTCCCATCTTCATTAGTGAGATTCACCATTCCACTACAGCCAAATCTGTATGCATCATTCCTCTTCCCTCCTTGCCTCCTCCGGGGAACTTATTGTCCTCTGAGACTTCAATGTCAAGTGCTGCTCTCAAATCCCTTACTCATAAAATGGAGTCTCGGGACCGTTCTCAACTTATTTCAGATCCTATCAACCACTTGCTCCTTGACTGGATACGACAGTCTCCCCGCTAGAATCCTTGCGATAATTTTGTAATCTGTTAGCAATGAGATAGGTCTGTAAGATCCACAATGTGCTGGATCTTTGTCCGCTTCAGGAAGGACTGTGATTGTGGCCAACTGCGTGGAGGTGGGCAACACCCCAGACTGTAGACTCTGTTATCATGTCTCCCAATGGTTCTCGTAGATCCTCCAGTAAAATCTTATAAAAGTCCATTAGGAACCCATCAAGACCCAGGGCTCCCCCAACTTCTTAACTGCTTTTGTGATTTCAACCCAGTATAAAAGAGGGCAACTTGGCCCTGCCCAAAAAGGCCTGAATTCCCTGGTCAGTCACCCGTGATTCTGAAGTACATAGAGCCTGACAGAACCTTCTAAAACACTCTACTAGATCCTCGTCAGTATGTTTCACCTCCCCTTGTTTATCACATACTTTAGTTATGTTTTTAATACTTTATCAGTGTTTGTTGCCACACCAGCCATTTGCCTCCCGCATCCCCCTCAAAATATGTAGTGGCTTGATTTAATAGAATATTGCATTCTACTTTTGCACTGGAGCTCCGATTAAAGTTCCATTTTAATTTTGCATGTACTGTTTTTCGACCTGTTGAAACTTTGTCAGTGTATCAGAGAATAATTGTTTTCTGTTCTCTCGTGACTTGCATATGAAATTACTACCCCCCTCAGTACAGCCTTTAATGCCTCCCATCTAAAGGATGCAGAGATGTCCTCCTTTGAATTATTATAAAGGTACTGTTTTACCTAGTCTCTAAAAAGGTTGATAAATGTCGTTTTTTTAGCAAGGTGGAGCCCAGCTTCCAGGATCTGCAAGTCACAGGTATGCCCCTGTTCCCCAGATCCAGCATAACTGGTGCATGATCCATGGTTGCCAAAGTACTGTGTTGGATAGAGGGAGTCAAGGACTGTGAAATTAAAATGGCATCCACCCTGGCATAAGCACCTGCAGAATGAGAGTAATATGTGTATTCCCAGCCTGAGGGGTTTCTAAATCCCCGACCCCAAGCATCAATTAAGCTGTAGTCTACAATAATATCTGCGAGTGCTTTGGCATTTCTAGATAAAGGTGGTATAACCCTAGATGATTTGTCGATCACCACATCCTGAACAGTTATAATCCCCACACAGTATCCAGGGCCCATCAAGATCTGACATTTGCATTTTTAACCTTTACTAAATCTCTGGGCTTTCTATGTTCAGTCCATATACAAAGCAGACTACCACTTTGTGCCCTGAATTTAGCAGGATCTGTTCTAATATGTACCTCCCACCTGGATCAGTGTATGTTTTAGTAACTGTCCCTGAAAAACATGGCTGGATCCAGATAGCTGCCCTTTTGGCTTTACACGAGAAATAAGACCCATACCATTCACCCCCTCAATTCTTGTTCACATGGGCCCCCTCCTTTTCAGGCATGTGAGTTTCTTGAAGGCATACGATGTTTGTCTTCATTGTTTTAATCCTAACCAAAACTTTTTTGTGCTTCATATGGGATTTCAGACCATTTATATTCTATGACCTTACTAACAGTGCCTTATCACCCATCGTATTGACAGCGACATATAGGTCTTCCACCTAATGAGTCTGTCCGATATGTCATGTAAATTGATTTTCCCAGTACCTTTTTGTGAACAAACAATCTCATCAACAGGATAAAGAATAACTGGTAACCATTGAAAAATCATTCCCCCTTTTAAACATGTATGTGCATTACTTAAACATTTCCCTGGCATCCCACCCCCACCCCCAAATCCCACTCGGAAAAAATAACAAATTAAGTACATCATTGTCTTCTGTTAGTTGACCCCCCCACCCCCACAGATCGAAGAACACCCCTCAAATAAACAAGAATCAGCAAATTCATTTCCCTATTTCCAGGACTGAAACAGTGCAGACTCCCACTAGTTTCAGTTTGAGGTGGACACTCGACTTTCGTGGTCCTTCTGGCATCTACTATCCACACAAAAATAGAGCAAACAAAGGAATGATTATAATGTATATTGAAGAAAACAGTATTTTAATCATTGGGAAAAATAACTAGGGCTGCATTGGAGTGGGCCCCAACCAAACCACTGTGTGGGAGTCTTAGCCCCCCTCAGCCCATTGTATAAATGTTAGCACCAGAGAAACCAGGCACTGTTTAAAACAAGTTAATGAAGGAGTAGGAGTGTACCCCCCCACCACCACCACAAATTGGGGTTTACTAAAATGTCTTCCTGGGCTCCTAAATGCACAGTGTCAGGATGGTGTCCTGTTTGCAGTAATCCTATTTGTCTGCATGAGAGTGCCTAAGTAAGCCTCCGTGCCTGTCTCTTTAAGATAGCATCTAGCCTGTGTTTTGGAAATCAGTCTGGGCTGGGTCTGAGTAATTGAGACTCGCGACCAGACAGACAGCCTGTTGTATTGCTCCATTCTGCAGTCACTGTTAGCACAGAGGGAACCCTGTTGAGAAATGCAGTTATTTACTGTTTATCTGTTAGAGTGATAATAAAAAAGGAGTTTATCTAATCTGCTTTCAATTGCAACTTGAGCTTTGAATAGAAGCCACCATTTTGGTTCTGGACTGCTAGTATTTGACCAATTGAACCTCTGGGGACCTAAGATGGAGACTGTCCTCATGGATTGTATGGGAAGGAAATTCTGTAGTATTTGCAGTTTCAGATGTTTGGCACCTAAATGGACCGGGAGGGGGAGCCCCTACTGTGATGGACAGCTCTGTCAGCCAACCAAACCTTTTGGATTACAGGCAATGCCCAGAACTGCCTGAAGCAGTGTGTCAGTCAAGAGTGGAAGCTCAGTGTGAACAGGTCGAGCAGCTACTCCTAGAAGTGTAGGAAAATCGTCGGGAAGGCTCAGTTGGCCTGCCTGCCACGTTATCTGGGCCACAGAGATTGTCTATTGCAGAAGTCAGACTGTTCAGATTGCTGGCTTAAAGCTGCAGCAGAGGGAAGAAAGTGTGACAGTACTACTTGCAAGTGGGACTGAAGACTTGCTCCAGAAGCGATCGGCCTGTCTGAATCAGAAAAGATAGTCTCGGGTCGAAAGGTTTGCGCAGTGAAGCTGTAATTAGCAAATGGACTTTATCCAAATTGTGGCTTAGAAAAATAACTAATTTTAGAGTGCTGAATGCGTTTTGTAGGTCACGATTTGGTTTCCCATGGTGAATCCTATTATGCCAGCTGAAGCCTTTCCAGTAATAGATCAAAAACTTTTCCCAGGACTGTTCCTCCTGCTTGGGCCTTGCCATCTCAGCCCAAGCCCCTGCTTCCAGAGATCACTTCAGTGAAAGACCGGCTTGGGGATTCGGCCCCCTGCTCAACACAATCGAACAGGTAGCGACCACCAGGAGGTGAGTTGTGTAGGCCCTGCTTCACCCAGCACACTGCATCAACACCGTAAGGTCTTCATCTCGCCTGTCCTATATCCTGGTCCAGGTTGTGCGAGTACAAATCAGGGTAGCTCCCTGCAACAACAGCTACAAATCACTGTGTGTTATCTGATTGCTTTGTTTGGGTTATTGCTAACACACTAAGCCGTCCGGGTCAGGATTACAAATATTTGGGCTGTGCACATGCCAACTGTCTTCTAAAGGGCCCCAACAACAGCTGCAATGCCTGACACCCGGAGCAACGCTCCAGGCTAGCCTGTGTAAGAGCTGGGTACCCAGGCTTGCAAGACTAATTATCACGGACTTACAGCGCATGTTGAATCAGTCTGAAATAGATCAGAGTGCCAATCATTTGACTAAATTCATGCCCCTCCCTTGTTCATTTCCCCTGAATAAACCTGATCATCCGTTTCCTGTTTAACCTGACTAGTGTGCACATTATTAGTTGGCTCCCAGTGAGAGGTCTCACATTGTGTACTACTGATCTCATTTCCCAGAGGGTCTCCAGGGAAACTGCAGCAGATCCAGCCCTGGTGATTAGTGTAAGTGGTGTGGGCATATGGTTATCCAGTGTATGCAAATTGTTCTACGGTATTACTGTTTAGGCCACTAGACGGGGTTGGTGGGTGGTTATAGCATCCCGGAGAGCTATACCAAAGCAGTTAATCTACCTCACTATCAGTCCTCCGGGTGGAGGCACTCATTCACAGACCTCAGGCCCCTCAACCTGTGTATATTCCCACAGGCATGGGTAGTAACCCATAGGATAGCACCACTTAAGGGTTACAGCAGCATTTAAGCTACCCATTGCCCTCTCTGGCAAATCGGCCGGGCCATAATTTAGTGACAAAGGTAAGGACTCTTCTTATTCAACCTCCCCATGATAATATGGGTGTGGCTGTACTACAGGACAGTACCTGTGGCAAGGTTAGATCTGGAGGGAGTCTGTGCCCCTGTTTTTACTGACTTGTGTGGCACCTGTTCCCACCACAAAGTCACTCCCTTGAGCCCCCTCCACTCAGCCCTTGGGGACGAGAACAGGAGCCATCAACTAGATGTATCCTCACATTTCATTCAGGGAACCTCCAGACGTGCGCCAGTCACATAAGCAACTCCCCATCACTTGCGGTCTGTCCATCAACAATATCCCTTGGAAAGTAAGGAATCTTTCATAGATTCAAAGGCTGTAGCAGATAGGGCCATGACATCCTCAGTAACAGCAGATTTGGGACATCTCAACTCTCTAAGCAGCTCTCCTGCTCGTCTCCCCCCTCATATCGCAACATTTTATTATACACTGTAAATATTAGTTAGGGGGAGAAGACAGTCACCTCAGCCCTCAGATCGGGATTATGTTAACACAGATTTTATCTAGATTTCTAACACACCCGACTTCCGGTGACGTCATGGAGCCGATTGCAGCAAGCTAAAGGGAGCTCTTCCCTTCAGAGGCCTAAAAAGCTTTAAAATAAGAGAAAGCAGCATACAACTGATAAAAAATGACCAGTATTAAACAAAGGACACTAGAGGAAGATCTAAGCTAAAGGAAATGCCTAAGCGTCCCAATGTAACAGGATATAAACTCCAATAATGAGATGAAAGCAGAAGCCCTTCTCCCAAGAGTGTCCCAGACACGGACGCAGAAACGGATCAATTATCTCAATCTCGTTTTGAGAAGCTCTTTAACGAAATAAAAGAAATGAGAGCAGAGAAAAGGGCGGAATTCAAACAATTGAACCGGCACTTAAAAAGCCTTGAGACGAGACTGGAGGAAGCAGAGGGCCGAATAAGCAACACCGAGGATGATGCCACCAAAATGGGCCTAATAGTACAAGCCCTGGTAGAACAAACTGAACAACTTCAAAATAAATGTACTGACCTCGAAGGCCAATCGAGAAGAGAGAATATGCGAATTCATGGCATTCCAGAGGGCGCCGAATCGGGACAGACGATGATAGACTTTATTTCGGATCTCATAACTGATGTGCTGCAACTGCCAGCAGGATACCAACTGGGTATCGAAAGAGCACACAGGGCCATACAGGCAAAACCCCCACCACAGGCAAGGCCCAGGTCCGTGGTGCTTAAATTTAACAGCTTTAAGGTAAAAGAGGATATCCTCCGCAAAGCCTGGCAACAGAAAGATGAGATACCTGTCAAGCCATTTATTTTTCGACCACGATTACCCAGTTGAGGTTCAAAGGCAAAGACTGAAATACGGTCCTATATTAAAAATGATCCGAGCAAAAAAATATCCGCTTCAGTACGCCTTACCCAGCCCGGATCCGTATTCATTGGTTGGAAGGAATGAGAGCATACGACTCAGTGGAGGAAGTGAGAAAAGCACTGGTAGAGAGGGGTTGGATGGAAGCAGTCTCAGAGGGGGCTATTGAGCAGAGGCCACACGCATACTTGAAGGCTCCCATCAACTGGCTAATTGCGCAGAATAAAAGGAGACGAGGGCGAGGATCACTCACGGCAGCACTTCGAGTAACAGGAACTAAAGCTACTTTGCAGAACTCACAAGGAAACAACAACACAAAGAGCACTCAGGACTGAACAATGATCTATTCAGGAGATGCTGTAAGTCTAATCAGTAAGATGGGGGTCTAAAGGCCCAGAGTAGACTGAATGGCCGCTATCACTCCTTATACTATGGTTCACAGTGACGCTTTCAGGCAACAGAGTGAAACGAACAGATGGCCATGAAATCTCTCAGACTCTTAGAGAATGGGTATAGTAAAACTCCTCGATAGTCCTTGAGACGCAAGCCGGACATTAAATGTGAAAATGGATCTTTCATGTTTTAAACTGTTAGCTTGTTTCTGGGGAAAACTTAATAGAAGAGTGGGCCGCTTCGGGGGGGGGGGGACTCTAACACAGACATTATCAGCTTTATTGGAAAGAGAGTCTGTGTAAGGGCTTGCTAAAGGCAAATTTGAAAACAAAACCCTTTATAGTTACCTGAGTCACAATTCAGCTGATTACAGCTAACACGGAGCCGTTTTTTTCTACCTTCCCAACGTAGGCTCTTTGGGAGAACTGCAGCTGAGCAGTTGGGAGTATTGCTAGCTCCAACTACCCTGTTCGGTTATTCCTGCCTTTTAAGGTGGAAACACTGAACATACAGAGGTCTCCTAGAGGAAGGAAGACCTCCACGGTGGAAGTCAAAATGTATAAAGTTTGAGTTTTGGAAAATTGTTGATTATAAAAATGTTACTAATTTGTTATTTGTTAAGGGAGAACTATGTATTGTCAAGGTAATTTTAATGGAGGGGAGAGGAGGTGACGAGGAGGGGGATAGCATGTACCACCTTGGTATCCAGTTTAGGCATATAACTAAACCGGCATAATGGCTAGTTCAGAACTAACAATCCTATCTTATAACGTCAATGGGCTAGCACACCCCATCAAAAGATCCCTGGTTATGTCCTTTTTAAAGAAATCCGGAGCAAATATTATCCTGCTCCAAGAAACTCACATGAGCAAAACAGAGCATAATAAATTATTGAAGTCTGGATACAAAGAAGTGATAGCAGCCGAATATGGGGGAGGTTGTAGGAGAGGGGCTGCGATACTTATCCCCAGCTCCACTCACTTTGAACTGCTAGACACGTTGGTAGATAAACAGGGCAGATTTGCAGCTGCTAAGGGCAGGATTGATGGGGGCGGGAAGATCACCTTAGTATCATTATATGCTCCACCGAGCACGAATTTCACTTTCTATCATGACTTCTTCATTAAAATTATGGAATGGACAGAGGGATATATGGTGATAGGGGAGGACCTCAATTTGAGACTCAACCCCAAACTGGACTCCACAACTCAGCCAATAAGAAAGGAAAAAGGAGTAGCGCAACAGGTCGCCAAGTTCTTGGATGAAGTAGGCTTAATAGATGTTTGGCGCTCTTTAAATAACAAAAGTAAACAATATACGTTTTTTCCCTACCTCACCAGTCTTTCTCCAGACTGGATTATTTTATCACCACTGAATAAACTCTCGAAATATGTAAATCCTCGGACATGGGAGTTTCCCCGCTGTCGGACCATAGCCCTGTTTATCTGAAGTTAAATATATGCATCCCTAAAAGTTCAACATTTTGGAGACTTAACACCTCACTCCTTCACTTAAAGGAAGTGCAAGATAAAATAGTCTAAACTGTTGAACAGGCTATTCAAATGAATCAGCATCCTGAAATATCCCCTGGTATCCTATGGGATACAATAAAAGCTATTGTTAGAGGGGCTTTTGTAGAGATCTCATCCAGATTAAAGAAAAATAAGGAGAAAAAGCGAAAAGAATTACAGGAACAAATATCAAACTTAGAACAGTTACAGCAACAGAACATTAGTAGGGAGAGAGGGAAGCATTTAAAAAAACTAAAGGAGGAATACATAAAGATACTTGACTATCAAGTGGAGCAGCGGCTGATGTATTTGAGACAGAGGTACTCCGAGGGTGGTCCTCGCGCCCAGAAATTACTAACCAGTCGTCTACGTCAGTTTAAGAGCCAAGCAGTGATCTCAAAAATTAGAGACCCAATGACCCAGATTTTGCATTACAAAACCGAAAAAATAGCAGATGCATTTAAAAAATACTATGCAAGACTGTATAATGGGGGTCCTAAGCCAACAGAACAGGAGATTAAAACCTTTTTGACTCCATTGGGCTTGCCCAAGTTGTCCCATGTTCAAGGGGAGGAACTAAGTCGACATTTTACAGAAACTGAGATTAAAACGGAGATTGGGAGGATTAAGACGGGTAAATGTGCTGGTACAGATGGACTTCCTAGCGAATTTTATAAGCAGTTTAGAGACCTTCTCTCCCCCGTTATGTAAGGCATACAATAATCTTTGCCGAGATGAAGGTAAAATGCCCCCCTCATGGACACAGGCACTTCTCTCGGTGATCCCGAAGCCAGCCAGGGACACTACCAATTGTGGGTCCTATCGTCCAACATCTGTATTAAATGTAGATTACAAGATAATGGCAGGAATCATAGCTAAAAGAATAGAACGGATTTTACAGAGGTTGATACACATGGATCAAGCGGACTTTGTCCCAGGTCGACAGATCGATTAATGTAATAGAAAAAAATACAGAATACAAAGCAATCAGCTTTCATTATGAGCTTAGATGCGGAAAAAGGTTTTGATCAAGTGTCCTGGGAATTCTTATGGACTTCCCTGGCCGGCTTCGGTTTCCCCGAGTACCCTCCTCAATACAATAACCAAGATGTACTCATCTTCAGTAGCATATGTGAGAACTAATGGCTACATTTCGAAACCTTTCAACCTCACTAGAGGTACACGTCAAGGATGCCCTCTATCACCGCTCTTGTTCACCCTTTATATAGAACCCCTTGCTCAAAGTATCAGACTGAATGGAGAGATAGAGGGAATTAAGTGGGGCAACTCGGTACATAAAATTGCACTATACGCGGATGATATTCTACTCTATCTGGCAAAGCCAGAAGACTCGCTACCGAAGGTGTTTCAACAAATTGAGACCTATTCCAAACTATCAGGCTATAAACTGAATTGGGCTAAAACGGAGGTTTTAGTCCTAAATGCTGAGGTACCCCGGGAATTTAAACTTAAATACCAGATGAAATGGGACTGCCCGACTATAAAATATCTAGGGGTGCATATTGAAACGTCTCCCCAAAATCTGTTTAAAGATAATTTCCTTCCCCTGGTGAAAAGAATTTGGACAGATATAGAAAGATGGTCTTTGCTCCCACTTCCCTTCTACTCACGTCTTCAGACAATTAAAACCAATATATTAGCAAGATTTCTTTATTTATTCCAGGCAGTGCCGTGTTTAATCCCACAAAGGGCCATAGGGGAGTGGCAGAAGAGAATGATGTTCCTTTGGGCTGGGACTCACCCAAGGATTTCCAAAAAAACATTAATACTACCCAAACAGAAAGGAGGGCGGGCATGGCCGGATCTTTACGTATACTGGCTGGCAGCATAAATGAAAAACGCTCTCATGTGGTCTCACCCTACATATGGGGCACACTGGCAACATATGGAGTTGTCTATAGCAGACTCTCCCCCATTACAAGCTATCCTATTTCTCCCACCCACACAAATTGATGTATCTACTTTCCAAATTTATACAGTACAGGTTACATTAAAAAGATGGATTCAGGGTACAAAACAAGGGTGCACAGCTAAAAATTTATGGAAATATAGATGGTGGTGTTATGATACAGAATATGCACCAGCCGCTATGCATGCTTGGTACAAAGTGCAGATGGGAAGGGGGATCTATGCAGCTTGGCAGGTCCTTAGAGGACCAGACATGGTACCATTTGAAACACTTCAAACTAATAACGGCTGGTCAACACAGGATCGCTTCCTTTATTACCAATTACGGGATTATATATCTAATAAATTAAGACAAACTATGTCGTGGCTAGATGAGAGACCTTTCCCTCGTGTTTTTGAGACAATATGGGAAGGAGATCATGGGAAGGGAGCAATCACTATGCTGTATGGAAATTTGATCGCAGATGCAGCACATAATATACAAAAGGTACAGAGGAAATGGTTGGAGGAGCTTGGGATTGTTTTAAACTCCAAAGCATGGAGGATAGTATTTATGAGCACCTGGAAAACAACATTGTCACCAGGTTGGAGGGAATACGCCTGGAAGGTGAGGATCAGATATTTCCACACACCGAGGAAATTAAAATGGGAGCACAGGCACAGGGAGCCTGTTGGCGTGGGTGTGGGGACACGGCAGCAGATCAGGCTCATGTGTTCTGGCATTGCCCGGGAATTCGTGACTTCTGGTCTCACATAATTAAGCACTTAACCACTTTATTTAGCTTAACAACGGAGGTGGGCCCAGAGCACTGTCTACTCTGTCTTTGCCCAGTTGAAGTTGGGGATGGGGCATCTCGGTATCTTTGGTCAATTTTGTTGATATCTGCTTTAAAATCTATAACCAAAAGATGGTTACAGAAGTTGTCCCCAGAGGTGCAGGATTGGTTGTGAGTAATTAATCAAATCCAACAGATGAAAAGAATAACTTATAAAATAAATCAGAGGGAACCCTTATGATGTTAGATGGGAATTATACATATATATATGTATCTATCTATAGATATATATATAGATAAGTTGGGAGAAGGTTTCCCCCTCCCACCCCCTTTTTTTTTTCCCTTTTCTTTTTCTTCTCCCCCTACTTTCTTCCCTCCTCAACCCTTACCCTTTCAAGTTATTTGTGAAGCTCAACTAACCTTGGGTCCATCAGGGAATGATAAGGACTGGTTGCCTGCCCTTGACCTTTATTGTACTCCTCTTCTCGGCGTGTGTAGGCTTATTTCAGTAAGGTTTTAATTAATTGACAAGATCTGTTTTCTTTTTAATTTATGAATCTGTCTCCCTTGTTTTTATAATAATTTTATTTTTTAAGTCTGTCTTTATAACAAATGAGTAAACAATAGCTTTAATTGTTTTTTGGAGAGAAGAAAATTGTAATAACATTAGTAGTTTGTGGAAGTATAAATGTAAGATCAATGTGATAACAGTTGTACACACAAATTGTTAAAATGGATGGTAACAATTTTGCTTGAATGTATAAGCAAGTGAAATGAATAAAACTTAAGTATATACAAAAAAAAAAAATTTCTAACACACCCATTAGCTACAACTTTAGGTAGCTGGTCGACTTCAATTTTATGTGAACCTGGGTGTTGTACAGTATCAAAGCCAGCAGACTTGAAATCGGAATGTCCAGGCCACAAGACAGTCATGACCCCACAAGCTGAAATAATAGGCCACTTGTTGCAGACCTCAGTTCCTCCTACCACATCTACAGTGTCTTTAAAATTATCCATTTCATTCTGATCCCCCCTCCATCATTACCTGCAGCCTTAGTCACACTCAGAGGGAAGAAGCACAACGTGGAGGTAAACGTTTGTCAGCAGGATTCAGTATACCTGCCCGCCAGCAGACATATAAGTACCTAAAGACAGACAGGTTGACAGAGAGAGATCCCAATCTTAATGAACCATGTATCCCTCGTGACTAACACCATTGAGATAGACAGTATACAGTGGCGTGAAAAAGTATTTGCCCCCTTCCTGATTTTCTCTATTATTGCATATTTGTCACATTGGATGTTTTCAGGTCTTTAGACAAAATATAATATTAGATAAAGGGAACCTGAGTGGACAAATAACACTTTTTTTTTTTTTACTTATTTCATTTATTTAATGAAAAAAGTTAACCAACACCAACTGGCACTGTGTGAAAAAGTAATTGCCCCCTAGTTAAATCAACCCAATTAAAGGGATAATTAGAGTCAGCTGATTGAACACAGCCAGGCTTGATTACAGCCAGCCCTGCTCAATATAAACCTCACTTATTTTGGCCCTTACCATCAGAGTCACATTGTCAGGACAAAGATTCCAAGCACATTATGCCATGATCAAAGGAAGTTCCTGAAAAGATCAGAAAACATTTTGTTGCCCTCTATCAGTCTGGAAAGGGTTACAAAGCTATTTCTAAGGCTCTGGGACTCCATCGAACCACAGTGAGAGCCATAATCTCAAATGGAGAACACTTGGAACAGTAGTGAACCTTCCCAGGAGTGGGCGGCCTGCCAAAATTACTCCAAGGGCGCAGTATAAAAATCATCCAAGAAGTCTCAAAGGATCCTAAAACAACATCCAAAGAACTGCAGGCTTCTCTTGCCTCAGCTAAGGTCAGTGTTCATGACTCCACAATCAGAAGAGACTGGGCAAAATGGGCTTCATGTGAGAGTAGCAAGGCGGAAACCACTGCTAACCAAGAAGAACATAAATGCTCATCTCTCATTTGCCAAGAAGCACCTGGATGATCCACAAGCCTTTTGGGAAAATGTTCTATGGACAGATGAGTCCAAAGTGGAACTTTTGGACAACATGGATCCCATAATGTCTGCGTAAAGCAAACACAGCATTCCACAGTAAGAACACCATACCAACAGTCAAACATGGTGGTGGTAGTGTGATGGTGTGGGATGCTTGCTGCCTAAGGACCTGGATGACTTGCCATAATTAAAGGAACCATGAATTCTGCTCTGTACCAGAAAATTCTTAAGGAGAATGTCCAGTCATCCTTCCATCAGCTGAAGCTGAAGCGTAGTTGGGTCATGCAGCAAGACAATGATCCAAAACACAAAAGCAAGTCCACATCAGAATGGCAAAAGAAGTAAAATTAAAGTTTTGGAGTAGCCTAGTCAAAGTCCAGACTCAAATCCGATAGAGATGCTGTGGCAGGACCTGAAACGAAGCAGTTCATGCTGAAAACCTACAAATGTTACTGAATTAAAGCAGTTCTGCGAGGAAGAGTGGGTTAAAATTCCTCCACAGCGATGTGAAAGACAGATATTGAATTATAGGAAGTGTTTGGTTGCAGTCATTGCAGCTAAATGTGGCGTAACCAGTTATTAAGTGTAAGGGGCAATTACTTTTCACACAGTGCCAATTGGTGTTGGTTAACTTTTTTTCGTTAAATAAGTGAAATAAAAAAACAAACAAGTGTTATTTGTTCACTCAGGTTCCCTTTATCTAATATTACATTTTGTCTAAAGACCTGAAAACATCCAGTGTGACAAATATGCAATAATAGAGAAAATCAGGAAGGGGGCAAATACTTTTTCACACCACTGTAAATGAGTTCTATGATAGCCGTGCAGACAAGATCTCTCCCACCTTCCGCCGCTATCTGTAAGCAAAGCCACAGTGGGAAGGTTGGGAGCAGGAGTAGAACCTGCAAGGTACCTCCTTCGATTCTGTTCACCGATCCTAGCATCCTGAAGGAATTTAGAGGGATTTAGCTGTTATAGGACCACCTGGTGTCAGGGCTGTTTTACAAAGTGCCACTGACACATTGTGTTTCATGCAGCGTGGAATAAATGTCAAATCCAGCCACCTCTGGTGCACGTTTGGCACTGATGCAAATGAGAACCACATGTTGTAACTGCCATAAAGCAGAGTGCCATGCTACAGAGCTGAAACGATCATGTGGAAGACCACATGGCACCCTCCACAGGATCTCCCACTCCTGAAAACAGGGGGATAGCTCCTGGCTCAAATTCTCCTCTGTCCATCAATTTGTCTGGATAGATTAATAGAATTGCCACACTGCCATCATCAAAACATTACCTATATTTTAACTGCACAGTTTAATCAATCTGGTTGCCCTGGTCTCCTGGAGGTCATGATTTCAGATCAGCCAAGTCCTCCACTTTTATTTACAGTTTTGCATAGACACTATACAGGATCGTTCCAGTAGCCCACATCAGTCCTCACTCCACAGCTCCAAATCCATACAGTTTACCAGGTCTTAACGTTGTTTTTGCCAGCTGGATCCCTTTGGGACTGGGCCCGAGGAAGTTCTGGTGGTTCACTAGCTACACAAGTCATTGCCCACATCTGACCCCATCTTTTCAGAGCATTATTTACATTTGCAAGCCATAGTCACTAACCTCAAAGCAGAGTCTTATCTCTGGAAATGTTATGTCCCATTACTTTAAAGATCAAACAGGCTGATTAACACGTACTTGTGCTCTGCCTTCCCTGGCAACCTCGTGGGTGTGTACAAAATCCTCAGCCTCCACGAGATTGGCAAACACTTTTGGTGGTCTTCCTGGGCAGAAGATATGCAGTTTTGCTGGGTACATTAGAGCAAATTCCCAGCCAAGGGCATGAAGCTTTGTTTTTGCACCACTGAATTTTTGCCGTTGGACCTGAAGCTCACAGCTAAAATCTTGGAAGACAGAGACCATTGTCCCATTGATTTCAAAAGGGCAATTTCCCAACTCTATTTTGCTACCCATATTATATTCATCTGCCTTCTATACCCATCCCTTTTCCTCAATTGTTAATCCTTTTTGCTCTCCCTTCAGACTCATGTAGCTCATGTTTATCCTTTTCTCCCCTGGCTATTTGATCCTATATTCTGGTTAGCCAACCCTATGTTAAGTGTGCACTTGTTTCTCCTTACACATTAGCTAGTGTTTCTCTATAATCACTGTTTGCACTAAATAGCCGTCATTCTTTGTAATACCTGTAATATACTCTCGGGTCGTGCCTGAAAATAGGCAAGTTTCTGCCTAGTGCACTTACCCAGTAAAGCAGCTCTCAGCACAGATTCTTTTTCTGGATAGCGAAGATATTTTCTACGGTGTGGCAAGGACGGTCCCCCTCTTTAGGCTTAGAACCTATCCTGTGGTCCCACTGACTTTCAAAGTTGGCATTTTCAACTTCTCCATTAAAATACTTTTAATTGCTCTGCCCCCTTCCTTGTCCTCCAGGTTCTCTGTGAGGTCAACTAAGTGGATAGCTCCCCTTCCTCTATTCTCCTGGTCGTCTGTCTCGGATAAAATCTGAATTTTGTCTTTCCAGTTATTCAGATCTTTGCCTAGGTCTGTGATAGTGTCCTCCAGCTCACACATTCTTTTTTGTGTTTCATGAAGAAGTCTGCTATGCAAGCTGGAGGTTTCTGCCAGTCCTGTCACCCCTGACTGGAGATGGGTGATTGGGGCAGTGATGTTGGTAAGTCCTGCCTTAACTTCTTGCTGTCAATTTTGTAACATTATTGTTACAGATGGACTGCTCTCTTTTGCTGCCATTTGTTCACCCAACTCCATTGCTACCATGGCCAAGCTTTAGGCCCTGGTACATGAGGCAGCAGTTGAATTGTAAGCTCTATTTGCAGGCTCAAACAGAAACATGGACTTCCTTTTTTCCACTCCTGCCAGTTGCTATCTATCTCCTCTATCAAATTTTCTGCTGCTGTGCCTCTCTGGTGCACTTTACCAATATTATTTTGCCTTATTTATCAATGCCAATCAGACCCTCATTAAAAATGACCACCATACTCTGATGCCAAGCCACACCCCTCCCCACTTGCTCGAAAAACAATAAAGTATTCCCCCTCCATGACTGAGAAAACACCTGCACCTTGGTAATTTACCCTACTGCCCCAATAAACCACAGGAAAAACTTTTCTCCCTGCTTTCCAAGTCTGACACATTCTCCTTTCGTTCCCTGTTTCAGTTTGGCTTCCACAAAGCCACTTCCAGGCTCCTCCCTTTTACATGTCACTGATTTGAACCTGAAGGAGGTGGATCAGGGCCACGTGTCATCCGCCACGTTTAGTGACCTGGGCCAGGCATTCAGCTCTGTAGCCCACTCCTTACTCCTAGACAAGCTGAAGATGGCTGGGCTCCAGTTATGGTCATCACTAGTTCCACTACTACAGTGATGCCCACATGGCTGCAATACTGCAGAATATAACAGAAGAGCTACTGCCAGAAATAAGGTAGTATTGACGGCAATCTCTTTTGTCAAGCAGTGTCACATGGTACTGCACTGCATCTTGAAAGATGCCAGTGTACCTCTCTGATCAGAGCCCATTGGGGGAGTCTTTTACTCCCCTCTCAATCAAATGCAGTGTCCCCCCCAAGGTTTTATCCTTGGCTCAGTCATAGTTTTCCTAAATGACTTCCCCTGTGCCCTTGTCTCAGCAGACACACATATGTATACTGATGACAGTTTTTGCCACCAGAAAGAATAGCTACCTGGCATAACAGCAGATCTTCAAGAGCATCACCTAGACTGAACCACATCAGGAAATTGTAAGCTGTCAGTCACAGGACCCCCCAAGAAACATTTTGCAAGCTGGTGCCACCCACATCAGTGAGCCACATTGGCACCTACATAGTGCAGGCATCCCCAGCATGCCTCAGAGCCAAGCGCAGAAGATGAAACCAGCAGAGACTGAAGCAACCATGACCGAAACCCAGCACGCAGGAGAGAATACGGTTCTGGAGTACAGATGCAGTAAAGGTACCAAGGAGAAAACTGTTTGTGACAGCAGACAATATGTCACCCATCACCTGAGCGGGGGGTAGGAGATAAAGAGCTGTGACTCAGTGAAGGAGATTCACTCAAAGATCTGCTGGTACAGTAGGTAACTAGTCCATCTTCAAGGACAGCTCCAGCCATTGAGCCATTTCATGGAACAATGCCCAAGTAGTACCAAAAACAGAGAGAGGGCAGCAGGACCTATTGATCCTGAGTGAGGAAACCTTGCAGGACACTGAAGTCAAAGCCAGCACATCTGCGAGAGATGATGTCCAGACTGTAGTGTTATGTTAAATGTATGAACAATACTCCAAGAAGCAACAGCACAAATGTCGGCAGTAGACACATAATGGAAACAAGCCACTGAGACAGCCACCTCTCAGGTGGAATGAGCAGGACCAGGAATCTGCTTACTACACTTCTGGTAACAAGACATAATACAATAGGCAAACCATTTGGACAGGACATGTTTAGCAATTATTGAGCCCATCATTCTGGAGGACAAAAGCAATAAACAGTTGAGAAGACCTTTCTTGAGCCATTAGTACCATCCAGTTACCAACACAGCATCCTATAGCCATCAAGGCCCAGATTGTCAAATCAGTTGCACATGGCGCAAAGGACTTGGGCCAAGGAGCGATATTCAGTGGGCCAATGCACAACCCTAATAAATGCAGGCACAAGTGCAGGGGGGCATGCCCATGAATATCCAGCGTAGTGCGATATTCAACTGTAGAACCATGGCGCAAGTGAGGAGCAAATCTGAGATGGACGGAGCAGAGTCGTTCCTAGAAATACAGGATGCAAACATATAAAAAGCACTTGCGCCAGGCAAGAGAGAAAAAGAGAGACAGACAGAGAAAGAAGCAGACACAAAAGGACAGAGGTAGCAGTGGAGAGGGAGACTGGGGCAGACAGAGAGAGAGAGACAGGCAGACACTGCCAGGCAGTGCACCAGGGTAGCACATAGCCTGTAGCAGCCAACTACCAAGGGTGATATTGGACATCAGAGGACCATGGATAGGGCACCCATCATGATGGGGGACATAATGAGAGGTGGGAGTGAACAGGAGGAACAGTGGCATGGCCGAAAAAGGGCCCGTCCGCAGTATGCCCCACCCAGGTGGTACCATGCCCACATCACCTTTGAGAACTACAGTGATATGGAGATAGTGGGCTGCTACTGCCTTAACAGGGCCATTCTGAGGCAGTTCTGTGAGCTGTGCAGTAAGGAGATGCAGGCACTCACCAGATGGAGCCACGCCATGTCTGTGGAGACGAAGGTGACAGCTGTCATGTGCCTGCTTGCCATGGGCACCTTCCAGAGACCAAGAGGCATAACCCAGTCAGCCACATCCCACCTCCTCACACAATTCCTCAACGCTCTGCTGCCACGTGCTTCGGAATACATCTGCTTCCCCAGCACACAGGCAGAGTGTACAGCAACCCTGCAGGACTTCCACAGGGTAGCACATATGCCTGGCGTGATTGGGGCCAGATTGCACCCACATGGGCATCCACATGCCACCTGGCCCCAAGGGTGTGGCATACATCAATAGGAAGGGTAGCCCGAGCATCAACTGTCAGTTGGTGAGTGATGCCAAGGGGTGCATCACCAATGTCTGCGCCACACACCTTTGGAGTGTACATGATACGTTCATCTGGCACAGCTCTGCACTGTGCCACAGATTCGAATGTGGGGACATCCCCACAGGCCACTGAGTAGGTGAGTATGGCACGGGCAAGGGGTGACAGGCAGGGTAGGCCATGGGATAGTGGGCATGCTGGCGTGGGCACCAGGGACAGGCAAAGGATGGCAGAGGGCTAACCATGTCATTATATACACAGGAGACCGTGCCTATCTACTAAAGCCTTGGCTGCTCACCACCTACCAGTGCCCATTGACCCCAGCAGAGGAACGCTACAATGAGGCACATGCCAGCATGCACAACATCACTGAGCATGAATTTGGCATGCTAAAGGCACAGTTCCATTGCCTAGACAGGTCTGGCGGTGCCCTACAGTACAAACCCTCGAAAGCCTGTGGCCTATTCCTGGCCTGCTGCATACTGCACAACATTGCCATTGACCATGGGATAGGTGTAGAGGCTGATGAGGGCAACAACAGTAGGGACGATGGAGGCAATGGGCCGGAGGGTAGTAGACAGCCCCCCCCCCCAGGCGGAGGGGATCCCGGCTGCAACAGCAGGCACGCCAACACCGGGACACCATCACACAGGAGCACAATGTGCATGCAGGTAGATGGCATGAAACCCATGCATGAGCTACACATAGGTACAGCACACTTGCTGGGGCGTGCATGGCAATGGGCATGCACAAACAGAAGCGTGGTGCAAGGGTAGGGAAGTCTGTGGCACACAACCACCCAAGCATTGGCATGTGGCGGGGACCACATGCAGTGCACCGGTGCTGAACTGCCCTCATCAAGCCAACGCCACACGGTCCTACGGCCAGGCAAGCACACACACAGGTAGCATGTGGCACGACACACAATCACCACACCAGTGGTATGCACACACACACAGCCACAGCTACAGACTGTGGTCAGGGCAGCATGCACATCAGGGATGCTGCACGGAACCATGGACACTGTAGCGGCTGCACCAGGGCCAATCGGCATCCACAAGCTATACATCAGTCACAGGGGGTGTTTGCAACAGCACCCAAGGGGTTTAACCGTGGGACCACAACTGGGTACAGGAGGGGGTGCGTAGGCGCGTAAACAGGCCTGCACCAGGTGCGCCTGGGATGCCAACATCAGAGCCTGGCATCAGTGTGGGTGTCACCCAATGCCAGAATTGTGTGGTGGACAGTGCACTGTGTGGGGTCTGCGGTGCCCAGCCCACACCTTGTGGCAACCAGCATCACAAAGCTATGCAGTTGTGGCCTACTGCATGCGCTGCATCCCTGCCAGGAGCTGCACAGTGCCGCTCTCGCACTGCTCGGCCAACTGGTTCACCTCTACGGCAGTGCACACACCCCAGTGGCAAGCAGCACCTGTTGCTCTACGGAGGCCGGCAGCAAACGAGTGTGCTCAGCCAGCAAGTCGGTGTCCTGGGGATCCCGGGCAGGATGCCAAAGCTCCTGTGGTGACCGGCTATGCTTCGCAGTCTCCCCCCCCCCATAGACACTGCACAATGGGGTCCTCATGGGAAATGTCCCTAGCTGGTGCCCCGGCAGCAAACCCAGTATCCGGTTACGCTGTGGCACCCACAGCCTGCTGACGCTGCTCGTCCAGCCGCTGACCGTTGCCCAGTGCCTGTGCGGCCGCACCACCATGCACAGCTGCACCACAGTAGTAGCTGGCAGCTGTTCCCCCGCCAGCAGGTTGCTGGGCATGCTGCCTGTGTTGGTGGCTGGCATGGGCATCTCCCCCCAACATTGCCCATGCTGTCTAGGATGATTATATTATCAGCATCAGACCCCACCCCAATCTGTGTCTCCATACAGACGACACCAACACTGGCACCCCACAGGAACATGTCCACAGCCTTTTCCAACCCCACACCCAGGACATCCGCCTGGAATGTGGTGGTGTGATACAGCCTATCAGGCCCCCAGATGCCTGTGGAGCTGGAAGGCTGGTCCTGCATCCATGGCCGCTGCCAGCACCCCATCCTCTGCACACAGCCGTGCTGGTGCTGAAAGAAAAGACAGATGCGTCAGTGATGCAATGCCCACAGGTACCACCGCCCCCCAAACTGCCATTGCATGTGGCCAGCAGCATGGCATGCATGTTGTTACGCGCACATGCACAGGATCAGCAAGCCCGTGTATGCACCCTCCATCCCACCAGCTGTGCATGGCTGACATACTTACCATGCAGTGATGGGCAGCCACCCACCTGGAATCCTCCTCCAGGTACTTCCACCCTGCTGCAGCAAATGGCGTCTGCCACCAACTCCTCCTGCACTGTGAGCGGTGGCGCATCAGGAGGCCCCCCTCCGGGAGGCACAGATGGCTGCCACCTTCTTTATGCACCTGTATGTGCCCACCTTTTCACAGCACTCCTGCGCCAACCACTGGTGGATGCCATGCTCATCAACGTAACCAGCCACCTCCTCCTAGACCCCAGCCCTGTGGTGTGCCTGTGGCACCATTCAACAGTGGCTCCCTGTCCAGGTAGGCAAACAGGCCCTACCATCTCCTCCTTCGTGAAATTGGGCCTGCGCTTGCGAGCAGGCCCACACTCCTCACATCTGGCCATGTCGCCTCCTGTGGACACAGATAGCACAGTGCGTTAGTGACAGCATCCTCCTGCTCCCAGGGAGTTGCAGCGGCATGCGCAACCCACCTCAAAGCATGCAATACCAGTCCATAGCCTGTGCTGTTCTATGGCGCAATGCATGCAAATGAGCTTTGGCGTAACAGTAACGACATTCTGCATCCCCTGGTGCGCCACACATTTGCTGATGAGCTCATTTGCACGTGGTGGCTGAATATCGCAATTTTGCTCAGTGCACAATGAGACTGCTCCGGAGCAAGTCGCGGTGTAATGAGCACACATGTGCTGGACAGTTTAATGACACCAATTGCGCACTGTGCCCAGACTGCGCAATGGGGCCATGGTGAGTCAGGCCTGCTATCGCGCATGTGCACACTGTGTGTTGGCCGAACCCTGACCCCAGCTGTGACCTCTGCTTGTGGGTGACCCCCACCCCGCCACACCCATCTCAGACTGCATGATGGGCAGAGACAGTGCATGTAGCCTTGGATTGTGCATCTGGCATATGCTGTGGCCACATGCACTTACCACTGCCATTTTGCTCACCAGCTATGACTTGCAGTATGGCACAGCAGAGAGCACCATGGGCAACAAACTGGATGCAGGTGGAACTAGTCAACTTGGTCACCTGTGTGCAGCCCCACACACCCCACCTATTCAGCCAGGCACCCCTGCAGCAGCCCCAGGTAGCGTGTGGCAGGGTACTGCTGCCACACTGCAGCAGTACACAGGGGTGGCCAAGAGGCAGAAGCAGTGTCACCACCATTATGGGGACCTGACGAAGGGGGACCCAGAGCACCTCAGGAGGCTGGAGGAGCGTGTCAGGTGTGGGGCTGTGTGCCCTTGATATCTTGGAGGTGGAAAACTGTTGGCCAAGGCACCTAGCTTCACCTGAGCTCTTTTTTATAGGTTGCATAAAAGGACAGAGCAAGGATAAGGATTAAGACTTCTTTGGGCTAGGCAGATTTACTATATGTTTTTATTTTGTACTCACAGGGATTGTTACTAACATTTTATTGCTTTATTTTCTCTGATTCAAAATGTTGTTGCTGGGTATACATTCTGCTGCATTATGACAGGGTGTGCTTACAGATTAGTGCTGTAATCTTCAGATTCAAATTGTCTTTAGAAAGGTAGATCTTCTGTTACTGCTTTATTTTTCTCTGTAGCAAAGTGTTTCTTACAGAGTGCATCTTCTGTGAAATTATTACAGGTGGTGTTTTACAGTTTTAGCTATCATTAAGATAAGCTTTCAGGGCTATTGCATTTGTTGTTGGCTGATAGTTTCTGCTCTTACCTCGTTTCTTTTGTCTGTGTTGGTGGTTCTGTTTTGGCAGAATGGCCCAGACACCCACTCCACTCCTGTTACAGGATAGCAGTGTCATGACATTTCTTGTAGAAAAGCAGAAAGGGGCAGATCAGAGGGGTATCCACACAGTGACCTCATGTACAAGGGCACCAGTACTTTAACTTGTTATAACAAGTTATACAAAAAACACAAAATCAAACTTTTGCTTTCATTTTCTTCCTTCCAAGTACTCTGACCAGGTTATAAACCAAGCAATTTATCCGGAATGGATATCATTAACTGCAGGTACTGTGAAACACTTAAGGGTAGGATTTAGGACACTGTTCTACATGCTGGGCCATTGGAGATCTAGGGCTCAGCTCCAGGCAGCATGGGCAGAGATTGTGCACCTCAAATTGCATATTCGAGAGGAAATATATAAGAACCACTCGCCATTTTCCCCAACAGAAGCACCTCGACAACAGATGGTAATTGGTGCAGGTGGTTAGGAGGGGCAAATCACGTACCCCATCACTCAGTGCTCTCCAACATACCACCTCCACAAACCATATAAAAGCTACAAACGGGTATCTTCCTCCATCTCCGAAATCAAACAAAGGGGGACACAGGACACTGCAACACAGGAACTAGCACAACAAAACTCACCTAAAAAAGGCAAATCCAAAAAACTTCTGATCAGAAGAGACTATGATTCAGGGAGTTGATACGCATCTCTAGGCAAGAGTAATGGTCAGATGTCTCCCCACACTGATGTACCTGGGAGACACTGACCACATTGATAAAATTGTTCAGGAAGAAGGAGAAACCATTTGATGCCCTGGTACACATAGGGACGAATGATCATGCTAGCCAGTCAGTTGTGGAGACAAAGGAACACCTAACCAGGCTGCGTGACAAACTATCATCCATTACGTCTGGCATCTCCTAACATCCTGTCTGGGAGAGGGTGACAGATGGACAGAAGGGAGGGAGAGGGTTGCTAAACATGTGGCTCAAGGGCTGGTGCCAGGAAAAAGGACACAAATTCATAGGGAACTGACAATAGTTTTGGGAGCGAAAGTTCTTTAAATTTAATGGATTGCATCTGACAAAGGAGGAGTCAGTGCATTAGGGCAAAAGTTTGATGTCTTTGCAGAATATTTTAACTAGCAACTGGCGAGAAGAGAGCAGCACACCATACATCAAACAGGAAAAACATACCTCAGCTAGTGGTCAAACAGGAGTTCAGCATGTTTGTAGCTCATTTGCATCACCAGGTAAAGGAAAAAGGTCCAGCCACCCCATACGACACACAGAGCGCAGACCTCACCCAACAACTAACACACGAAATCTGGCCAATGGAAAATCATGTACACAAATGCTCACAGTCTGGGAAACAAGATCCTCGACCTGCAGGCAATAATAGAAGCTAAACTGGACATATTAGCCATTAGCAAGACCCTGTTTACCAGTAACCACACTAGGGAGACTTCAGTAGCTGGCTATGTACTGTTCAGAAGAGACCAAGGTGCAAAAAAAGGGGGAGTGGAGTGGCCCTTTAAGTCAATGAAAATATCAAAACTACAGAAATTCAGAATACACATAAGGAGCTAGAACAACTGTGGGTCACCCTGGAAACGTGAAATAGGACAACCTTATGAACTGCTGTTGTGTACATGCCTCCAGACCAGGGGGAGGACAGACGCGTTACTGTTATAAGATACACAAAACACGACTGCTAAAGGAGAGGTTCTGATAATGGGAGACTTCACCATGCAAGATACACATTGGTCAATAGCAGCAGGGACATCTGCCAGAACTAGACACAGGGTGGATTCCCTGCAGACGGAGGTCCTCAACAAAATGGTACAACAACCCACAAGAGACAGTCAGTACTAGATCTAGGATAGCCCTAACAGGGAAGGATCACAGACCTCCAGGTAGAAGGTTACCTGGGTACCAGTGACCATCACATGCTATGGCTCAGTTTGGCCACTAGAACAAAATCATCCCATTCCAAGGCAAAAATATAGGACTTCAGAGGAGCAGACTGATAAGATGGCCAACAGAGTTAAGCTAGCCCTGGCAAAAAGAAATACAAGTGAGGGGGTACAGGCAAAGTGGGCAAGCATTAAAGATGCAATACTTGAAGCAACAGCCCATTGTGTTAGTGAGAAAAAGAAGTGCAAAATAAGGAAACTACTTTGGTTCTCAAATACAGCAGAAAAGGTCAGAGCCAAAAGGCTGGCCTTCAGGAAATAAGGGAACACAGCAGGATGAAAAAAAGGGAGGCATACCAAACTTCCCCAAGGGAAAGCAGTAAGGCAGGCAAAGGCCCAAACCAAGAAAACACTAGCACAAACAGTAAAAGAAGGGGACAAGACTTTCAATAGATACATTAGTGAAAGGAGAAAGTCCAAACAGGGCACTGCTAAGATCAAAGGGGATAAGGGGGCGTGTGAGGAGGAGGACCATGTAAAGGCATCTATCCTACTAGATACTTCTGCTCAGTATTTACTGAAGAGAAGTTAGGGCAGAGCACACAGCTCAGCACCATGGACACGGGGTGAGGGGGAAAGGTGAGCACTAGTCCCTTCACAAAAGAAAGGGGACTACAAGAGCTCGATAAACTCAGGGTGGACAAGGCAATGGGACCTAACAGCATACATCCCAGTGTACTTAAGGAGCAAAGGGTGGAACTAGCAGAGCCATTATCAGAATAGTTTAATGAGTCTCTGAGCACAGGAGAGGTACCAGAAGACCAGAGAAGAGCTCATGTGATCCCGCTCCACAAGAGCAGGAGGAGACAGGGAACTACAGACCAGTCAGTCTTACCTCAGTAGTGGGCAAGTTTATGGAGACACTCCTTAAGGAAAGGATAGTGCAACACATGGAATTCATAGGAGCACAGTATCCAAGACAGCATGGGTTTACAAAAGGAAGATCCTGTCAAACTAATCTCATAAATTTCTTTGACTGGGTAACCAGAGTGGTGGACCAAGGGGGAGCAGTTTATGTTGCCTACCTTGATTTAAGCAAGGCTATCTATACTGTTCCACACAGAAGATTGATTAATAAGCTGGGTAGGCTCAGAACTTGGTCAACTGGGTGGCAAACTGATTGAAGAGCCCAAAACAGAGTGGTGGTAAATTGTATACAGTCAGAAGACATACAAGTCACAAGTGGGGTACCTCAGGGATCAGTCCTGGGGCCAGCCCTCTTCCATATCTTCATCAGTGACATTACAGAAGGACTGCAGGGTAAGGTTTGTCTGTTTGCAGATGCCACCAAGATCTGCAGAGTAGGTAATCCAGATAGGGTGGGCAGAATGGGAAGAGATCTGGATAAACTGGCAAAATGGTCAGAAGAGTGGCAACTGGGGTTTAACACAAAGAAGTGCAAGATCATGCACATAGGGAAGAGACCCTGAAGCCACCTATATGCTGGGAGGGGAGTTGCTGGCAGTCACAAGGGAAGAAAGACTTTGGCATCATCATCACAGATGACCTGAAATCATCCAAGCAGACCACTAAAGCAGTAGGTAAGGCTAGAGGGATGTTGGGAGGGGTATCAAGTAGGAAGAGGGAGGTAATAATCCCTCTTTACAAGACTCCAGTTAGACCCCATCTGGAGTACTGTGGGCAGTACTGGAGGCCACACCTTTACAAGAACATTAACCAAATTGAGGCAGTCCAGACAAAGGCAACCAAAATGGTACAGGGACTGCATCAGAAAACATTGAGGACAGATTAATGGAGCTCAAATATATATACACACCCTAGAGCAAAGGAGGGAGAGAGGTGATATGATTGAAACATTCAAACACCTTAAGGGCATTAACAAGGTGAAAGAGTCCAACGTGTTTCAATACAAGAAAAATAGCAGGGCAAGAGGACACCGCATGAGATTAGTGGAAGGCTGATTAAGGGGTAATGTGAGGAAGTTCTTTTTCACAGAAAGGGTGGCGGATGCATGGAACGGCCTACCTCAGGAAGTGGTGGATATGGACGCAGTGTAGGGCTTCAAACACGGATGGGATAGGCATAAGGGAGCAATACAGATGAGTATGAATAGATAGGCCATTGACAGAGCAAAGGCCAATGGCACATTCATAAGGTAGAAGAAATGGGCAGACTGGATGGGCCTTGTGATCCTTATCTGTCATCGACTTCTACGTTTCTATGTGTTGTACAGTGGTGTTGACTAGGCTGCCTGAAGTGCTATGCATTGCCATCATGCGCATTGCACACTACCGCTTGCATTGCAGTGCTGCTGTGCGGAACGTGTCTGGCAGGGGCTCACCTTATGCACAGGGGTGGGGGTGGTGGTGGTGGGCAGCTGCTGTGGTTGGTTACTGATGTGTACCTGTCTATGTTCCATTCCCAGGGCCTGAAAATAGGAGGAGAGCTGCAGGGGTGACAGGATGGCAGGACAGCGGGCCAAGGTGGCGGCGCAGGAGTGGCTCCAGCACCAGTGGGGACCACAGAGACCAGGTAGACACCATCATGGTCCTTTGCACCATACATGGGGGGGCACATGGGTGCAGTCATGGCCAGCTGTGTTGCACTTTGCATGTTGCCCACCCCTGTGGCGCATGCATCGGACACATGTGCCAGCTGTTAGTGGGATGGGCGTGCAACTGGCTGCCACCGACGTTGCTGTGGTGCTGCCAGTGCACTGTGCCATGTGACTGCCATTGCGCAGTTGGGTGGCCACTGTGCGGTGGGGACCACTGCTGTGCATGGTCATGGTGTGCCACGTCACTGGCCCACCCCCCTGCAGGTGTGGCCAGTATGGGCCCACCGGGGGGGGGAAATGATCCTGCTGCCCATTGCGCACTGTGGATGGGCATGGTTCCTTGCACTGATCACCTGTCCTGTCCCTTGTCCGGCGGAGGAGGCCCATTTGCTGCCGGCTGCTCCGCCAGCTAATATTGATGGCCTCAACCGCCATGGAGGCAGTGCTCCAGAATGCTGCTGGTGGACCGAAGACAGCAAGGGGCAGCAGGAGATGGGTGCTACTACCGTGCATTCCCGTTTTCCCAACTGTACCTCCCCCTCCAGTCCCCCTTCCCACTATACAGTCCCTGTTCCGTAGCCTCTTTCCTACCCTCCCCCCAAACCCTTGTTTTGTATAGTTATGTTCTTCGATATATCTAGCTTTGGACAGACCTGCCTGTGTCAGTAGGTGACTTCAGGAGCCATGCTGCAGTGGCCCAGTGCATGTCCATGTGATGTGTGTCTGAGTGAGTGTTGTGCTTCAGTGGTTCACTGCTCCACTGTGGTGGTGTCCCACCCCTCGGTTGGTGGCTGTATCATGAGGTGCCCATGGGGCAGCTGTCAGAGGTGTGTGGCGCATGTGCTTGGCTGCGTGGTCGTGGCCTGCTCTGGCCTGGGTGTGTAGGGGGGGCATGGCCTGCAGCTTGTGGGCCCCCCCCTTGGTAGCCCACCGTTCACCTTTGGCACTTCCTGTTTGTGCCACTGTTGTGTTCTGGGGTGGGGTCTGGGTGCCTGTGTGCACCCTACTGTGCCCAGCTGGTGGTGGCCTCCTGTGGCCTGTCACGTTGCTGCCCTGGCTCTGTCCGTGGGTCACTTCTCTGTGCTGTGCCCCCCTCTGTTGCTCTGCTCCCATGGTTGCCCTGGGGCATGTTTCTGTACCACGGCACAACTGTGCCATATTCAGCCAGGTTGCACTGGTGCAGTGTGGCCAGCGCAACCTCTGAATATAGCTCCTGTTGCACCATGGCACACTGTATTTGCACTTCGCCAGCCTTTGGCACATTTCTGAATATCTGGGCCCCAATGTACATAAATGATGCTCCCCACTATCTGTGGGAGAAAAGGAACAGGAATGTCTACTGCCTGATTTCGCATTCTTTGACACAACCTTTGGGAGAAAATGAGTATCTATATATAAAGTGACCCTGTTCTTGTGAAAAAAAAAGTATCTGCAACCAAAGCCGATAGCTTCAAGATGCATCTAGCAGACATGACTGTCACTTAAAAAAAAAAAAAAGGTTACTCACCTGTAACAGTAGTTCGAGGAGCAGTATACATGGTTTGTGACAGGAATCCCTGTCTGCCAGTTATGTGAATCATTTAGATAAATATAGTTTTTAATTCTGCTTGTGAAACACAGCAGTCAGCACAAGGTACACTGGGACATTACATTTTGGAAAATGTACTGTTCTGAGTGGAAGGAAATGGCCAACTTTAAAGAAACTAACACATGCCTAACAAAATCTGTGTGGAAATCATAAGTCATGTTCTCCGAGAGTTGCTGCTTTGAAGTGAAAATATTATCTTTTTACAAGGTGACATGAGGGAGAATGCTTTGTAGTCTATCAAAAATATAACTATGTTGAGAGGTAGTTCTCATACTGTTTTCCTGAGATCAAAGGGATACTGTAACTGGTTATAAAAAAACATGCTGTAATCGGAAGAAGTTTTTTTGTTACAATTGAAAATATTTCTGTATTTGCAGATTCCAGTTCAGTAATAATCTGACCCCTTTGCCTATGCAGCTGCATGTTACAAGTTAATTATAGGACTAAAAGTGACCTCATGTGCCGTGACATCACAAGGAGGGTAGGACTTGAACTCCGATATTGCCAAGCTGGCTGAAAGGACTGATGCACACCTCTTGTTCTGAACTTGAAAGGACACTCTTTTTTGGGACTTCTAAGAGTCATCTTGGTATTTTGGGAACATCTGCCAAGATAGGTAATTTTAGCCTAAACCATCTGCCAGCTGAAAGATGGAGGTAGCAATTAGTTATTCAGTGCAAAGGGCATCAGTTGTAACTGTCCATTTATTTTCTGACTGTGCCCTTAATAAATGTATGTATATATTCTGTGTTTTGGTAGTGTAGTTACCATTTTTAGTCAACGTTTGTCCTTAAAACTGTGCCAGAGACATGCTCATTTGAGTGCGAATGGTGGAATAGTCTTAATATTCCAACACAGCTGTTAAATGCTTATTGTGTCACATTGCGTAGCTACACTAAAAAGGGATCTGTATAAAGATCCAGCAAGGTAAGGAAATACCAGCATCTCAGTAGAGTCGGCAGGGGGTCTGTGAATCAGGTTGGTTGTATACCTGCTGGGTCAAGTATTGCGCTGTTTTCCCAAAGAGTGTGTGATATTTGGATAAGTTACGTGGGTGTGCTAGCTAAAAAGGGTTCATAATTGGCCCCAGGACTCGAGTAGTAGTTTGCTCGGACGAAAACAAACAGGAGGGTGTCCTTGTTTGTCCCCTATTCACAAATCGCACTTTAAGGTTGGGCAGTGTGGGAGCAGAGGGCCTGACCACTGGAGTGGATTTGGAACAATGTTCATCCATACTTTGGCAGTTGCCTTCCCTTTAATTCTGGCCAGAAAGTTTTCAAGCTGGCTCCCCCAACCAACCCGGGTGGAAAGCCACTCAGCTCCACCCCATGACACCAGATGTTGCCTGCTGGAAGCAGTGTTGTATACCAAAGCCAGGGGAGGTCGGGTGGATCTGTGTGGATGATCATATACCACTCCTAGATCTACTGTTACAGAGGAGTTACCCGTTTTTCTAGGGATGTGGATATTAGTTTCTTTCCACACTTTCTGGCAGACTCCTAGCAATTCTCTACGAGAAGGGAGGCAAGAAGCACACGCCCTACTTAGGGAACAGAGATTAGAGAACAGAGGCCCCAAAAATCAGCATCCCGGCGTGACTAGATCAATGTGGTAATGGGAAATGAAGGTGTGTGCTGACCTTCAGGTAGCAGCCTGGCAGATTTCCTGGATAGGGACGACCCTGTAAGCAGCAGTATGACAGGTGGAATGACTCTTAGCCCTATGGGAGGCTCCTAACCCACCAACCTATAGGAAAGGCCGCTACAGGACAATATCCACCTGCCAATCGGCCACGTGCCTGCCAGTGTGCCAGGTGCAGCTTCAGTGTAGATGACACAGTTGGCGAACTTCTCCCCGAACTCCAGCCGTGCACTCTAATAAGCGAGCACTAGCCTCAAGTCCAAAGTATTGAGCGTGTGTTCTGCCTCCGAGGTGCGACTGATGACTTACACCGGGAGATTAATCACCTTGTTAAAGTGAAACTAAGACAACCTTCAGGAGGAACTTCAGGTTCGGGAGAAGGACAACCTCGTCCCTGCTGAAGGCCAGATAAGGACACTCCATTGAAAGTACCTGGAGTTCACAGATCCTTTTTGCCGACGTTCTAGCCAAGAAGGCAGTCTTCCACAACAGATGAGACACTTCACACATGTGCATATGTTCAAATGGCTTGCCCATGAGCTTTACCAAAACCAGAAACAGATCCCAAGATGGTGGTGGTGGTTCACGTACCAGAGGGCAAATGTGGTCAAGGCCCTTGAAAAAAGTGCCAGACCACTGTCTCCTGTGCCACCAACTGCTGACTGGCTCACACCTGGTAAGCAGAGATGGCTGCCAGATGCACCTTAAGAGTAGTCAACTGAAGGCCTGATAGCATCCTTGACTACCTGTGGTCCCTCTAGCCACTGGACAGGACAAGGGGTTCAATCCCTTGCCCTGGCACCAAATGGAGAGCCTCTTCCACATGGAGGCATAGCATTTCCTGGTAGACTCCTTCCTAGATGTCTCCACAACAGCGAGGAAAACTTCAGAGAGACCCAAAGCCTGGAACTCTAGCTGCTCAGGAACCAGGCTGTCAGGTGCAGGGATTGAAGTTCCAGGTGGAGTACCTTCCCCTGATTGATGGAGAGCAGGTCCAGATGGAGAGAAAGATGCCTCGGGAGCCTGCTGCTGAGGAGAATGGGGTACCAAAACTAGCAGGGCCAGTCTGATGCCACCAGTATCACTTGTGCATTGTCCCTTCTGGCCTGGAGAAGGGCCTTGTTAAAGGGAAGGCACCATCCTGCAGTGTTCCTTGCTGAGGGGTGGGCAACCCCCCCCCCCAAATAAACAGCGACAGCTTTGTGTTCTCCCTGGAGGCAAACAGGTCAACCTGAAGGGTGCCCTACTGGAAGAACAGACAGTACTACCTCTGGGTGGAGACCACTCACGAGACACCTTGCCCACACGGTTAAGGGCATCTGCCAGCTGGCTGGAGACCCCTGCCACAAGAATAGCATGGAGATCAGCCTCCAGGCTGCTCACAAGAGTCCACACAAGGAGAGCTTCCTTGCACAGTGGCAGGGAGTAAGTACCACCCTATTTGCTGAAGTAGTACATGGTCGTGGCGTTGTCAGTCTGGACCACCTGACCTCAAATGTGAGGAGTAAAGGCAGTAAGCACCAGCTGAACTGCTCAGAGCTCCAGCAGGTTAAAGTGACACCGGGACTCCTTGGGGGTCCAGAGCTCATGGACTCTGTTCCCCTAGGTGTGCACCCCAGGGATGAGAGGCATTGGTCATCAGGATGACCCCTGGCTCTGGGTGGATACATGGGATCCCTTCCTGCAGATGTTCTGGGACTAACCACCACTGGAGAATGTCACACCTGCTGGATCACAGTGAGCAGTTTGTCGAAGTGATCTTTGTGCTGAGACCATTGGCTGGCCAGCTCCCACTGCAGAGAGCTCATTTTCCAGCAGGCCCAATGGACCATGCTGGTGCACGTCACCCTGTAAATCAGCAGGCACAGGAAGCCCTGGGCAGAGTACAATTGCCCAGCCTGAAATGATCGGGCAAAGGAGAAGAGCGCCTCTGCCCTGTGTGCTGGGAGCCAGGCTCTGGCTCTGCAAGAGACTAGCTCCACTCCAGTGAAGTTGATCACCTGTGAAGGCACAAGTTCCAACAGTCTTGTTGACTAGGAGGCCAAGGGAGATGCAGCTCTGGAAGGCCAGGTCCCTGAATCGCTCCACCTCCAGCCTGTAGGGTTCCATTATCAGCCAGTCATCCAGGTAGGGGCAAACACGGACCCCTCAGCACCTCATATAAGCTGCCACCACTGCAATGCACTTGGTGAATACCCTGGGGGCAGAGGACAGGCCGAATAGCATAGCCTGGAACTCGTAGAGGGCACACTCTGCTCGAAAGCAGAAGAACCTTTGGTGTGATGTATGAATTGGGATGTGAAAGAACACATCCTGGAGATCCAGTGAGCAAAACCATTTTTTGCTCCAGTGATGGTATGATCCGAGAGAGTTACCATCCTGAAGGTGCGTGACTTGAGAAACTTGTTCATGTCATGTAGATCTAGAATACAGCGCCAGCCTCTTGTCCATTTTGGTACCAGGAAGTACCTGGAAACAAACCCTAGGTTTTCCGAAGGATCCGCAACAGGAACCACAACCTCCTTGTTGAGGAGCTGGACAATGTCATCCTGAAGAGCCAACAGGATGTCTGCAGATACCAATTCCTCCTGTGGGGCACAGGCTCGGCAAGGAGGTTACTGCTTTAATTCCAGAGGCAGACGCTAACCCTCCACCTCGGGGACCCACCAGTTTGTGGTGACAGTGAACCGGGCGGAAAGGAAGTGGTGGAGCCGACCCCCCACATGAGGACCCATGGGAGGTGTGACTGGCATGAGGGAGACACCCCTCATCCCATCACTGGGCAGTCTTGGAGGAGGGTCCAACTGAGGAGCCACCAGAGCCTCTCCCCACCAGGCTTATGGGGGACAAAGTTTGCCAGGCCAAGGCCTGGGCCTGCTGGCCAGCCTGGGGATGGGCTGGTTTGGCTACAAGAGAAGAGGTGGACCGAAAGGGCTTCCTTTTCTGCTGCTGCTTACAGCCCTTGGGGTCCTTTTGCACAGATGTCAGAGTCCAAGGTTGCACTGGACTTAGATATGGGCGAGGTGGCTCTCGACCCCGAACAAGTCCAAGCCCTGGAAAGGAACATCTGCTAGCTTGTGCTGAGTGTCTGCCGTGAAGGTAGAGATCCTCAGCCAAGCCCTGTGGTGCATGGCCACTGTGGCTACCATGGAGCGGGCACAGGAGTCCCCAATGTCCATGGCTGTCTGGAGCGGTTGCTTAGCTACAGCCCTGTCCTGATCCCAGACCTGTGACTGGTCTGTAGGTCCACCGGTAGATGAAGCATCTCATCCAGGGTGCCCAGCAGGGCGTGGGAGAAGTGGGCCATAAGGAGGGCCAAGCGCACCTGGCCAAGACCAAGCGAGGGGGCAGTGTAGACTTTTAGCCACATGGTCCAACTTTTTGGACAGCCAAGCGGCTTGGCAACATCCCCAGTGTTGCCAAAGTGCCTGAACACAGTATCAGCCACCAGCCCCTCAGCCGAGGGGTGTTCTGTGAATCCTGACAGGGAATCAGTAGGTACCACATACTTGCGGACCATCGGGGCAGAGGACACAGGGCAGGATGTGGGGCGCTGCCAAATCCCCAAGGCAGGACCAAGGATGGCCTCTGCCACCTGGAAGGCCTCCCCAGGAATATCTCCCCAGTATAGGATCTCAGTCAAAGGGTTTCGAGCCAGTTTCTGGCCAGGCTACATTTTCACACCCGTGGACTCAAGAGATCGGGTCTAGAAGGCCCATAAAGGAAGTAGGGCCTTCGACCATAGAGACCCCCAACTGACTCCACGTTTACCAGATGGAAGTGCAAGGAGGAACTCTCTGACTCAGAAGAGTAGTTAGAGGGGTCGACTGCCAGAGTCCCTGCTGACCCTCCGTGGATGGTCAGGGGTGAAAGTGACCGACAGCTAATGGGGACGCCCCTTGGCCAGCTGAGACTCCTTGGTCAGAGTGCTGGTTTTTGGCTGTAAAGGTGGCAGCTCCATGGGAATCGGTGGAGACCCTTGCAGCGGCTGAGCCAAGATCATCTTGGTCAGCTCCTGAGGTGGAGAAGGTGTCAAGTCATTGAGGTGACAGCCAAATGATGGCTGGTGTAGGAGCTGGAGTCTGCTTCATACCAGAGAACACCAGTTCTTGCCACATAAGCTCCTCATAGCATCGTCGCAGCTTGTGCCAAAGCCTCTCCTCACCCAAGGAGGATAAGGATGAGGATAAAGAGCAGTGGTGGCACCGCTTCCCATGGTGTCGAGAGCGGGCAACACCGGACTATGACCTCTGTATTACAGTTGGAGGGGGCCAGCAAGACCCATGGCCATTGCCTGGGCCCCGTCTAAATGGTGAATGGGAAAGGTCAGGAGAAGCCTCCCCTTTTGATGTTTCTCCGTGTTAGCATGGCAGGATTTATCCACTGAAATCTGGCAGATTTTTCTTTAGAGGAATCAGCAGTCACCACTGACCATGGAGACTGAGTGGTCGACAGTGGGCCGGAAACTACAGCAGGCTAACAATGGTGAAGCCACCTTTGCCAGAGCCAGTTTCTCCATTTCTTAAACAAGTATAAATTTTTCCAAAGCTTTCTTGCAACAACAAAACACTTGCAAAGATTTGATGGTGTTCAGCAGTGGTGGACTGACACATTGTTGAAGGAACTGAGGCATGCTGGGGACACCAGCATTATAAGCAGCACAAACACTGCCTGTTGACATAGGCAGCCCCAGCCTGCAAAATGTTTCCAGGTGGTCCTAATGCCAACAACTCAGTTCCATACAATTCAGTGGTGGGAGATATCCTTGAAGATCCTCTATCCCCCTGCAAGAACAGTCCCTACAGCATGACTGATAACATCCAATGCCGTGTCTGTGCCAAGCAGCTCTCCCTTAATGAAGAAAAAAAAAAAAACAGTCACCATGCTGTTTGGTACCCACCAACAGCTCGGTAGGCTTAGTCTAAGTTCTGCTTCCATAACCCTTGATGGCACTCACCTAGAATCTGTCCACCATTTTAAATACCTTGGTGTCTGGCTAGACAAGTCATTAATTTCTCAGTTCACATTGATGCCATTAAAAATAAAATTACACCACAAATGTAGTCCTGTCAGTAGGAATAAATCCTACCTTTCACCCTTGCTCTTACATGAGACTTTTCAGAACGATGCTCCCATGGATCTTGGACTGCACAGATGTGGTCTAAGATGGGGCCTCCAAATGTACTTTAGCCACACATTGATCCTGTCTTTCACTAGTTCTGCTACGGATTCCCCTCCTCTAACTCAATGTTCCTGTACTACTCTCTCTCTTTCACTAGTTCTGCTATGGATTCCCCTCCTCTAACTCAGTGTGTGTGTGTGTGTGTGTGTGTGTGTGTGTGTGTGTGTGTGTGTGTGTGTGTGTGTGTGTGTGTGTATGTATGTATCTCCGTCTCCGCACCTATCCCATTGTGCTTCCCCTTCTCTCCAAATACTGTTTTCTGTCCTTGCTTCCCTTCCTACCTCTCTGCCCAGATTCTCTTCCCTTGGCTCCCTCTACTTGTTCCCTTCATATTTCTAACTCCCATTCCTTCATTGTTGCACGTTGCTCTAGTTTTTGCTCTTTCTTTGCTCAGCTGCACTGGTCTGGAACAGTCTTTGCTCCTCCCTTTGTGATAAAGCTGTTGCAGCCTGAGCTGTGGAGTTGAAAAACAGAAGGATACCAGCACCCCCCCCCCCACACAAGGTGCCCACCCACCCCCAACACAAGGCAGTGTGTGCCCAGCACCCAAAGAGACATGCTGGTCATTACAATCAGCTAAGAGAGGCAAGAAGAGCATGCCAAGCTACACAGAAGACTCACCAAGCCAAAACATCTGACAGGGCACATAATGAACTAACCACATTACTTGTACAAGAGCACCGTAGATATGCAAATGAGGGAAAAGACTCCAGAGTATGCAAATGAAGTAAAAGGCTCTCCTGTGCAAATGTGCAAGGGATTTG
Organism: Neoceratodus forsteri; assembly: GCA_016271365.2. NCBI lineage: Eukaryota > Metazoa > Chordata > Ceratodontiformes > Ceratodontidae > Neoceratodus > Neoceratodus forsteri. Next base: position 487,938,462 of record CM028130.1, read on the forward strand.
TTCACCTCGCAAATATCTGGTCAGAATCTGACTTAGAAGAAAAAATTGGCAACAGCATTTCGCTTTGTTCAACTTGGTCAGAAACTATTTTAAATCAAACTGAATATTTTATTTTACTTTCTTTTCAAAGATGTGTGGGTACATCAATAATAGTTATGATGTAAGGGACTGGCAGATAGTACTGTCATAAGCACATGGGGTAGTGATAAAGACCTTAGCCATCGGTCTTCATCTTCACTGCCCCCAGTGCACTTATGATTCAACTGTTGACCCCCAACATTATTGCTATATCATGTTCTTCATTTCTTCTGGCTTACAATCACACTTCCTAGTGCTGTACAAATTCTAGTGAATGTGTACAGCAGGTTTACATGCATCATTGGAAATAGAGAACAAATCACTCAACCGAGAAACAAGAGGTAGACTGCAAAACTGAGTCTTTACAAAGGTTTATTCTAGGACTGTGGTGCAAGTGCTGTGTGTGTAGGAATCCCAAATAAACAGCCCAGAAACTCGGTCCAACAGGAGATAACACTTTTACAACATGATTAGAAATCGGGAAAGAAACAAGCAGGCTGGGACATAAGAGTACACACACCAGAACTACAACAGAAAACACTGACAAAATCACCTCTGTTCACCCCATATACAGACACACTTGGAATAATCTGATAAAAGGTGAGGGACTGGGCACCATGGAGACTGAAACCTTCCCTTTATATGCTGTTCAGTACAATGCAAGCAAGGGCAGTGCAAATTTCTCCACACTGCAATGTATTTAGTGCCGGAGAAAAGTGAGAGGGGCAGACAGCACTGGAGCCTGCAGCCTTCAGTTTAGGTTAGGCACAGTGCAGACACAAGATTTTAATGATGGTGAAAAGAGGTGGGACTAACCACTAGAAAGAAAGCCTGTTTATCCACAATACCAGGTACAGTGTGGGGCAGGGATAGGGCAGGCATTATTCATAAAGTGACAGTGTGAATGACTGGTGAGGAAGTGAGAGTACTGGAGGCTGAAGCCATCTTAAGTCACAGCTGTTGCCCACAGATGGATTTCATGCCACCATTATACCCGAGGGAAACCCTGGAGGGACTGTGCCCATAGGTTTGTGCAAGTCTGATCTGTGTAAACTAGCAAAAGGGTGAGCATATAGTTATAGAAGGTAAGGAGTAGACAGTTATCTTCAGTTTCAAGAAAGAATTACTTGGATTCTGACATCTTACAGTGATGGAAATGGCAGAAACAGGCATCACAGGGGGGCAGTGGGGGACTCAAAGCTTCAGCACAGTCAGACCAACCACCACCCACCAATCTACAGTCCCTATGGTGCAACTGCCCTGTCATACCAGTTTCCATCCAGCCTTACTGTTTAAACTGAGATAACATTTATAAGTTCGGGAGACTGACTCTGCTCTGACCAAACTGAGCTTGTTCCAGCCCTGTTCAATGAAATCCCAGAATTAAGGACAGTGACATTCGGTATGAGCCCCCAGCCCAGTCTTCTAAGTTAGTTTCACAGGAAAAGCATGTTAACCTGTTGGGATAGAGGGTCAGATCATGGAGGGACCAGTTCAGAATTCCATCATCCAGGTTTTCAGGGAATGTTTCTGTGAGGATGACCCAAGTTGGAAGTGGAGGGGATACTGCCAAGGGATAACCCATGGACAGGAAGGCACTGAGGGGAGGAACTGACCAAGATAGAAGGGGTTGTGGGGTTCATCTCCCAGGAGGGCTGGTTTCTGGTTGTGCCATCTGTGAGAGTTCCAGCCAGTTGTCAAATGCCTGCACTTCACCAAGGTACCGGAGCCAGTCGAAGGCACCCTCCGGGCTGTAGCCATCGCCATCTTCAGGGCAGAATGGAAGTGGCATCTGAAGATTGGGAACCTAAACAGAAAAGACAAACGTTATGAACAAACAAAAACATTGCCCAAATCAGCAAGGGATTGTGGAGTACTTACCCTCGGCCCACAAGAGTCTCTTAAATGATCAATTAGGGGCCCTGGAGGTCCCTCCCAACTCTGGGTGGTAAAGCTCTCTGGGGGAATATCCAAATCCATCTGATCCAGGAGAGTCTGAAGACCCCTACTACAAAAAGGACAACACAAGGGGTTACAGAACAAAAAACACGGCAAACAACTCAAAGAGCAGCTGATCCACAGAGAGGCCAGGTTTCTAGCGTCATTGCCTGAGCTGTCCCAGAGTCTCCTACCAGCTCACAAAATAAAAACATCTCTTTTGTGTGTGTGTGTGTGGGGGGCAAGAGCAGTGCCTCTAGTCTCTCCTTCTCCCAGAGCTTACCTACAGCATCAAAGCACCCTCCGTGACTTCTTTGCCATTCCACACCTATCAATAACCACAATCTGCTCCAAAGTTACCACACTACTCTCTCATAAAACTTCAGAGCCTACCACAACTGTGTTTTAAATATTGCTTTATTGGGGCACTAGAGAGCCGCACTACTGACTGGTCATGCTTCAGATCAGCTCTACCTTGAATTCCAATCGAAATTATTTGTAATTTGGATACTACAAAGGAAAAATATAGCAGCACAGAACAACATACCCTCTCCTCATGATTCAGAGACTAAACTCATTATGGTCCACCAGAAAAGGTGGACAGGAGGTCAGTTAAAATAAATAAATAAATAGATGTACAGCAGCAAAGGTTCAGGAAGGATCGCCAGATCAGGCCACAGGACTAAGTGGGACACAGAATCCCCCACCATGGGATACAGTTCTGCAAGCGGTTCAGGACATGGACCGCAAAGTAGAACAGGTCCTGTCAGACTCAATGCTCAGGATGCTAAAATAGAGCAAGCTGTACAGACAGTTAAAAGTGCTTAAGACTGATCTACTACTATGCAGGCAGCCTCCTCAAAAATGGCTCTTGACATTAACCATCTCAGCCAGAATATAAACTTTAGAGAAAGCCAACAGAGGCATGAATCTCCACCTCGGGGTTCCTGAAGAAACCGAAGGGGGAAAACTGCTGATCCATTAACACTGGTTTGCCAATGCTTTACCACTGGAGATACAATTTGTACCCACAAGGTTCAAAACAGCTTACCAGGTTAATTTCAAGAGAGCACAAGAAAGACGAGACAATGCCAGGGCAATCTTGTTGATAACCACAGGTTTGGTGATCCAGGACTGTACTCTGGGTTGGGCGCGAGGTTATGCACCATTGACCATGGAGGATCAAGAATTTAAAAATTTATCCAGACTGGTTGTATGCCACGCGCAGCAGGAGAAAGCTGTTCAATCCACTCTGGAGGCTAGGAGTAGCCCATTTCTTACTGGCACCAGCTCGTCTCCGTATTGTGTATGGAGATCGTACATTTCAGTTCAAAGACTCTGCAGAGGCCCGCAAAAGAGTGGACAGTATCGCTGCAAAATTTACCGCCTGTAGATTGCTGGAAAGGGACTTGCCATCTGAATAGGAGGAGAGAGTTATGTACAGAGTTAACCATAATACGTATGAGACCTAGTGCGAAACGAAATCCTTGTAATTAAGCAATGTCAAGCTATTTGCTGTATTTGATGTTTACCTGTATTTGTAAAAATAGTCAATAGCCCCACAATGTTCCTAGAGTACCCATGAGGAATATATCCTTTAACTACCACAGGCCTTGTAAATGGCGTAGTTTAAATATGGCGCCGATAGCACATTTAGAGACGTGCTTTACACGCTATGAGGATCTCGTGCTACGAGCAGGTTATGAGTCTCCATTTACTAATGCAGTAATAGTTTATTAAAGAAGTCTTGGACAGAGTCTCAGTACAGTTAGCTAGACCTACTTCTGTTGTGCTGAATTGTTTACTAAAATACAGAGTTTATGTAGACTGTAGTGTTTAAAGACACACACACACACACACACACACACACACACACACACACACACACACACACACACACACAGATTGTGGATTCAGGGCATCTGTTAGAAGCCATAACTTCCCTATAGAAATCTAGTCGCGTTTGTGGGAAAGTAGAGTTACGCAAGAACTTAATGTAACAGTAGATCTTCGAGAGAGGCTCTTGCAGTAGGTAATTACATACAGGACTGATGCCATCCGGCATCAGGACCCAATGGAAAAATTTCTAACTAGCAGTCTCTGGCAGGCAACCAATGTCATGCAGAGTCAGTAAAAGGGGCGGTTCCCCATGCCTGCCTTCCAGTTCTTTCCTGCCAAAGACCAAAAGGCAAGACGAGAGAGAAGCAGATATTTCCCCTCCTGGAAAAGGAGCTGAAAAAGCTTAGGGGGATGGAGGGTGGGAAGGTATTATCTACTGAAAAAGCCTCTCTCGAAGATCTGTTACAGTAAGTTCTTACTTAACTGTGCTATCTTACTTCGAGAGGGCTGTTGCAGTAGGTAATTACATATGGGACTGAGTCCCACGTGGTCTGGAACAAGAAGAAGCAAATGGGAGGAGGAAAGTTACTCAGAAGTAGACCCTCTGGTTGTGAAGGCCTTAGGAATGGAGGCCCTGCAAAGATAGCCAGCCCGAAGCCTGCTCTACGGCGAGAGGCAATGTCCAAACTGTAATGTTTCGTAAAAGGTATGGACAGATGTCCAAGTGGCGGCTGCACAAATGTCAGCTGCTGACACATTCTTGAAACAAGCCACAGAGGCAGCGACCCCTCTGGTGGAGTGGCCTCTAACTTGACCCAGCAGGGTCATGTTGTACTTGTCATAACAGGTGATACAATGAGCCAACCATTTAGATAGGCATTGCTTAGAAACAGCATTGCCTTCTCTTTCATGAGCAAAAGAGACGAACAATTGATCAGTCTTTCTGAGATCCTTCGTCCTGTTGGTGCAGTATCTCAAAATTTGGTGAACATCCAAAGTATGCAGGAGGTATTCTCCCAGATTAGAGTGCTGCGTAAAAGGCAGGCAACTCTCTGGATTGATTCAGTGTCTCTTCCGCTACCACCTTAGGGAGAAACTTGGGGTTGGTACGCAGAGAGAGACGTTCCTTGTGAAAAATCAAATACGGGATTTTACAAATCAGGGCCTGGAGCTCGGAAATCCGTCGAGCAGAAGTAAAGGCCACTAGGAAGAGAGTCTTCCAAGAAAGGAACTTTAGGTCCGCTGAGGCTGCCTGCTTGAAAGGAGGCAGAGTAAGGTTCTCTGAAATGAATTTCAGATCCCAAGGAGGGGCAGGAACCCTGATAGGGGGTAAGTGAAGGACCCCTCTCAAAAAGGTTTTAGAAACCTCCAGCTGAGCAAACATTCTGTCTGCAAAGAGGACGTGATAGGCCAAAATGGCTGCCAAGTGAACATTTAAGGATGAAAGTCTGAGACCCAGATCGAAGAGGTGTCAGCAGGTAATCCAGAAGTTGGCCAACAGAGCACCAGAAAAGCACATCATTGGAGGCAGCCTAAATAGAGAACCGCTTCCATTTCATGGCATAAGTAGATCTTGTTGAGAGTTGCCTGGCCTCCACTAGAATCTCAGCTACTCAGAGGGGAAACCCCGAAATCGGGCTTGAGCTATGTCTGCAGGAGCCACACGTGCAACTGAAGGGACTTGAGGCTTGGATGGACCAGGGTCCCCTGATCCTGGGTCAGCAAAAATAGCAATGGAGGAAGAGGAGGTTCCTCCGAGTACCATTGCAGAACAGAGAACCAAACTTGCCTGGGCCAGAAAGGAGCAATCAGAATTGTTCAAGCTCCTTCCAAACAGAGTTTTTACAAGACCCTCTTAATCAGTGGAATCGGGGGGGGGGGGGAGGCATAGACTAATCTGTCCTTCCAGTCTAGAGAGAGCGTGTCTCCAAAAAAATGCCACACCCTGGAGCGAGCGAGCAGAAGACGGGAAGTTGTGTGTTTTGAGGGGATGCAAACAGGTCTACCTGTGGAGTTCACCAGCGCAGGAAGATGTCTACGACCCCCTGATCCAGTTCCCATTCGTGAGCTAGAGCAGATGACCGGCTGAGCCTGTCTGCCAGCATGTTCTCGACCCTCAGGATGTGCGATGCCGTGAGGTGAAGGTTGTGCTGCACTGCCCAATCCCAGACTCGCATCGCCTCTCTGCAAAGGGGGTAGGAACGCATTCCTCCCTGTTTGTTGATGTACCAGACCACACACATATTGTCTGTCTGTACAGCTAGGTGACTGGGAGACAGATACAGATGCAGAGCCTGAAGAGCACACAGTACTGCCCTTAGTTCCAGCACATTGATGTGAAGGGACTTCGAGCTTGGACCAGGAGCCCTGGGTCCTGTGAGGACCAAGATGGGCTCCCCAACCCTCGCCGGAGGCATCCATAGTCAACGTCTGTGAAGGGGGAAGGAGACCAAAGGGAACTCCCCGGCAGTGTTTCTCCTAAATTATCCACCACTGCAAGTCCCGAGCCATGGGAGTGGAGACCAGGACAAGTTGATCTAGGTTGTCCACTAGCTGATCCCACTGAGACTGAAGCGTCCACTGAGAGATTCTCATGTGGAGCTGAGCATGAGGGACTGTCGTCATCGCAGCCGCCATTAGCCCGAAGAGGCGAAGGACTGACCTGCGCTGACCTGCCTGCAGCTGTACAACAGGCTGACCTAGGCCTGGAGAGTGACCGCCCTGTCCGGTGGCAAGAAGGCCATGCCAGAGGTAGTGTCCAGGATCGCCCCAATAAACTGGAGCCTCTGGGACTGTATCAGATGGGACTTGGCCTGATTGATGGTAATACCCAGGCTGGCAAAGACCTGCTGGGTAAGGGAGAGGAAGCGCAGAAGTACCGCCCTGGAAGGGGCTGCCAGGAGCCAATCGTCCAGGTACAGGAAAACTTGCACCCCCTGGGTACACAGGTAGGCTGCTACCACCGAAAGGCATTTGGTGAACACCCGGGGTGCCGAGAAAAGACCAAATGGGAGGGCCTTGAACTGGTAGTGGTCCCCCTGAAATGCAAAATGCAGGCATTTGCAGTGGGAAGGGCGGATAGGGATATGCAGGTAGGTATCCTGCATATCCAAAGCACACAGCCACTGTCCCGGCCAGAGAAGGGGCAGGAGGCTCTGCAGTGAGAGCGTCCTGAACCTCTTGTACTCCATGATCAAGTTCAGGGAGCTGAGGTCGAGAATCGGCCTCATGTCCAGTTTTCTTTGGGACCAGGAAGAAATGGGAATAGTACCCCATTCCCTGAAGAGGAATGGGGACGGGTTCTATCGCCACCTTCAAGAGGAGGGAGAAAATGTCTTCCTGGACCAGAAGAAGATGCTCCTGCGAGTACGACCACCTTGGGGGAGGGTGTCGAGGGTGTTTCTGTAGAAACTATCGAGCGTCCCTCTGTGATGAGTTGGAGCACCCAGGAATCTGACATTATCCTCTCCCAACCTGGGAGGTGGAGGGAAAAACCTCTCTCCTACCAGTTCCTCTAGAAATGCCAGAGGTTGTGGGAGAGGAAAGGAGTCTGGTGGTGTGGGGCAGCATCGCAGCTGAAGCTCTCGCTGCTTTTTTGGGTGGTGGGGGCTTGGCAGCCAGAGGAGCCTGATGTTTATTGGCCCACCTTCCCTGTGGTTTCGCCCTTTGCAGATTCCGCCTGCGAAAGGGACGAAGCTGCACTGGAGGGGGATTGTACATGGAGTCCACAGACTTCAGTGCAGTTCCCTTCTCCTGCAGATCAGTGATAATGTCCTTGACATCACCACCGAACAGCACCAAACCCCGGAAGGATGCTTCCTGAATAGCGGACTCCACTTCCGGGACCAAACATGACACATGAGCCAGGCATGACGCCGTAAGCCTACGGCGAAAGCTGAGCTCCTACCAGCAGTGTCCACTGCATTGTACGTGGCACTAAGCATGTGCCGACTGGCCGAATGAACAGAACAGACAAGGTCAGCCACTGCCCGTTTAACCTGAGAGTCATGAAGGGAGTCCAACTTGGATTCCACTTCACTAAAAATCGCCTTCTGGTAATCCCCCATGTGACCGACATAGTTCAGGGTCCTAATACCCAGAGTGGAAGAAGCACAGATCTTCTTGCCATACTGATCCAGAAGACGGGATTCTTTGTCAGGTGGAGACTAGCTCAAATGCTTTGGATTAGCTGAACAGCTGTGAGCGGCGCTAATCACCACCGAGTCAGCTCGAGGGCGAGAATCAAGGAAGTCAACACCCTCGGGAGCCTGGTATAGCCTATTAGGCTTCTGAGGAAGAAGGGCTAATGCCAACGGTTGTTTCCAAATGGTGGAAAGAAGGTCAGCATGAGGCTCAATCCAGGGTGGTACCAAGGTCGGAGCGGTCTCTGGCAGATCCAGGTGTTCAGCGAGTTTTATGCTGTGGGTCCAGCTCCAAAGAGCGCCACTGATGAACTTCATGGCTTTTGCGCAGCAACTCCGAAAAGGAAGCATGCTCCAGAGGAGACTTCAGAGGAGTCCTAGGCCTGGGTTTGGTTGGAGAGCATGGCTAGTCATCCGGGTCGGAACAACAGTCTGACTTATCTGAGGAGGAAGAAGACTCCCCCCTCTCTTAGCGTAGGGGAGGAAGGACCCCTTAGGAAGCCCTCGGGAAAGCGTGTCCTGCCCCATCCTGGAACCAGCAGGCTTGCCCCTGGTATCCGGAGATGGAGGGAGTCTGTCGTCTGGGGCATACTGGAACTGGCACAGTCGCCGGTTGATGACTCTCCACCCCTCTGGTGAGCTGAGCCTTGGCCTCAGCCCACCAGGAAGCCAGAGTCTCCTTCAAGTCTACCACCAGCTGAGGGGGCGGTAGAGGAGGAGGAGGAGGGGGTGGGGGATACGGATGCAGAGTGTACCCGTAGGGTGCATATCTGTAACCCGACAGCGGGTAACCCGGCGTCGGGTAGTGAGAGAGTGCTGTGGCGTCTGGTACTGGGGCATCAGATACTGCGGAGCCAGGTAAGGAAACGCTGGATAAGATAGAGTTGGATACCCGGGGCCGGGGGTCTGACTGAGCAGACAACCTGGCCGGAAGCCCAGTGGGTGGGCCTGGAGCAGCATCCGGGAGAGGGATGCCGCCGGCATCTATTACTGGCACCTGAGCTGGCGTCCAGGGAACAGACATCAGGAACCTCGGCATCGCCCGGGGATGGTGGGGAAAAATCCCCGGGGTCGGGCTGAGGAGACCCAGAGTCCCTGGAGGACAGCAAAGGCTGCAGGGAGCCAAGAACGAACGTAAGAGGGTCAGATGTCAGCTCAGCCGCCGCACGGATGTCGGGTAGGCCAACGTCCGACTTACTAGTGGAGTCCGGGCGGACGGAGGAGCCAGTGTCCGACTTGTGGACCCATCGCCCGAGGCAGGTCGCGAAGGAGGGGCGGCCTGGTCAGGCGGGAAAGTAGGCGTGCGCTGCCCGAAGGGTCGAGCGACTTAGTCTCTGTGCGGGCGTCAGAGGGGCTGACATCTGGCTTACCGGAGCCGCTCGAACCAGTAGGCCACACAGTGACAGCTTTATGGAAGCGGAGACCTCCAACAGCCCGGAGGCACCCGACACCTTGGAAACTTCCAAGACGGCCGTCGTGGAGCGGTCCCCCGGAAGGGACGTTACCTGGAGCATGGAGACTCCAGCCAGAGTGACGGTAGAAGAGGAGCCCTTGTCCCGATGCTTCTTGTCCTTCTTACGATGGCCTTCGGTGGAAGTGGACGCCTGCCGGAGCTTTTTCAACTCCTTCTTCATGGAGGTCATCTTCTTGAGGATATGGGCCTCCAGGGACTGCTGCCTCTGTCTACAGGTGGCGGTGTTAAATTTAAGGCAGTGCTGGCACTTCACCTGATGGTCCGGACCCAGACAGAAGAGACACTGGGAATGGCAGTCCTTGTGCGGGAGTTGAGTGCGACTCGTGCAGCACCCATTTTTGTGCTCGGAGGGTGTAGGAGATGACATACACCAGTGAAAGGCTGACGATTAAGTCGAATAATTCAAAAAAACGGTAAATACTACCGGAGACAGAGCTGATGAGCACTGAACTTTACCGCGAGGCGCTGACACGAGCCAACGGCGGGAAAGAACTGGAAGGTGGGTGTGGGGGACCGCCCCTTTATACTGATGCCGCATGACAGTCACCTGACGTGGGGGTGGTCCCCCGCCAGAGACCGCTAGCTAGAAATTTTTCCATTGGGTCCCGACGCCTGCCGGCATCAGTCCTATATGTAATTACCTACTGCAAGAGCCCTCTCGAAGTAAGATCAATAGTTGAACATACCATGGTTGTTAAATGTTTCCCTTATTATAAAGGGTACGTTCATGTTCTACAAGTTTTAGAGTGGCTAGCATCCAGAGTATCCTGTATGGATGGGGAGCAGGTAGTGCTTCCTAATCTCAAGTAAGCTCGTATAGTACTCCACGATGCATCATTAATTGTTGGACTTGTATCCTATGTAACAAATGATGACCATCACTCATTGTAGTGTCAGTTTAGATGGTACCATCAATTGTAATGTCTTATTTGCTCATTTTTTTTTCTTCATCACATCAGTTCAGCGCCTGCTGCGGCGACTTACAGTGGGGCATCCAGCCGCTGGCCCTGCCCACGGAGATCAACAACTCACTCATATGAAGGGGTCAATTGTCGCCGACTCGCTGGGGCTCCCTATACCCCTACCTAGCAGAGTCAGTTCAGACCCCCCAAGCATGATTCCATGACAGTCCCTCCAGTACCACAGGGTGTGGCCATCAAGCTGCTTGGTCGCACCAGCCATTTTCCTCCAGTAGGTTCCCGATGGAGTGTGGATGTGCATGCATTGATGTGCAGAGGTCCACACGCTCCCCTCTGCTGATACCTGCGTCTGCAGCGCCTCAGGCATCCCCATGGGCCGCAGCAGAGCGTGGTCGCTTCCCAAACCACCCAGGACTAGGAGAGCCATTTGCGGATGCTCAATCCTAGTCCTTCCTGCAGACCTCCGGCGATCTTGGTTTGTTCCCGAACCGGGTCACCGGCATGGTGCAAGGTGTTGCATCCAGCACCTCAACCCTCAGTGCCACCGGGCTGGCCCCATTTGCTCATGTTTTGAAAATGAATAAAAATAAAGTTTAAACAAAAGCATTTGCTTTTATTTTGGTCCCCTGATGAATCTTTTGGTGTAGAAGCACTGGGGTGTCATTCACAAGGTGACTGGGTCCCACTCGGGTCATTCTGTAAGGCAGCAGTTTTAAAATTAAAGAAATACAATTGTAGGCTCAAAGTGAAGTTACGTGAGAGAGTAGCATGGCAACTTGGAGTTAGGCGCCCCCCATCTACCACACCCAGTTCTCTCCACTGGTGCTTGGCAAGCATCTTTTTTCCCCCAACTGGACATAGCCCAGCACCCCCGGCATTCTACTCAAATACCCAAACATTCTGTGATGGTTACACTGGTTCACACACCAAAAGCAGTGCAGGAATGGGGTGGCCATCCCACAAAATCAGAACAAAAAGCCTGAATTCAAAGAAATAATGTGTATGGATGCTCTGTAATGGTGCTAGTACTTTGGCTTAAACTCTAGACATTGCAAGTTTAGAGAACTAATAGGCCCAGAGCTTCAGTCTTAAGCAGTCCTTTGGCAGGGGGAAGTGTCCTACTCAACATTGACAGATCTTTAAGAATTAAAGGTACAGTACTATGTTGTTAAACAGCTGCAATATATTTAGTTGAATAGTTTTTGCAATTTCATTATACATCAGTGATATACCAACATGAAATTCTTTTATAAAATACACCATACTAATAAACAAACATACATGTTTCAAATTAATTACGTAATCATGCTGTCTTTTGAGGGGTACAAGAAATCAGTACTCATCTAAAAGGCCTTAAAAAAAAAAAAGACGACGGAAGAGTTTGCTTGTGCAGGGATCAATAATAAAATTGCAAGATACTATTTACAGAGCATCCGGATGCATTTTTCTTTGAATGCAGACTGTTGTGCTGGTTACATTGATTGCTGCCCCAGCAAAACACACCCACAACTCCCTTGTGCCAGACCCACCACCGAGCCACCACAACCCCCATGTGCCCCCCCAAACACCACTTTGTTAGAACCTTGGTTAACTGAGCAGTTCCTGCTCAAAGGTATTTGTAATCCTAGATTTCAATAAAATAAACTGCCCCATCATGCTTTTGGGTGGTAAACAATCACTTTACATACAAGAAGGGAAGTTCAGATATGGGGTCCCAGTCATGCAGGGCGCGCCTCCATATCTTGATCTGGGTGTCCCATGACCTTCGGCTATACTTTTTGTACTTGTTGGGGGTCTGCGGGTGGATGCCTGCCTCTCGCATCGATCTGTGGACAGAAGGACAGGAGCAATAATCAGTAACTTTGTTCTTTTCCTTTCCCGGAATTATTTCTATTCCCTACATATAAAATTAAGTTAATACCTGCACACAGCAACACCTGCTCAGAGTGGCCTCTACAACAACCTGGTCTCTCCTGAAACCAAACACCCAATTCATTTCATATCAAGTATACCTGGCATGCTACAGATCTGTGCACTACGGGAAAAGAGAACTGCATGGCCACAGGAAGCAGAGGTAGCCAAGCTGGCCCTGGAACCCAACTGGTTGCACAGCATGGCCACGGACTGCCCTAGAGCCCAGCTGGTTGCTAGCAGGCCGTGGGCTGGCCCTGGAGCCTGGCTGGTTGCACAAGAGCTGGTTCAGTTAACAGTTTCCATCAGTTCAAATAGAATGTCCATTTTCTGGTAAAATAGCTTACAAGAAACTTATCGCTCCTGCATTCCAGAGTTATCTGCCCAGCACAAGGCACCCATCATAATTGTACCCAATACTCTTCTCTCCTTGGATTGCCTATAGTTAATGCCAGTAACACTGTTGACCTGATGTAATGAAACTGTTTCTACCAACTTTGTCTAAATGTACCCACTGACTACATATGTACTCTAAACTAAGATTGTATTCCACTAGAATCCTCATAACGTAAAGTGGTTGGTGTACTCAACCACAGGTCACCCCTGAAAAGGGATCTCTGGTCTCAGAGGGCTTACCTGGTCACCAAAATCTAAATAAATAAATAATAAATCCCCCAGCCCAGAGGGCATCCATCTAACCCCCAGAACAGAGAATCAGTCCTCTAACTGTACCCACCCTCCCAGTACCCCACCCATAACCATACCCAGCCAGCCCAGAGTATCCTCATCTTAGCTGTACCCAACCTTCAAATCCAGAAAGTACCCTGCGCTGTAACTGTCCATCTAAATCTCAGCCCAGAGTACCCATCTCTATAACTGTACTCAACCTCACTGGCCCAGAGTGTACCTGCCCCATAACTGTACCCAACTCCCAGCCCAGAGGGCATCCACCCCCAATAACACCCAACATCACCAGCTCCAAGGTACCCATCCTGTGACTGCACCCAATCCAAGCCCACCCACCTGAGTATCCACCCTGTAACCATACCCAACTGTCCCAGAGTATTCAACGATTACTCGGTAAAGATATGACATGTCGCAGCTGTTTTAAATTAACTGTAATTATATTGTATGTGAATTTTATAATTATGTATGTAAGGTGTATATGTATGAATACATGTTCTGATGGATGCAACTGTAAGAGATTCTCTCAATTTTGCTTCGAATAAATTGAGTTTACCCATAACCAACCTAAGCACAGATTAATAGTAGCAAACTCCCAAGCCGCCTTCCCTCCCAGTGTAACCATCCTGTAACTGTACCCAGCCCTCAAGCCTGCAGGTACCCATCCTGTAACCATACTCAACACCGCAGCACAATGTACCACGCAGTAACTAACCCTCAACCCAAAAGAGCATCTGCTCTAAAAACCATACCCAGCCCCACAGCCCAGAGTGTACCAGTCCTGTAACCATACAAACGCGAACCAAGAGTACCCATCCTGTAACTCTACAACCCCAGCCCAGAGAGTACACATCCTGTAACCATACTCAACCCCTACACCCCAGCAAGTACCTATCCCACAACTGTACCCACCCTCCTGTCAAGGCACCCGTCCATAATCAAGCCCAACCACTGCAGCAGAGTGTACCCGCCCTGTAACCATACCCAACCCACAGCCCAAAATGTAACCACCCCAACCATATCCAACCCCCATCTTGGAGCGTACCCCCAACCTAACCCCACAGCTCAGAGTACCCATCTCATAACCGTATCCAACCACCAGCCGAGACAGTAACCACCCCCTAACCATAACCAAACCCTGAAAAGGTAGCCATCCTGTAACCCTACCCAACCAGCCCAGAGTGTACCTACCCTGTAACCACATCCAAATAATAAATCCTGCCCAGAGTGCATCCTTCAGATTACCATACCTGTCCCACCTCCAGCCCAAAGAGTAACCACCCCAACCATATCCAACCCCAGCCAGAGTACCCCCAGTAACCATAACCAACCCAGGTAACTGCCCTAACTGTATCAATTCCTCCAACCCCAAAGCGTACCCCATAACCATACTCTATCCCACACCGCCATCCCATAACCACCCCCTCACTGAGAGTACTCTACCCATAACTATACCCAATCCCCCAGCCCAGAGTGTACCTGCCCTGCAACTGTACCCAACCCCCTTGCCCAGAGCACTCGTCATGTAGCCAGACCCAACCCACAGCCCAGAGTACCCATAACTGTACACAACCATCTCCAGCCCAGAATGTACCCACCCTATCGTATGAAACTACAGGCAGAGAAAGGCTCTTGGGTCCCATCAACTCTGCCGATTAAGCAGCTACGTTTAATACCCCCATAGCTGCCCCCACCCAATCCTCCATCCCCCTTCTCTGTGTCCCCACCCCATTGTGTTCTTGTCCATACTAACCATGCCCCAGACTATCCCAACCCACTTAAAGCTTTCCACTATCCTCAGTTCGATTAACTCCTCTGGCGTTCCATCCGCCACTACTCTGAAGGGAAGGTTCAGGAGGAAATGAGACACTACTTCAAACTTCAGACTATGCCCTAGTGACCACCCCCTTTATGTGCAACAATCCTCCCGCATCGGACTTTGTTTATGCCTTTCAAGTATTTAAAGGTCTCCATGTCCCCTTTTCCTTCTCTCCTCCAGCGAGAACATGTTGAGATTCCTCATCATCTTTCCTCATAAGGCATGTCTCCTAGCCCCATGATCATTTTTGTAACCCTATGCTGCACCCCCTTCAGTAATCTCACATCCTTGAGGTATGGGCACCAGTACTGTACACAGTACTCAGAGTGCAGCCTCATCAGTGAGCTATACAAGGTCAGGAGGGCCTCCTTTCTAGAGGTGATCCCTCTCGCCCTGCAACCATTGCCCCCCCCAGAGTAACCACCCCGTAATCATATGTAAACCCCAGCACAGAGTGCACCTCCAACCATACACAAGCCACCCTGCACAGAGTGTACACATCCTGCAACTGTACCCATCCCCTCAGAAATTACTCACTTCATAACTGTACCCATTCCCCCCAGCCCAGAGAGCATCTTCCCCATAACTGTACCCAACCCCATGGCCCAGAGAGTACCCATCCAATAATTGTACCCAACCCACAGCCTAGAGTAACTGTCCTGCAACAGCACCCAAACCCCAGCCCAGAGTACCTACAACCATAACTCCCCAGCCTAGAGAGTACCGCCCCATAACCATACCCAAACCCCCCCAGCCAAGAGTACCCACCTGTAACCATATCCAACTCCTCCACCTCAGAGTGCACCATCCCACAACTGTACCCAACCTCTCGCCAAGACAATATCCACCCATAACTGTACCCAACCCCCAGCTCAAGAGTAACTGACCCCACTAACCATATCCAACCCTCTGGCCCCAGAGTATCTGCCCCATGTGACAGGGTTGAAAAGGCCTTGTCACAGTTATGCAGAAAGTGTTCAATGCAAGGGTCTGTTCTATCCTCTCCTTTTCTGTCTTTTCAGTTTGGTTGCGCAACCAAATTCTCTCGAGACCAGGACTTGATCACCCCGCTGGTCTTGCAATGCTCTGCCTCTCGCTATCTCTACCCTCACTTGCTGTTCTGTCTTTTCCCTCCTTGCATATCTGCTGGTATAAAAATATATGTGAATCATTTTGTGGAAATGTAATTGACACTGGGATCCATTTGTTTGAAACTGGATATAGTTATACTGTTGAAATGATCGCAAAGCTATTTGGAATTCAAGGTTAACCTGAGATCCAATTGTTAAGCCTTTTGCAGAGATGTAAACAAGGGACCAGTTCTGGGTCACAATATTCATTTTGCTGCACCTGCTGAAACTAACTGTGGGAAGCATGCCGTTTTCTTAATGAGCTCCTGTAAAGACTTTTGCAAAACACTGCAACTTTTTTTTGTATGACAGACAGATTTGAGATTAAGAAAAAGGACTCTGCTTTTATGTTTGTACTGCCATTGTAAATAGTTATTCTAAATTTTTTTTTTTTTTTTACTTTGTTAATAAAACACTGAATTTTACAATGGTTCTTGGTTTTCCTATGCTTCCTGACCTGTGTCTCGGCAACAGATGGTGTCAGCCTAAGTGAGATTTACACCATGCATACTCTAAGCCAGGAGTTCCGTGCATGGGTCTTAGACCTGGTACCATGGAAGCATAGAAGAACTGTATGGCTTTGCAGCAGCAAGCCCAGGAGTGGTTACCAAGAGAATGGCATCCAAACTAGCAGAGACAGAAGTGCAAGTAGAAACTATACAGCTAGCACCAGTTAAAAACAGGCAGATAGCACCGGAAAGCCTGACTTTTACAAATGGTGGGCTACACAACAAAAAGAGATGGAGAAACAGCGAAAAGAATTAAGGCAACAACTCAAACGGCAGAGAAAAGGAGAGATGCACCGACAGGAGCAGCAAAGAGGAGAACACATGCAGCAATGGATGGATGCCTTGCAAGATATCAAAGCTGGAGGATCTGGCATTGGTCCAGAAGGGCAACAAGGCACAAATTAAAATGCATTAAACTTACAAAGTTGTGTCCCTTGGATTATAGCAAAGCATACCCAACAACTTTTGAAAGGGCTGCCACAGCCTTCCAGTGGCCAAAGCAGCAATGGGCAATCAAACTGGTACCTTACCTGACAGGGAAAGCTCAGTTGCTTACAGCTATGGACACAGCACAGAAAAACTATGACCTGGTGAAAGCACAATCCTGAAAAGTAGTACATCTCAGGACAGACCTACAGGAAGAGATTTCAGTCTCTGAAGTACAACTCAGTCGACAATCCTCAGAAGCCTTCCCCGACTCAGAACTCCTGATAAAATGGCTCCAGAGAGAACAGTCCTACAGATTGACACATTTGCATGGAGCAATTCATCAATATCCTATCAACAGATGTGCAGCTTTAGGTAAAACACCGACCAGAAGCGGCAAAAGGCAGTTTCTTTGGCGAAGACTACCAAATGGCCAGACATGCCACAGCACTGAGGTAACAGCTAAGCACTGGTAAGACCTCCCCCTCCATTTAAACTCCAAGTCTGATAAGAACTCTGGTGGGGGTAACAAGTCTGCATTCAAAGACTTAATTTGCTAGAACTGTAATAAGCCAGGTCATCTCAGTGTCCGTGGCTCAGCAGGCAGCCTCCCGGCCCTAGAGGAGAGAATATCAGAAGGCTGTGGGTTCTATCACACACCAAGCACTTGGGTTAATATCCCAATACTGACACTGTAGTGCAGCATGAGGGGGGTGCTGAACCCCTGAGGTGCAGTCTTTCAGATAAGACATTAAACTGAGGTCCCATCTGCCTGTTCTGGTGGTAGTTCAGGTGGATGTTAAAGATCCCATGGCATTTATTGAAAAGAGTAGGGGAATTTTATTGAGAAAGGTTGGACTTCATTACAAAAGAAATATCCTATACATCAATAACCAGGCAAAAAACAGTAAAAAAAACACCTAAAAGAAAGATGCAAAAGAAAATTAATAGAAAAGCGATCATAATTGTGCCATAAGCGAAAAATTGTGACCCTGTCAGGACCTTAAAATCATGCAATTTAACTAAACGAATAGCAGTTCTAATATTCTCAATCACTTCTTGTACAGAAATCACTTTCTGATGCAAGACCAACATACATCTAGCCTGCCATAAATAATGAATCAAAGCAAAAACAATAAAGTGTCTGCATGATATTTTTGGCATAAAGCACCATGTGTACAGAACATAAGCGGTTCATAAGATAAATGTAACAAAGGTTCAGACCACAAGCCTGCTAACAAAGTCCAAAAAGTAAGAGCAAAAGGGCATTCTAAAAAAAGATGCTGTTGAGTTTCTAAAATACCCTGACAAAGATCCCTGGGGCATTATCGAGCATCCAATGCTTTGTGTTTATGGTTACCTTTGACACTTAGACGTCCAGAATTATCCAACCAGACCATAACCCAAACATAGGGGGGGGTAGACTGGGATTACCGAGTTGCTGGAGAATCCATTCAAAGCAATTTGGGGGGCAAAAAGGGAAAGTCACCTCGTCCCGCGCCTCCCTCCTCCAAATTTTGTCAAAGCATAGGACGAGACAAAACACAAAAATCCTGTGGGGGAAAAAAACCCAGGACAAGGCCACCTTAAGAGCTTCCTTCCCATACGGGGGAATTTCCAAAAACCCAACCCCCAATTCCCAAGTTGAAGGCAGGTAACAATCATTTCAACAAAAGGTTTCCAAACCACCTCCTGGTTTCAATGCTTTCCAAAATTATAATTAAAAATAAACTATAAAAAAAAAAAAAAAAAAAAGCAACAGGGTGGATCATCCCAACCCCACCTCCTTGAGTGGTCTATAAGTTATACTACGCTTCACTGGGTTTATTGGGACCCTCAAACCCATAAAAAATTCCATATAGTCTGGTAAAAGGCCAGAGGTGGGGGAAACACAAAGATACAAAAAAATGGGAATCACCAAAGTCTTGAGCAACACAACCCTTTTCTTTTTACCAATCTAGTACTGTTTCCATCCTGAAACAAGACCTTCGGCCCTCCCCAAAGCAATCTGCCAATTATAAGAGTGCATATCCCCTGTTCCAAAAAAATACCCAAACACTTAAAGGGAGCTATAGAGATCGGGATCCCCGCATAAGTACCAGTCTGTGGAAGAACGAGGTGACCAATGGGTACTCCAACACTTTTCCAAAATTAAGACAAGATCCTGAAACTGAGAATACGATTGAGGACCTGTACCAACACCGCCTCCTCTGTAAAGATGTCCACAGTCAAGACCAAATCATCAGCATAAGCCAAAATTTTGGTGGGATCCGATGGAGAACCCCCAGCCCCAAAATACGAGGACAAAGGATTGCCTAATCAAAATATCAATACAAAATTAGAGAATAGGGCTTAAGAGCACCCTTGTCGGACCCCCGGTACCATAGTCACAGGATTCCCAACCAACCATTCACATTAGGAATGATGGTGGCCCCATCATAGAGAGTCTTAAGCCAAGAGAGAAACTTAACAGGAATCCCAAAGGCCGAATCACAGAAAATAGGAAGTCTTGGGAGACCCTATCGAGGCCTTCTCTTGGTCCAAACCCAAGACCCAGCCAGTAACTGGGCCTTTTTCACCAAGGACAAATAATTCTCTCAGCAGAATCAAATCATCATGTTGGCATCACCGAATGCCACAAGTCTGAGCTGGACTTGGACAATCAGCAATTTTAAGTAATCTAGCCAACAAACTTTAGCCAGGATTTTATAATCCATATTCAATAAGCTCAGTGGTCTCCAATTATCGCAAATCAGCCCTATCCCTTTTTTAAAAATTAGGACCAAAATGGCTTCCTTCATGGACTTTGTAAAAAGGGGCTATAGTCAACATGTCATTAAATAAAGTTAAAGCAGGAACTAAATCCTCCTTGAAGGTTTTATAAAAATGGGCAGTAAGGCCATCTGATCCTGGTGCTGAATTTGAATTTAAACTACCAATGGCCTGAGCCACCTCAGAGGCTACAATATCTCCCAACAACATACCCTGCTCAGCCGAAAAGAGCAAAGGGAGGTGCAAAGAGTCCAGAAAGGAGTCAGCCGACTCACAAACAGGTAGACTACCTAACATGGTGAGGACATGTTCCACAACCTGAACCAATGCCTCTGGATCTGTAACCAAGTCACCAGAGGGCGACCTTAAAGTCTGAATAAACTTAGACTCCACTCGTCCTTTACAGGCCTTAAATGGGTCCAACCCTCCTTTGGTCACCCGAGTCCCAAATCTAGCCTCCTGTCCCAAAGAACTAGCCCGATCATATTGCAAGGTTTTCATTTGTGTACAAACCACCGCAATTTGATCACTATAATCATTTTTAGTAGTATCAGATAAAGAAATCAGATACTGCAATTGTTGCCGTAATGCTAAATATTTTAAGTATTGAGCTATCTGATTTGCTGCAGCTTTCCCCTGAAAAATCTGCCTCCATCAAATTTTAGAATCTTCCCACCATTCACATGTTTCCTCATAGATGTCGGCCACAGAGAGCCTAGCAGCCCATTCCCTCTGCCATAATTTCAGAAGGTGAGGATCCTCCAAAAGGGAATCATTGAGCTTCCATCCATTTTAAATTTTTTTTTACACCTCGGGGTTTTGTTCCACGAAAAGGACACTCTAAGGGCCGCATGATCGGAAAACTCGACACCCACCGTCTGACATGAAATAATCTTCAAAACTTTAGACAAAAAAGCAAAATCAATAAGCATCTTTAAAGGTACCTTAAAAAAGGTGAACCCCCCCAGCCTCATGACAAAACCGGTAAGCATCTACTAGCTAGGCAGTGGTGATAATATCCTTCAATGCAACAGAATCACAGAATAATTTGGGGCTTCATAAATCCCTACCCTTTGGTGTAAACCACAATTAAAAATTCGCCTACCAACAAGAGCAACCTGGAAGTATGCAGAAAGGGCCTAATTAAATGAAAAAGGGACACCCACTGTGCTTTTGTCTGAGGAACAAACGACAATTATCCTAAATCTCTCAAATGAATAAGTAAAATCCAACAATAATGCCCTACCAGGTTAAATATCCACCAACTGAGACACATGAAAAGCAGAGTTAGAAAACAGAATCCCAATACCATCACACTTATCGGTATCTGATGACCAAAATGACGGACCATGGGTCCATGCCCGGGAAACTTGTTGCAGTTCCTGATGTGATTTCAATCTAGTATCCACTAGACAAACAATATCACACTTAAAGTCCTGTAAAGTTAACACACACCCCCAGCTTTCTATGACCTTTGATGCTGTTGACATTTAAAGTACAAACAGATAAAGAAGCCATTCAAGTGCCTATGGGTGACTTACTCCTACGACTTTGTCGGGTCCGTTTAGCAATAGGATCCAAGTCCCCGCCACCCTCAGTATCCGTATTAGATCGGATAGACAAAGTATCCATATCTTCCCCCCCTGAATCTCTATCAGATAGGTCAGTAGCCAAAACTGCAAATTTGTTGCCAGACTGCCAAGTACGGACTCTGGCCTCCTTACCCTGACCAGCAATGGCCAAACCTTTCCTAGTCCGTTTATGTGGATTTGAACAAAACCAGATGCCTCTACGCAGAAGTAGACTGCCGGAGAAGCGTATATGTCTGTAAACCACATGACCCTTCCTCTATGACAGTAACCTCAGAGACAGGGAGTGAAATGCTAACAGCAGGCTGATCTAATGGCAAAGGAAGAGGGCGACCAAAGTGTCCTGAATAACAACCTCCTCAGACCCGTAGCTAACCCCTCAGATGCTGAGGAAAGCATGCCGATTTTTCAAGTCCCAGGCTGCAATAATTTTAGCTGTGCTTGCTGCGCCATTGAAATTAGACCTTCATGTGAAGGACAATCTTCCCTATTATGTGACAGAATTTGTGGCAGATAAGGACTGCTTGGCCCACCCAGTCTGCCCATTTCCCTACTTAATAGGTAGCTGCAGATCCTAGTTAACCAGCAGCCTACGCCTTCTACCCCACCCCTAGAATTGCCTTATGACTGTCCCATCATGCTTGAATTCCACCACTGTTTTTGACTCCACAACCTCCTCGAGAGCCATTCCATGCATCCACAACCTTCTCTTGAAAAAATACTTCCTTAAATTACCTCTGAGCCGGCCCCCCCCATCTTCAAATTGTGCCCCTTGTTCTTGCACACCTCTTTTTGAAAGATGCTACCCTCTTGTACCTCAAGGGAATCAACAAAGTGCTTGAAAGTTTCCATCATGTCCCCCTCTCCTCCTTTCCTCGGGCTATACATATTAAGTTCCTTAAGTCTCTCTTCATATGTCTCCCGGTGCAGACCCTGCACCATTTTAGTGCCCTCCTCTGGACAGCTTCCATCCTGTCTATGTCTTTGCAGAGATTGGGTCTCCAGAACTGCCGCAGTACTCAGATGGGGTCTCACCAGCTGTCTGTACAGAGGATAATAACTTCCAGTTTTCTACTGGTGATGCCTCTCCCTATGCATCCCAGTATCCCCCAGCCCTCCTTGCTGCCCTCACATTGCTTGCCCACCTTTAGGTCATCTGATATGACTACCCCCAGGTCCCTTTCCGTTTTTGTTGTTGTTAGTATCTCACCCCCCATTGTGTACTCTTCCCCTGGGTTTTTGTTTCCCAGGTGCATTACCTTGCACTTAGCACCGAATCTAAGCTGCCATACATTTGACCATTCCTCTAACCTTGCCAAGTCCCTTCTCATCCTTTCCACCCCACCCTGTGCATCAACTCTGTTGCAGATCTTTGTGTCATCTGCAAAGAGACATACTTTTCCTTCCAGTCCTCTGCAATGTAAACATAAAGACATTGAGAGGAACAGTCTAATACTGAACCTCTTGGTACCTAGTAACCCTCCTTTCTTCAGAGTGGACTCCATTTACTATTACGTTGCCCAAGGGCAACGACATAGGCATGACCTGTACGTTCACAAAGATTACATTTAAAGAGATTCAGACAGGCACTAGAATTATGTCCAAATTCAAAACAATGACTACATTTCACAGTATCACAGGCTGAACTAAAGTGGACACGAGAGCCACATTTAAAACAAGATTTAGGCTGTCCCACATAGAAAGAGACCTTTATCTTTCCCCAGATAAAAAAAAAAAAACAAAAACAAAAAACTGGATAAATGACTAGGTCCAGCATTTGTAGAATACAATTTTACTGTAACTCTCCATCCCCCATCCCAGATTTGCTCACTATCTAATGTGGGGGTAGGTTTGTTAAGTACCTCACACCGTTGTCTCAACCAGAATAAAATATCTTCCACGTTAACTCCTTCGTTTTTAAACATGATAGTAATATTTCTAACAGCGGGTTTAGTCAAAAGAATAGCTTGAAAGGGGGACCAAGTGGGAGAGGCCTGGCAGGCCGCATACTGTGCCCAAAATCTATCTAAACTGGAAACCTGTTTAAAAGTAATGTCAAAATTATGATTACCCAAACTAATAAGGGCAAAAATCTCCGAAGAGTAAAATTTCATCGATCCTTTAAGTAACGTTTTAGCCACATAAAGCCTATTAGGGGATCCACAAGCCTCCTTATATAACAATCAGACAGCATTCCATCTAGGTGCGGTTCTCCCTTAGTTGAAAATAAATCAGCTAGTTTAAAACCAACTGGCGGACAGGATCCTCCTCTATAGCATCTAGCAGGGGAGGGCAGGCCCCATCCAGAAAAGGAACCTCAGGTTCAAGGGGCACAGAAATAGCAGGAACAGGATAACAACCAACATTTTGGTCAGCAATCATATCAGAAACAGTAGAAACCTCCCCTAAAAGCAGTACGAGATTGCAAAACAGTAGGTAGCACACTCGCTACAGTTCCCTCAGTCAAAACCCCTTCAGAAATGACACCGGGATCGTTAGAGCTCAGAACAATGTTGGTGGCCACAGAAGCCACTGCCTTTTGCAGCATAGCCAGATAAGTTGGATCCTGGGGTCCAAAGTTCAAGTACCACCATCTCTATGCTGCCAACCAAGCGTTCATAAAGGCCCTTCTCAAAAGGACAAGAGGCGCCTGACCACAATCCTTGGGTGCATTAGAAAGGCCTTCCCCAGAAAAATGCCCCAGGCATTAAAGTCCCTTGTCCTTTACTCCAGCCTGGCGCTTTAGAAGGAGGAAATAAAAATACTTCAGGCTCCAAAGTCACAGATTTTGACAGCTCCTGCCGACTTCCAGTAGGCTTACCTCATACTGTCCCATACCCCAGGCGTTGTTTGCTTGCCTGCCTCGCAGGGGAATCCAAAGAAACACGCTGGGGCTGTGGGCACACTGAGGGAGCACTCTGTAAACTGCCAGCCCCAGCACAACAGTTCGACATAGCAGAAGCACTAGAAAATGATGCAGAACCTTCTGCGTCAACAGGGGGCTTAACAGACCTCACTGCTCCAACACAGGGAAGCCCCGAAGATGCCTGCGGGAGCGCTGCAAGCTCTGTATCCAGATGCAAAATTTCCTGCAGCAAAGCGGACCGCTTCAACCTCAAAGAGGCTTGCAAGGTACTGCTTTGTGATAATCCATCCATTTCTCGCTGCCCAGAAAGAGCGCCGTCAACTCGTTCCTCCGCTTCAATAATTGTCGCCATCGCGACCTCAGCCACCACACATTCCTCCTCCACGGCCCTAGAAAGTTGAAGCACAGGGGAGGAGGCCTGCTCCTGCACTCCACATCCGTCCAGAAAAAGACTCTGCATACTGGCCACAAAGAGCAGCCAGTAGGGGAATTTCCCTGGTGCCCTGGCCAAATTTCCCCATGCACTAAAAAATTACACCAACAGCTTAATCTGGTTCAAGGTCAGTTGGCATTTATCTGTATCCCCCCATGCCTGAAAATGGACAGAATTTGTCCAGTGCACTTACCCGGTCAAAAACTAAAAAAAATAAATAAATATTACAAGAAATTGCCGTAGTAAGAAGACTGATACTGGAGCAGATTTGTCCTTAGCAAACTGGGGCAAGTACGTAACAGATGTGAAAGTGGGGGATAAGACTGAATGGCCAGATTCAGGAAGCAGACAGACTAGTGCATATTGAAGTGCTGGGAAAACAATGTCTAAAAAAGGACCAGGTACAGGTGTTATCTGCATCCATGGCGACACTCGATACTATCACACCAGCTAAGTAACAGACAGACTATTTATTGAAAGGCACACCAAACAACAAGTTGCTCATCTCACTTTGCAACCGGGTGGGGGGTACAATAAGTTTCAAAACAGATTACAAATAAAAGTAGGAACAGACAATATTACAGCTTGATAAAATTGATACAACCAGTGGGTAGACTAACATGATACAGTACACCCCACAGACAGTAATGCAACAATGCAATCGTAGTGCCATGATGTTCAAGTGCTATGCTCATAGGCAACAAACAAGTGCTAAGGGCAAACATGGGTGGGAGGGGCAATTACCAATAATAGAGTAGTGAGAGATGAAGCTCAGATGTGCTGGAAAGGGTAGTGGAGGTAAGCTTAAGATGAGCTGTAAGGAGGAGTGGAGGAGGAGGAAGACTCCCGAGGCCTAGTTCCACTCCAGGATGTTGAGAACCCTGCGGGGGGGGGCAGGAACTGGCAGCAAGACAAGGACAATGAAATTTAAGGAAGCTTAGAGGTAACCCACCAAAACAAGTTTCCCCTTCAGGATGCAAGAACCCTGCAAGGGGGTCTGGGTGCTGGTGAGCACAACAGGGTTGAGAGGCAGTTAGGTAGGATTAAAGCAGGTACAGCTGGAAGAGAGAAAGTTGTGTAGTGTAGTACCAAGGGTGCAGGTGGAGGAAGTGACACATATTTTTTTGGGGGAGAACATTCCAGTAGAAGCGGTGGGAAAAGCCAGTCTGGCTGAGAATAGGCTGGCATGGGACCAACAGGGTGCATGTGTCAGTAGATAGGAATGAAGAACAGGGAGGGGTAGTAAGGGAAGATGAGGCAAGGAGGAAGTTCTCCAAGCTGGAATTTGGAGGTCAGTTTGGCACAGTGGGAGAGTTGGGACAGTGGAGGGGAAGACTATAGCATGACAGAGGTCACAGCGAAGAGTACAAGAGGGGGCGTCAAGGGCAAAGCGGCAGAAGGAGTTAAGAGTCCTATTTGGTCAGGGAAGATTTGGGAGCAGCACCATAGACTACATTGCAGTAGTCGAAAATGGGGAGCATCATCTTCTGGACAAGTTTGCACCTCGCAGTCAGAGGATGCAACTATGGTTCCTGTACAGGGCGCAGTTTCTTCAGAGTGGCGGTGTACAGAGAAGATGAGGTGTTGATCTAGCCAAACCAAAGGTATCTAAATGAGGATGTGTCCTCAAGGATTGTCCCATCTAGAGTGTGGAAGGTGGGCATGCCAGAAAGCCTAGAGAGTCTCTGCCTGGTGCCGAAGGTCATAGAGACAGTCTTCTTGGCATTGAGGAGAGCTGGTGTGAGGTCAACCAAAGCTGAGCGACCAGGGTTAACAGTGCGCACACACAGGAACCAGTCAAGATGCAGAAACCAAATAGTTTTCAAAGAATCATTTATTGCAAGATAAATTAAGCTCAGAGCATAGGTACAAGTGTTTAGAAGGACTACAAACTTAATGCTGTCCCCAGCACCAAGTTTGTAGTCCCTTGTAATGCTTGTACCTGTGCCTGGCTGAACCTGGCTGAAGTCAGGCCTATAATATATGCCAGTCCCTCCCCCTGACCCTCCCCCTCAAGAGGCTCAGCTGAAGCACCCCACACGAGCTACCCTCTTTCACCCGAGACTGGCCAAACGGACTGAAGTCCTTACCTCCTAAGGAACTTGAAACACCAATGGGGACCTGATGAGATCAACCCCTGGCTTCTCAGGCAGGTGCTACCTCCTTATCCTGGCCCATAACCATGCTCCTCAACAGATCACCAAGGGAAGGAGCAGTCCCTGACCAGTGAAACACACTAATGTCATACCTATCCACAAAGGGGACTCAGGGATAAACTAAATAACTATAGGCCTATCTCCCTCCTCTGCTCACTTGCCAAGGTGCAAGAAAGGATGATCTACAATCAACTCAGAGACTACATGGAAGCACACCTGCTCCTTGCCCCCTTCCAACACAGATTCAGAACAAACCATGGAACAGATACTGCCCTCATCAACTTGTCGGACGAAGTGCTCAGGGCAGTTGACAAAGGGATACCCACTGGGGCAGTCTTTATTGACTTATCCAAGGCATTCGACCTCGTCGACCACAACCTGCTGCTACAAAAGCTGCAAAATACAGGCCTTGACACCCATGCCCTCAAGTGGTTTGGGAGCTACTTATCAGGCCGGGCTCAGAGGGTCACATGGAAAGGAGTCAAGTCCGACCCGCTACCCCTAAAACAGGGTGTACCTCAGGGATCTATACTAGGCCCCCTACTATTTTCCCTGTTTACTAACGAACTAAGCTCCTTCTGCGGGAGAGCTCGGTCATACAGTATGCAGATGACACTGTCATCTTCCATCCCATGATGCGATGTAGCTACACTCTAGGCCCTATCCTCCAAAGGATCTCACATCCCTAGAGACTTGGCTATGTGAGAACAGAATGGTACTCAATGCTGACAAGACCAAGGCAATGCTATTCGGTCCAGGATCCCTAGGACTTGACAGGTCCTCCTTCCTCCGCTTAACCACACTCTCTGGCAAGACATTAATGTAGTTCCTCCCTTAAATACCTAAGCCTAACATTTGACCAGAATATCAATTACAAGGAACACGTAGACCAGGTCACAAGGACCCTGCATCACAAACTCGGTACCTTGTACAGACTTGGGGACCAGCTCATCCCTGAGGACAGGCTCTCCACTGCCGCTAGTGTCCTGCTTCCTACCCTGACCTGCGGCCCCAATAATACAGGGCATGGAAAAGCAAGAGATAACCAGGATGTAAACCTTGTATAATAAAATAGCTTGCTTCGCTACTCAAGATCACCCACAATGTCACCACTGCGACACTCTAGCCCAGCTCAGCTGGCCTACATTGGTTGCTCGCCTCCAATATCCCCTGCTTGCCCAGGCCTACAAGCTTCTCAAATCCCACGCTCCGCCTAGTATTTCCAAGACCGTAACTCTCAAGCACAACCCAAGGAACCTAAGGACTTCAGCAAGAACACTACTAGAAGTCCCTAGGGTAAGGACAAATGCCGGCGTTAGGTCCTTTTCCTCCCAAGCACCTTGCCAATGGAACAAGCTCCCTCCCTCTGTCCAAGATGCCTCCTCACTCATTAACTTCCACACCAGGCTCAAGTCCCATACGATGACCTCAAGCTCATGCCACTGCCACGGTTCATAAGGCTCTTTAGGCACTCCCCTCCTCCCAACACACCTACTAGCAAATGCCTACCTACTACCCACCTCTAACTGTCCTCACCTGGGGTCATATGCTACCTTCTGAATTAAACTACATGCAGAGAATTATCTACTCAAACTGTCATGATGATAACCATGCCTGTACCCACTGTGTCCTGTAACTTCCTCATGTTGTAACAAATAATGTATACAAAAGTTCTCTTTTTTGCTCTTTCTGCATCTTACTAGTATTGTTATCCCGGGTCGCCCCTGGAAAAGGGACCTTTGGGGCCCAGTGGGCCTACCCGGTCACCAAAATGTAATAAAATAAATAAGTCGTGCTGTAAAAGCTGGTTTCCACAGCTGCAGGGTTACTACCGGAGCTGTACAAGACAGTGTCACTGGCGTACATATGGATGGAGGAGGTGGAGCAGGCTGTAGGCAGGTCATTGATAAAGATGGAAAAAGAGCAGGGGACCTAGCACTGAGCCCTGGGGGACACCAGTGTAGACAGGAAGTGGGGGTGAGGCAGAATCTGAGATTCGTACCGACTGTGTCCTTCAGGTGAGGTATGAATTAAGCCAGTTTATGGCAGACGAGACCAGGCCTGCTGCAGAGAGGAAACCAAGAATGGGGTGTCGCACCAAATGAAAGTACCCGGGATTCCAATTGTACCCAAGTTACCTGTACCTGTGAGTGGAAATGACTTTCCAGGATTTACGAGTTAATCAAGAGGAGTAAATCCTTATGTTTCAGCAGCTGTGGTGACAAGAGCTCAGGCAAAGAAAATCTCGAATGGTGGGGACTCTTCCTTCCGCGGATTTTGATTCGGACTTGTTTGAGCACAGCTCCAAGATCCAGAAGTCCAGAAAAGAAAGACAACACCTGAAGAAACAGTG